>NC_069475.1:148261-180198 GCF_026875155.1 Cherax quadricarinatus | reverse complement strand
TTTAAAAAACTAAGGTTACTTATTTTATACCAAAATAGGTAAATCCCAAGAGCCCAGATTTTGAGAGCAAACATGGTTCAACAGCTCAGCTTCTGTGTGTGGACATCAGTAACATGAAAGCCCAGCTGGAGCAGTCAGCAATACTTAGCATCCTCGCTTTTGTGGAGCAACTGAACTATAAGCTGTCTCAGCTTGCCCCATCCGTTGAGACACCTGCAGAACCAATGCAGACAGCATCTACTCTGTCCAAGTCTCTTGATAGTCATGAGAAGAAATCTTCTGGGGAAATGGACAAGTCTAAAACGAAAGCATTAGGTAATACTAAAAGCCATTTATTCTTTTTCATTTTGGGTACGTTCAATATTAATTTAATAACTTCTGTGTGATAGACTTTCAGAGCTTAGGTTAAGTTCCTGAAAACTGGTATCTAATCAAAAATAGCACTTACCAATGTAAGGAAATAAAGGCGAAAATAGGGTTACATTCTAAACATTCCCAAATTTGCCAAAAAGCTTTTTTAAAAAAAATCTTGTGTTAAAAATCAGTTTCTTCCTCACATTCTATTATTTTTTTTTTTATTATCACACTGGCCGATTCCCACCAAGGCAGGGTGGCCCGAAAAAGAAAAACTTTCACCATCATTCACTCCATCACTGTCTTGCCAGAAGGGTGCTTTACACTACAGTTTTTAAACTGCAACATTAACACCCCTCCTTCAGAGTGCAGGCACTGTACTTCCCATCTCCAGGACTCAAGTCCGGCCTGCCGGTTTCCCTGAATCCCTTCATAAATGTTACTTTGCTCACACTCCAACAGCACGTCAAGTATTAAAAACATTTGTCTCCATTCACTCCTATCAAACACGCTCATGATGCCTGCTGGAAGTCCAAGCCCGTCGCACAAAACCCCCTTTACCCCTCCCTCCAACCTTTCCTAGGCCGACCCCTACCCCACCTTCCTTCCACTACAGACTGATACACTCTTGAAGTCATTCTGTTTTGCTCCATTCTCTCTACATGTCTGAACCACCTCAACAACCCTTCCTCAGCCTCTGGACAACAGTTTTGGTAAACCCCCACCTCCTCCTAACTTCCAAACTATGAATTCTCTGCATTATATTCACACCAAGCATTGCCCTCAGACATGATATCTTCACTGCCACCAGCCTTCTCCTCGCTGCAACATTCATCACCCCCGCTTCACACCCCTATAAGAGCGTTGGTAAAACTATACTCTCATATATTCCCCCCTTTTCCTCCAAGGACAAAGTTCTTTGTCTCCACAGACTCCTAAGTGCACACTCACTCTTTTTCCCTCATCATTTCTATGATTCACCTCATCTTTCATAGACCCATCCGCTGACACGTCCACTCCCAAATATCTGAATACGTTCACCTCCTCCATACTCTCTCCCTCCAATCTGATATCCAATCTTTCATCACACTAATCTTTTTGTTATCCTCATAACCTTACTCTTTCCTGTATTCACCTTTAGTTTTCTTCTTTTGCACACCCTACCAAATTCATCCACCAATCTCTGCAACTTCTCTTCAGAATCTCCCAAGAGCACAGTGTCATCAGCAAAGAGCAGCTGTGACAACTCCCACTTTGTGTGTGATTCTTTATCTTTTAACTCCACGCCTCTTGCCAAGACCCTCGCATTTACTTCTCTTACAACCCCATCTATAAATATATTAAACAACCACGGTGACATCACACACATCCTTGTCTAAGGCCTACTTTTACTGGGAAAAAATTTCCCTCTTTCCTACATACTCTAACTTGAGCCTCACTATCCTCGTAAAAACTCTTCACTGCTTTCAGTAACCTACCTCCTACACCATACACTTGAAACATCTGCCACATTGCCCCTCTATCCACCCTGTCATACGCCTTTTCCAAATCCATAAATGCCACAAAGACCTCTTTAGCCTTATCTAAATACTGTTCACTTATATGTTTCACTGTAAACACCTGGTCCACACACCCCCTACCTTTCCTAAAGCCTCCTTGTTCATCTGCTATCCTATTCTCCGTCTTACTCTTAATTCTTTCAATTATAACTCTACCATACACTTTACCAGGTATACTCAACAGACTTATCCCCCTATAATTTTTGCACTCTCTTTTATCCCCTTTGCCTTTATACAAAGGAACTATGCATGCTCTCTGCCAATCCCTAGGTACCTTACCCTCTTCCATACATTTATTAAATAATTGCACCAACCACTCCAAAACTATATCCCCACCTGCTTTAACATTTCTATCTTTATCCCATCAATCCCGGCTGCCTTACCCCCTTTCATTTTACCTACTGCCTCACGAACTTCCCCCACACTCACAACTGGCTCTTCCTCACTCCTACAAGATGTTATTCCTCCTTGCCCTATACACGAAATCACAGCTTCCCTATCTTCATCAACATTTAACAATTCCTCAAAATATTCCCTCCATCTTCCCAATACCTCTAACTCTCCATTTAATAACTCTCCTCTCCTATTTTTAACTGACAAATCTATTTGTTCTCTAGCTTTCTTAACTTGTTAATCTCACTCCAAAAACTTTTTCTTATTTTCAACAAAATTTGTTGATAACATCTCACCCACTCTCTCATTTGCTCTCTTTTTACATTGCTTCACAACTCTCTTAACCTCTCTTTTTCTCCATATACTCTTCCCTCCTTGCATCACTTCTACTTTGTAAAAACTTCTCATATGCTTACTTTTTCTCCCTTACTACTCTCTTTACATCATCATTCCACCAATCGCTCCTCTTCCCTCCTGCACCCACTTTCCTGTAACCACAAACTTCTGCTGAACACTCTAACACTACATTTTTAAACCTACCCCATACCTCTTCGACCCCATTGCCTATGCTCTATTCTATTAGTCATTGCTTAACCCTTTGAGGGTCCAAGAATTTTGAAACAAATTTTTTGTTATTTTTTCTCATGAAATGGTGAGAATTTTTTTCTGAAGGTAATAAAACATAAAGTACGAAATTTGATGGAAAATTAACGAAATTGCACGCAAATTTTACTGCGTCAGTGATTTTCATGCATTGGTGATTTTGCCCACTTTGACAACTATTTTAGGCCAATTACATTATTCTAGTTGACCAGGTTCTTAGCTGTTTTGCTAGTAATCCTTCTGTTTTATCGATTCAGCTCAAGAAACTGCGCAATCAACTGTTTCATCTACCCTATAAAGTGATCAGAAATCGGTAATTCGACCAATTTCACACAGTTCAAAATATTAATTTCAAAATAGGGTCCAGAATAAACAATGCAGGCATTCCTGGCACTAAAATAACATTTCCTTTATTTATTAGTTTTGTTTCCAGGCTTTAGACATGAATTCCATTTTGATTTTTTATTTATATAGAATTTTTATTCACCAAAAAATAGAAGATTTACTGTTATGCAATATTGTAGTAATTGTATAAATAATATCAGTGCATTCATGAATGTATATTAGACCCATCAGTTGACATGTATTGGATGCGTAACTTCATTTGTTTAGTCTTGAACATCTGCAAAAATTGAACATTTCTGCTACTTTGAGCTCAATTTCAAGCTGTTTTTAGTACTAAAATTAATGAAACTCATCTCTATTTCTGTAATATATATTCCATTCTATCAAATGAGTCTAAGAAACTGTGAATACAACTGTAAAAACCATAGGAAAAGTCACCCCAAAATCAGTCTTTTAATTTGTAAAGTCGCATTTTTTTCTTGTTTTCACTGTGTGCTGCAGAATTTGTTTTATGTGGTACACACTTACCACTTTGATGCATTGTCTCATATCTAGGCCCAAATTTACCACTTAAAGCTTATGAGTGAGCCGAGCTTATGACAGAACTATGTCTTGGACCCTCTAAGGGTTAAAGAATTTGAGGGATGTAGGGAGGGTTAATATGGGCCTATTGGCCTCAGTTAGATGTAGTGAGGTTTATCCTGACACACTGTACATGTAGGAAGCAGCAGCAGTTACTTTCTTCATGTCAAGAGTTCATAGGGTCCTGTTTTCCTTAAAGCAGTGTCTGGAAACTATGGAGACACCTGCCAGTGCTGGCTTTCACTCCAAGCAATATTGTGCAAAGATTTTGAAGTACATATTTTAATATACAGTGGACCCCCGGTTAACGATTTTAATCCGTGCAAGAGGGGTAATTGTTATGCGAAATAATCGTTATGTGAATGAATTTTCCCCATAAGAAATAATGGAAATAAAATTAATCCGTGCAAGACACCCAAAAGTATGAAAAAATTTTTTTTTTTACCACATGAAATATTAATTTTAATACACACAAACTGAAAAAGGCATGCACACTTACATGACACTTACTTTTATTGAAGATCTGGTGATGATTGATGGATGGGAGGGGGGGAGAGCATTATTTCTTACTGTTTAGAAGGGGAACCCCCTTCCATTAGGACTTGAGGTAGCAAGTCCTTTTCTGGGGTTACTTCCCTTCTTCTTTTAATGCCACTAGGGCCAGCTTCAGAGTCACTGGACTTCTTTCGCACAAGATATCTGTCCATAGTGGCCTGTACCTCTCGTTCCTTTATCACTTCCCTAAAGTGTTTCACAACATTGTCAGTGTACAGGTTGCCAACACGGCTTGCAATAGCTGTGTGAGGGTGATTTTCATCCATGAAGGTTTGCACTTCAAGCCACTTTGCACAGATTTCCTTTATCTTTGTGTAGTAGGCAACTTCTTCAATTTCTCTCTCCCCTCCTCTGAACCAGTTTCCCCAGGTCTGGCCTCTTGCTCTTGAAGTTGATCTATCAGCTCATCAGTGGTTAGTTCTTCATTGTCCTCCTCCACCAACTCTTCCACATCCTCCCCACTAACCTCCAACCCCAAGGACTTTCCCAATGCCACAATGGATTCCTCAACTGGCACAGGATTCTCAGGGTTAGCCTCAAACCCTTCAAATCCCTTTTGTCTACACATTCTGGCCACAGTTTCTTCAAGCAGAGTTAAAAGGTCCTCTTAGTCACTTCTCCAAGCCTTACCTATAAGGTTTACCCACAATTGAGGATATTAAAGTGATCTCTCCAAAACTCTCTTAGAGTCAGTTGAGTTTCTGAGGTCATTACAAACACCTTTCAAACAGAGCTTTTGTGTACAGTTTCTTGAAGTTGGAAATAACCTGCTGGTCCATGGGCTGCAGGAGAGGAGTGGTATTAGGAGGCAAAAACTATCACCTTAATGAAGCTCATGTCCCATAAAGTCGCTCTGGCCACGTCTGTAGGATGACCAGGGGCATTGTCTAACACCAGGAGGCACTTTAAGTTCTAATTTCTTTTCAGTTAGGTAATCTTTCACTTGGGGCAAATGCATGGTGTAACCAGTTATAGAAAAATTCCCTAGTGACCCATGCCTTACTGTTTGCCCTCCACAGCACACACAAATTATCCTTGAGGAATTTCTTTTGCCTGAACGCTCTGGGAGTTTCAGAGTGATACACTTATAAAGGCTTCACTTTGCAATCACCAGTAGCATTGGCACACATGAGAAGAGTAAGCCTGTCTTTCATAGGCTTATGTCCTGGGAGTGCCTTTTCCTCCTGAGTAATGTAGGTCCTGCTTGGCATTTTTCTTCCAGAACAGGCCTGTTTCATCACAATTAAACACTTGTTCAGGTTTCAGTCCTTCAGTTTCTATGTACTCCTTAAATTTCTGCACATATTTTTCAGCCGCTTTGTGGTCCGAACTGGCAGCCTCACCATGCCTTATCACACTATGGATGCCACTACGCTTCTTAAATTCTCTCAAACCAACCTTTGCTGGCCTTAAATTCACTCACATCATCACTAGTTGCAGGCATTTTTTTAATTAAATCGTCATGCAACTTCCTAGCCTTTTCACATATGATCGCTTGAGAGACGCTATCTCCTGCTAGCTGTTTTTCATTTATCCACACCAATAAGAGTCTCTCAACATCTTCCATCACTTGCGATCTTTGTTTCGAAAACACAGTTAAACCTTTGGCAAGAACAGCTTCCTTGATTGTCTTTTTGGTGCCCACAATAGTAGCGATGGTTGATTGGGGTTTCTTGTACAACTTGACTAGGTCGGCGATACGCACTCCACTTTCATACTTATCAATGATCTCTTTCTTCATTTCAATGGGTATTCTTACCCTTATTGGTGTACGGTTGGCACTAGAAGCTTTCTTGGGGCCCATGGTCACTTATTTTCCAGAAACAGCACCGAAAACACTGTAATAATATGAAATATTCTGAGTGTATGCTTGGATGTTAGCACGGAGGCTGGCTGGTAAACAATGGCACGGGCGGCACATGTGAGGCTGGCTGAGGGCGCACATTGGACGCGTCTCGGACGAAAATCGGTGAGCGGGTTTTTAATCGGTATGCGCGGCAAAAATTTTGCGATTAAAGTAAGCGGTATGCGAAATAATCGCTATGTGATGCCATCGTTATGCGGGGGTCCACTGTATATAGGAGTAGACTTGTCAGTGGATGGGTTAATGAAGGATAAGGTTAACCATAGAATTGATGAAGGGAAAAAAAGTGTGGTGCATTAATTTTTTTTTTTTTTTTTTTTTTTTTTTTTTACTCGTTGGCTGTTTCCCACTGAGGCAGGGCGACCCAAAAGGAAAGGAAAGAAAATTTTCATTATTCAACACTTTCACCATCGCTCACACATAATCACTGTTTTTGCAGAGGCACTTAGCCCTTTCAGGGTTTCCGACGTATTAGTACGGCTTATGCATCAGGCTTATTGACGTACTAGTATGCCTAAATTCTAAAGCCTTCAAATCTAGCGAGAGAAAGCTGGTAGGCCTACATACGAAAGAATGGGTCTATGTGGTCAGTGTGCACAGTATAAAAAAAATCCTGCAGCACACAGTGCGTAATGAGAAGAAAAAAACATTGTTTTTGGTCTAAAACAGCGACTTTGCAGTGTATTTTTGTATGCTATTTATGGTTGTATTCTAGTTTTCCTGGTCTCATTTTATAGAATGGAAGACATATTACAGAAATTGAGATGATTTTGACTGGTTTCACAATGAAATTGAAATTGAGCTCAAATAGCAGAAATGTTTGATTTTTGCCAAAGTTCAAAACTAAACAAATCATGCCATGCATCCAATACACATCAACTGGTGAGTCTAATATTCTTTCACAAGTGCGCTGATATTATTTATACCATTTCTACACTAATGCATTAGTCTGCATAACAGTAAATCTTCTATTTTTAGAGAGAATAAAAATTCAAAGTGAAAAGCAAAAGAAATGTAAGAGGGGCATGGGGACATGACTAATGAACAGAGGAAATGTTATTTTAGTGCCAGGAATGTCTGTCTTGTTTATTCTGGACCCTATTTGGAAATTGGCATCTTTTGAAATTTGTGTGAAATTGGCAAAATTGCTAATTTCTGACCACTTTATTGGATAGTTGACATCGGTAAATTGGTGGTTTCTTATACTCATTCGATAGAAAAATGGAGTTCTAGTGAAATAGTTATGATTTTTGTTGACTAGTACACTGGAATTGGCAGAAAATAGGGCTCAAATTGGGCGAAGTCGTCGATGCGTAAACATTGTCGAGACTAACTTTGTGAGAGCATAATTCCATAAGTTTTCCATCAAATTTCATACTTTTGGTGTCATCATGATAGCGAGAAAATTCTCTATCTTTTCATAAGATTTTTTTTTTTTTTTTTTTTTTTTTAAATTTGGGGGACCCTGAGAACAAGTCTCCGAGAGGGCCTGTGGACCCTGAAAGGGTTAAGCACACTAGAGTGATAAAATGCATATACAGTACACTCGTTACTTTCCTTTAAGATATTTGTAGTCTTAATGTAGGGTGAGAGGTGAGTAAAGGAGATAAAAATGAATAAAGGAGAGAGAAAATGAGTAAATGAGAGAGGACAGGGACACGGAGCATGTAAACAAACAGATGAACGCGTCTGGTGGATACACACTCATTTCCATGCTTATATCATAATACAAACACCTTACATTGTGTACAAGTTGTCTCCATGTTGGTAAAGTAGAATAAATAAAGAGCAACACTCCAATTCTGATGTAACACTGTTTTTAGAAGGAATGACACTAAGTGAAGGCATACAAAAGGAATAATTTTCTACAGTTCCCCCAGTAATACTACTGTGTATGCATTTTCTTTGGTGTTGAAGTAGAGAAAACCTTATTCTTTCTGACACTCTGACAAGATGTTAGTTCTACTCTGGGGTGTATTTGTCGTGTTTGTGTTATGTAATATGTTTATTATATAATGTTGAAAAAATATCATAGATGGATTAATGAAAATGTCTATTAACGTAATATACAGTAGGGCCCCACATACATGGTAGGTTAGGTTCCAGGCTACCGCCGTAAAGCGGAAATTGCCGTAAAGTGGAACACCCTTTTTTCCCCCTTATAAATGCATACAAATACTAGATAACAAGTTTACACTAACATATATTAAGTTAGCAATAGAACTAAGCATCAGAAAAAACAAAAAAAGTACAATACACACACACAGTGCACTCATTACTTACCTTAAAATATATTCTTAATCTAGGGTGAGATGAGTAGTATTTATCGTAAGAAATCAAGTGTGGTATGTATAAAAGAAACACTACCTGTTTATAAATTCAAGTCTCTTCTCAAAGATCACTTACTCACTCAAAACCAAATAAATACTGAATAACTGAACCTTATAAATTGTATATCCTATATGTTACTCAAAATTATATCACACAAATGTTAAACCTAGGACCCAATCTAACTTTATTTTTTTAAATACACTACCTAACAGAATACTCCATTCGACTGAATGTACAGCAATGCATGCAACCATATGACCTGTCTTTGTAATACTCATTTGTGCTTTATAGTTATCTGTTTACAATAATGTTTTATCACTGATTTCATCATTGCTTAGTTAATCTTAAGTTAATTTTAAGCCAGCCCGTAATGCTATGCATATAAGTGGCTTTGGCATGCTGCTCTTGCTCTATGGTAGTTAGCCGGGCTACCATACCAGGCTATCCCACCTACACATAATATTCTATTACATTTAAGCATCCCAGAGCGATAAAATGCATATACAGTTTACTCATTACTTACCTTAAAATATTTGTAGTCTTAATGTAGGGTCAGGAGTGAGTAAACGAGATAAAACGAATAAATGAGAGAGAAAAAGAATGAGTACATGAAGGAGAACAGGCGCCGAGTTATGTTAACAAACCAGGTGAAGGTAAGTTTTGTAAACAGAGTGTACACATCCGGTTTGTGTACAAGCTACATTGTGTACAAGTTGTCTCTACATTGAAATGGTAGAATAAATAAAGAATAACACTCCCATTCTCATGTAACACCATTTTTAGAAGAAATGACGCTCTGAGTGAAGGCAATGGAAATAAGTCACTCTGACTTTTTTTGGGTTATCCTAGGTTCTCAACACATATGCTGCTATGTATGACAATCTATGTAACTGTATTTGTGTATACCTGAATAAACTTACATACATACGAAAGGAATAATTTTCTACTGTTGCCCCCAGTAACACATTTTTTCTTACGTTAGATTAGAGAAAATGTTATTCTTGCCATCACTTGTACAAGTTATATGGCTACCACATCTCATATTTGTTTATTTATTCTATTGTGGGGTGTATTTATCATCTTTATATGTTTTGTATCGCATTTATTATATAATTTTGGAAAAAATGTCATGGATGGATTAATGAAAATGTGTATATTAACGTAATATACAACATTTAATGACTGTGATTATTATTATTATCGTTTCTAATATGGCATCATTTGTGCAAGTCGTCTGCTACCACATCTCATATTTGTTTATTTATTCTACTGTGGGGTGTATTTATCATCTTTATATGTTATGCATCGTGTTTATTATATAATTTTGAAAAAATATCACAGATGGATTAATGAAAGTGTGTATATTAACATAATATACGACATTTAATGAGACTGGATTATTATTATCATTAGTAATATGACTTCTCGAGACATAAGGCACTGTTACTGATTTTAATGTGTACCTGCACGCTAGCACAGTATGTAAGTTTATTTAGGTACAGGTATACATAAGTATAATTATCAGAGTATATATAAAATATGAAATAACTTTTAAAAACTCTTGAAATTTTGTTGTTTCCAGACATAATGGAGAGACTTTGTGCTTGGATCTCACAGAGAATGTAAATAAACCGGGTGGGGCGCGGTGACCGTATTAGAAAATCAGGTGGGGGGGAGCCGTATAGCGAGTTTTGGTCATAATTTCAGATGACCGTATCAGCGGAATTCCGTAAAGCAAAACGCTGTAAAGCAGGGCCCTACTGTACTACATTTAATGCGCCTCAAAGTGAATATTATTGTGTTGCTGTTACTATAATTATTATTAATATGGCATCTTCTAGACTAATAAGACACACTTAGTGATTTTTAATGTGTACCTGCACATAAGTATAATCAGAGTATATATAAAATATGAAATAACTTTAAAACACTTGAAATTTTGGAAAGTTTCCACCCAATAGAGAATCGTTCTCACAGATAATGTAAACAAACCAGGTGGTTCGTGGTGACCATATTAGAAGTCAGGTAGGGGAAGCCGTATAGAGAGTTTTGGTCATAATTTGAAATGTGTGTATTAGTGGAGCACCATAAGGGGGGGCTTTACTGTACTGGATATTCTAAATGAAGCAGTGTCAGGCTGAACATTTCACCGGTTTGAAGTGCTGAAACCTCTTTAAACTCCTTTAATACCATAAAAATCTAGTTTATTTTGTGTTAAACATTAAAAGCAATTAAAAAACTGAAAGGTGTGGAGTTAATAAAAGTATTAGTCAGAGGGCAGAAGAGGGGTTGTTGAGGTGGTTTGGTCATTTAGAGAGAATGGATCAAAGTAGAATGACATGGAAAGCATATAAATCTATAGGGGAAGGAAGGCGAGGTAGGGGTCGTCCTCGAAAGGGTTGGAGAGAGGGGGTAAAGGAGGTTTTGTGGGCAAGGGGCTTGGACTTCCAGCGAGTGTGCGTGAGCGTGTTAGATAGGAGTGAATGGAGATGAATGGTACTTGGGACCTGATGATCTTTTGGAGTGTGAGCAGGGTAATATTTAGTGAAGGGATTCAGGGAAACCGGTTATTTTCATATAGTCGGACTTGAGTCCTGGAAATGGGAAGTACAATGCCTGCACTTTAAAGGAGGGGTTTGGGATATTGGCAGTTTGGAGGGATATGTTGTGTATCTTTATACGTATATGCTTCTAAGCTGTTGTATTCTGAGCACCTCTGCAAAAACAGTGATTATGTGTGAGTGTGGTGAAAGTGTTGAATGATGATGAAAGCATTTTCTTTTTGGGGATTTTCTTTCTTTTTTGGGTCACCCTGCCTCGGTGGGAGACGGCCAACTTGTTGAAAAAAAAAAAAAAACGTATAATAATAATAGTATAATAATGTAATACAATAATAATATAATACATATAATAATACATATACATGCATAATAATAATGTACTACATAATAATAATTATAATGGCTTCAAAAGGCCATCACTAGATGGCAGTGTTTACCACAACAAAGAGGGAGCGGTTGTGGCCGCCTCCACCTGTTACATAATGACATATTTTATTAATTCTAGAGTATATATCAGGTTTCTATGTTATTTATATTGTTTATTATTTCATACTAGATGAACTGTGATAAATATACAAGCCGTAGAGTTGACAATAGCGAAACATTCAAGGAGTATTTTGTCCTGTCTCCAGACAAACTCGTCGGCTGCCGCTGCTGCCACATATATAATGACATATTTTATTCATTCTGGAGTATATATCAAATTTCTATGTTATTTATATTGTTTGTTATGTCTTATTAGATGAACCGTGATAGATAAATTAGCCATAGAGTTGATGATAGCGATATATTCAAGGAGTATTTTGTCCTGTCTTTAGACAAACTCTCATTGGATGCCGCTGCTGCCACATATATAATGACATATTTTATTCATTCTGGAGTATATATCAGGTTTCTATGTTATTTATATTTGTTATGTCATATTAGATGAACTGTGATATATAATAAGCCGTATAGATGGTGATAGCGAAATTATTCATTAAGTATTTTGTCCAGTCTCCAGTCAAGCTCTTGTCCATTCCCAACACTGCCCATACCACTGCATGAATTACATATTTTATTCATTTTAGAGTATATATCGGGTTTCTCTGTTGTTTATATTGTATAATATGTCATATTAGATGAAGTGAGATAGATAAATAAGCCGTACAGTTGATACTAGCAAAATTATTGAAGTACAGAATTCCACTGGAATGGATTAATTGCATTTCAATTAATTTAAATGAGGAAAATTGACTCTGCAAACGAGTAAACCTAGTTGCGAGCAAGATCATGGAGTGGATTAAACTCGCAAGTAGAGGTTTTACTTGATGTGGTACATGAGTATTATTATCTATTACTAACTTGGAGGGATAGTAATCTAGGATAGTGTAGCTTATTTCCATGGGATGGGAAAGGGTGGTTGCCTACCATTTCCTTTCATTGTAGAATTTAACCCGGGTCCTTCAGATACAAGCAAAAAGCACTACCATTTACTTAAACTACCTTGGCATGTATTGTACTTAGCTGCAGATGGATATTCAAGCCTCATTTAGTGGCACAAGAGACACTGAAGATTAAGCTCATCAGTTTTTCTAAGATGATCTTCTAGCATACAGTTTGTAGTACTGTATTAGGTATATTCATTCCTCCACTCTGTTCAAGATAACATAATTTAACCCTTTCATTGTTGTGACCCCTGAAATTAACCCTTTCACTGTCCAAACCCATGAAAGTAATATTGCTCAGTGTCCACTTAAAAAAAAAATTTGCAATGGTAATGATACCAAATGTATGAAATTTGTTGGCAAACTTTGCAACATTATGAAGGTACGAAGTCAGTGGTCTCTGATTTTTTTTTTTTTTTTACAATGTACACTGCGCAGACCCATTCTCTGTTATCTAGGCCAAAATTTACTGCTCACAGCTTATTTGAGGGAGCTGAGCTTAAAACTTAAGTCTATATGGGCTACCCTGGTGTTGATAACATAGATCTTCAAATGAGACAGTGACTGGGTCAAGGCTTTAAATTCCAGTTTCATGTTGAGGAATTTCTGACTTGCAGGTTGAGTGTATAATTCCTTCAAACAGGGCATCTGGGGTAAAGGTATTTGCCATCTGACCTATGTTTAACAGAGCATACTCTCAAATATGGACCTCTGGCAGCAGGAAATTACAACTGGCATGCAGTTTTGAGAAGTGTAATTTGTTTAGCTAATCAGATATTCATGGAAATAGTATTTCCATCACATAATTTTTTAGCTTGTATTATTTATAATTTATTGCTTTTATATAGTATTATTGGTGCTTCTGTTTATCATTGTATTGATTAACATTCATAATTGTGTAATGTACTGCTGTATATATTCTATGAAGTTAACTTTTGGTTGTAATTAAAAATGTGCAAATAAGTCGCATTATTCAACTATTTATATATTTTGTCCTGTATATTCTGAAATTGTGATTATGTAGTCTTAGATATACCAAGTCAGGCATGATACCAGTATACTGGTGCCAATGACTAGCTAGCATATGGTTGTACTATTCTTGAAGAGTGTGAAAATTGTATGATTGTACAGGTGTCACTTGGAATATCTTCAATATATTTTTTTTCCCTGTGATATTGCTGTTAATCATTTTCTAGGCAAATGACTCTTCACACTGAAGGTTGGTAGTTAAGAAATGATTAATACATTTACTATTTTAATTGTTACAGTTCCTCTTAAGAAACATGCATCAGACATTATTACACTGAAGATCGTGGCCAAATTAGGTCAAGTGAGTGTGATCATTGGTCTACAGACACGTGAAGTTGCTCAGGTGGATGTGGCAGGTGAATGTCATTGCTTTGGTATAAGTTATTAACATTTTATTTCTTGCAGGTAATTTCTGTTTAATGTAAAAAATAGGTGAAAATAAATGGTATAAAATACTGACACAATGGAAACATAAACACATATGCAGTTTAATGTGATCCTTTATTGTCAATAAAGGATCACATTAAACTGCATATGTTTTTGTTTCCAAAAAATAGGTGCAAAAGTCTTACCCCATAATAGAATCAATATTGTTTAATACTCGAGCATTGGCCTAGTTCTTTAACTTCAGTATTACAATGAGGAGTTTTTGATTAAGACAAGTTATAGTTTAATACTCCAGAAATACAGTGGTACCTTGGGATACAAACTTATTTTGTTCCAGAAGGCTGTTCAAGTGCTGATACCAAACGAGTTTATTCCCATAAGAAATAATGTAAATTAGATTAATCCATTTCAGACCCCCAAAAATACACTTAGAAAGGACTTACATGTTGTAACCTTTGCTAAGAAATGAAATCTTTATTCTTTTATTTTGCACGTCACTAAACTAGGCCAGACATTTCTGTACATCTTGAAAATGAATGTTCTCTTTAGTTATGAGTATATTCCTAGTTTATACACTATTATCCATAGTTGCTCAAGATGTTACATCTGACCTTCTCAAGTACAAATGTGATTGCATTGAAGATTTTACTGGCTAGCAAGTATTTGAGCTGAAACTATTATCTAATTTAAAATGCACTGTTTTGCTTTGCCCAGAGCCCATAAGAGATCCTCTGCTTGCATCCACACCAAGGAATTGTACAACAATTAAGAGCCAAGAACACATTCTGTGAGCTTCCTGTCAGTGTTGTACTTTCAAGTTCCATTTATGGTATCCAATTATGTAAGTGTATACACTTATATAATTGTTTGCGTTTTGAGCTGTTCATATCCTGAGGTACCACTGTATAAGTTGTCTGTTTAAATTCCATAAACTACTAATAGCTGTGCTGTCAGCAGCTGGATGAAAGAGTAGGGTCTATCATTACTTGCCCATTGCGATAAGATAATTTCCAAAAGAAGCATTTTGCATAGTATGTCATGTGATCTTGAAGGAGTAATAATCAAATCTCTTGAATTGCCAAAGAAAAGCCATTTTAGTGTGTGGGAGAATTCAACCACAAATCCCTAGTTTGATAGAGAAACAGCAGTAGTGATGGTGACAATTAAATTTTATAGTTTGTAATCACCTTTTACTGGTCAAATAATTTTGGCATTTTTACAAGCACTGAAAGCGATGCCTTTGTATTTTTCCATTACAGAAATTGTAAGTAATTGTTAACTTTGTAGCTTGATGTGCTTCATGAAGCTTCTTAATTCAGTTTTAAATTAAATGGCAGTAACAAACATTAATAATTAATAATCTTAGTTTTTATATAGTTACTCATTTCTGAGATTTAATCTTAGGTTTATTGTCACATACAGGTTTGGTAGTGAATGTTGTCATGAAAGGCAAGGATGTTACTATTACCTCTCAGCTCAAAGACTTCACTGTCATTGACCCAAGTTCTGCAGCCCTCCATCCAAAGGTTAGTTAAACAATTTTTTGCTTCCTAATTAAATTTCTGTACTGTTGCTTTAGTTGCAAAGTTGTGCATATTTGTATCCTATCTTTTGGTATTTAATTTATCATATATTTTCTTCACCTTCCAATAATTGTAAGTATTCCATTGTTTTGCAACTCAGTAAAAAGCTTTCTAGTGTTCTTTTGACAGTTCCTTTCTTTGTTTACAATGTAGGGTCATAAGAACATAAGAAAGGAGGAACACTGCAGGAGGCCTGTTGGCCCATACTAGGCAGGTCCTTTACAATTCATTCCACTAACAAAACATTTGCCCAACCCAATTTTCAATGCTACCCAAGAAATAAGCTCTGATGTGAAAGTCCCACTCAAATCCAACCCCTCCCACTCATGTACTTATCCAACCTAAATTTGAAACTACCCAAAGTCCCAGCCTCAATAACCCAACTAGGTAGACTGTTCCACTCATCAACTACTCTATTTCCAAACCAATACTTTCCTATGTCCTTTCTAAATCTAAACTTATCTAATTTAAATCCATTACTGCGGGTTCTCTCTTGGAGAGACATCCTCAAGACCTTATTAATATCCCCTTTATTAATACCTATCTTCCACTTATACACTTCGATCAGGTCTCCCCTCATTCTTCGTCTAACAAGTGAATGTAACTTAAGAGTCTTCAATCTTTCTTCATAAGGAAGATTTCTAATGCTATGTATTAATTTAGTCATCCTACGCCGAATGTTTTCTAACGAATTTATGTCCATTCTGTAATATGGAGACCAGAACTGAGCTGCATAATCTAGGTGAGGCCTTACTAATGATGTATAAAGCTGCAGTATGACCTCTGGACTTCTGTTGCTTGCACTTCTTGATATAAATCCCAGTAATCTATTTGCCTTATTACGTACGCTTAGGCATTGCTGTCTTGGTTTAAGGTTGCTGCTCACCATAACCCCCAAGTCCTTTTTGCAATCTGTATGGTTAAGTTCTACATCATTTAACTTATAAGTACTAGGGTTATGGGCACTCCCAAGCTTCAGAACCTTGCATTTATCTACATTGAACTGCATCTGCCACTTTTCTGACCAAGAATAGAGTTTGTTTAAATCCTCCTGAAGTTCCATAACATCAACGTTTGAATCAATTATCCTACCTATCTTTGTGTCATCGGCGAATTTGCTCATATCACTAGTAATTCCCTCATCAAGATCATTGATATATATTATAAACAACAACAGCCCAAGACTGTTACAGATCCCCACTCGGATTTAGCCCCATTTATGGACACACACTGCTTCCTGTCAGTGAGCCATGACTCGATCCACGAGAGCACTTTTCCCCCAATGCCATGAGCTGCCACTTTCTTTAACAGTCTATGGTGCGGAACTCTATCAAAAGCCTTACTAAAATCTAAGTAAATAATATCAAATTCTTTATCGTGGTCAACAGCCTCAAAAGCTTTACTGAAGAAAGTTAATAAATTAGTTAGACAAGACCGGCCTCTTGTGAATCCATGCTGAGTATCATTAATCAAGCTATGCTTATCGAGATGGCTTCTTATAAACTCAGCTATAATTGACTCTAGTAATTTGCCTACAATTGAGGTCAGGCTTATTGGGGGGTAATTTGACGGTAACGACTTGTCCCCTGTTTTAAAAATAGAATTACATTAGCCATCTTCCACATATCAGACACTACACCTGTTTGAAGAGATAAATTAAAAATATTAGTTAATGGTTCACAGAGTTCCATTTTGCATTCCTTAAGAACCCTTGAAAAAACCTCATCAGGACCCGGCGACTTATTTTGCTTCAGTCTGTCTATCTGCTTCACAACCATTTCACTAGTGACTGTGATGTTACATAATTTATCTTCTAGCCCACTATAAAAATTAATTACTGGAATATTGTTAGTGTCTTCCTGTGTAAAAACTGAGAGAAAATTATTTAAAATCAAGCACATTTCATTCTCTTTGTCAGTAAGGTGCCCATAGTTATTTTTAAGGGGACCTATCTTATCTCTAACTTTTGTTCTATAGACCTTGAAAAAACTTTTTGGGTTAGTTTTAGAATCCCTAGCAACTTTAATTTCATAGTCCCTTTTAGCTTTTCTTATCCCCTTTTTAATGTCCCTCTTAATGTCAATATACTGATTCATAAGATGACCCTCGCCTCTTTTGATACACCTATAAATTCCTTTCTTATGCCCTAGTAGATATTTGAGCCTATTATTCATCCATTTTGGGTCATTTCTATTTGATCTAATTTCTTTATATGGGATAAACATTCTTTGAGCAGCATGTATAGTGTTCAGAAAACTGTCATATTGATAGCTCTCTTCGTTACCGCAGTCAACAGATGATAAGTGTTCTCTAAGCCCATCGTAATCTGCTAAGCGAAAATCTGGGACTGTTACTGAGTTATCGCTACTATCGTACTTCCATTCAATGCTAAATGTAATTGATTCGTGGTCGCTAGCACCCAGTTCCTCTGAAATTTCTAAATTATTAACAAGGGATTCATTGTTTGCCATAACTAAGTCAAGCAGGTTATTTCCCCTTGTAGGTTCTGTCACAAACTGCTTCAAAAAACAATCCTGAACTACTTCTAAGAAGTCGTATGATTCTAAATTCCCAGTCAAGAAATTCCAATCAATATGACTAAAGTTAAAGTCTCCTTGAATTACTACATCGTGCCTTGTGGCCTTAACAATTTCCTCCCATAGTAGTCTCCCTTGATCCCTATCTAAGTTTGGGGGACGGTATATCACTCCTAAAATCAGTTTTTTCATTTCCCCTCTGAAAATTCTATCCAAACAGAACTCTGTATGTGTTACTTCAAAACTTAATACCCGTTTTTATGCAACAGTTCAAGCGATCTCGGACATACAATGCCACCCCACCCCCCTTCCCGATACTTCTGTCTACTTGGAACCACTTAAAACCCTGAATATGACATTCTGCAGGCATGTCCCGACTTTTTGAATTAAACCACGTTTCAGTTAAGGCAAATACATCAATGTTACCTGCACTAGCAACTAATCTCAACTCGTCCATCTTATTCCTAGCACTACGGCAATTAGCATAATAAACATTGAAAGACTCTCCTTTCTCTTTACCTTTCCTGCTCATTTCTGTTTTTCTACTAAACCTATTACTGTCCTTATCACCCAAAGTCACTGGCTTTTCAATATCTACCTCGTTCTGCTTGTTACTAGTTCCCCTAGAACTCGTAATGTTACTAGACTGGGACTTCACTGTTTTCCTGCCAAAACCCATACCACTAACTATTCCTAGTTTAAAGTCCTAACAGCTCCCTCCACTGCAGTTGCCAGTGCTTCCACCCCACACCTAGATAAGTGAACCCCATCCCTGGCATACATGTCATCTCTGCCATAGAAGAGGTCCCAGTTGTCAATGAATGTTACAGCATTTTCCTTACAGTATTTGCTGGTGTGAAGAAATCTTGTTTGCTTATTGCTTTTAACCATTCACAATCCTGCCTGTCCTGTTTCCTCTTTACCTTCTGTCTGTTAATAAGAGCATAATGAAATGAGGTTTAAAGAATTCAGCCACTTTATGGCTCGTCCATATTTTTTGTGTGGCTTCATTACTATCATAGGTTTCATATATCATAATCTGTTTCAGGTTTACCAGTGCTGCATGAAAGTTTTTTCAATAAAATAATTCATTCGAGACCTAGGTAGTAGGTTGGTAGACAGCAACCCCTCAGGAAGATACTACCATACTACCAAGGGAGTGTATAATGAAAGCCTGTAATTGTTTTACATGATGGTAGGATTGCTGGTGTCCTTTTACTGTCTCATAAACATGCAAGAGTTCAGGTACAGTGGGGGCTTCGCTTTACGACATTTCGCCTTATGACATTCCACTAATACAGCAATTTCAAATTATGACCAAAACTTCCTATACAGCGAGCAATCTTTCAAATACGGCGCGCCCCACCTGGTTGTACATTCTCCATGAGCACATCTCTTTTATGTAATAATCACTCTTGGGCACATTAAATATCTTACTTTATATCAATATAGACATTTTCATGAATCCATCTATGATATTTTCTTCAAAATTATATAAGAAACACATTACATAACATATAAACATGCTGTTTATATGCTATGGAGGTGTCGTTGCCAGACGGAGGGAAAACATTTTAACTAATAATAATCACTCTTGGCACATTAAATGTCTTATTTTACATCAATATATACATTTTCATTAACCCATCTGTGATATTTTCTTCAAAATTAATATGGGTTTATGATGTCAGAGGAGGATGTTCTGGAAAGGGTACAGCCAGAGGAAGCTGCTTTCTGCCCGTCTTGTGGCACCTCACCCTCACCTCTCTCCCTCCCCTCCCCTCTCTAATCCTCTCTCTCTCCCAAACCCTCACTCCTCCTCTCTCCCTATCTCCCCTCTATCACCTTTCTCCACTTTCTCTTTCCCTTTTCTCCTCCCCCCTCTCTCTCTCTCCTCCCCACTCTCACATCCTCTCCTACCACACCCTCCTCTCTCTCATCTCTCTCTCATCAAACTCCTTTTTTTCTTTTTTTTTCTTTTTTTTTATTTTTACTTCATGTGCTCTCTTCTTTCCCTTTCTCCTTTCCTCCTCCTCCCTTTTCTCTCAATATTTTCCCCCCTTTCCCAATTTTACCTCTCTTTCCCCCCCTTCCTCTCTCTCCCTCCCTTTTTTTTTCCGGGGCAAGGAGAGTTTCCCCCCGGAACCTTAAACCCCAAAAGGGAAACAAGGCACAAAGCCGGGAAAACAAAAGGGAAACCAAAAGGAAGGAGAAGGGGGGGCAAAAAAAAAAAACCCCCCCCCCCCCCCCCCCCCACCAAAAAAACAAACCCCCCCAAAAAAAAAAACAAAAAACCCCCCCCAAAAAAAAAAACCCCCCCCCCCCCCCCCCCCCCCCCCAAAAAAAAAAAAAAAAAAAAAAAAAAAAAAAAAAAAACCCCCCCCCCCCCCCCCCAAAAACCCCCCCCCAAAAAAACCAAAAACCCCCCCAAAAACACCAAAACCCCCCCCCCCCCCACCAAAACACCCCCCTTTAAAAATTTTTTTAAAAAAAAACCAAAAACCCCCAAAAAAAAAAAAAAAAAACCCCCCCCCCCCCCAAAAACCCCCCCCCCCCCCCCAATAAAAATTTCCTTTCTTTGGGAATAAAATTATTAACCCAATTATACATTCATTAACCATCATTTCCTTAAAATTATAAATGGGTATATATGATGTCAGAATGGAGTGATGTTCTGGAGAAGGGTACAGCCAGAGTGAAGTTGCTGCTTTCTGCCCGTCTTGTGGCATTCTCTCACTCTCTCTCTCTCTCTCTCTCTCTCTCTCTCTCTCTTCTATCTCTTCTCTCTCTCTCTATCCTTCTCTCTCTCTCTCTCTCTCTCTATCTCTCTCTCTCTATCTCTCTTTCTCTCTTTCCTCTTTCTCTTTCTCTCTCTCTTTTCTCTCTCTCTCTCTCTCTCTCTCTCTCTCTCTCTCTCTCTCTCCTCTTCTCTCTCTCTCTCTCTCTCTCTCTCTTCTCTCTCTCTCTCTCCTCACTCCTCTTTTTTTTTCTCTTTTTTTTCTTTTTTTTTATTTTTTACTTCATGTGTCTCTCTTCTTGTCTCTTCTCTCTCTCTCCTTCTCTCTTCCTCTCTCTCTCTCTCTCTCTCTCTCTCTCTCTTTTCTTTTCTCTTTTCTCTCTCATCTCTCTCTCTCTCTCTCTCCTCTCTCTCTCCTCTCCTTTTTTTTTTTTTTTTTACACAGGGTTTGACAAGGTTAAGGGATCCCTAGCTTTATTGACAGCTATTTACAGGTTAAAGGGTTCCTAACTTTATTGGCAAGCTAAGAGCTGTTTACCCACATAAGCTCATTTGAAAGCATTTTTATTGTTATGAGACATACAAGTAGGGAACAGGATGAAGTTGGAGCCATCTGTGGGCCAGCATTTTTTCTCTTCTCTCTCTTCTTCTCTATCTTCTCTCTCTATCTCTCTCTTTTCTCTCTCTTCCTCTCCTCCACTCCTCTCTCGTCTCCTCTCTCTCCTCTCTCTCCTCTCTCTCCTCTCTCTCTCATTTTTCTCTCTCTCTTTTCTCCTTCTTTTCTCCTTCCTTCTCTCTCTCTTTTTCTCTCTTTTTCTCTCTTCTCTCTCTCTCTTCTCTCTTCTTCTTCTCCCCTCTTCTTCTCTCCTCTCTTCTCTCTCTCTTCTTCTCTCTCTTTCTTCTCCTCATTCTTCTCTTTCTTTTCTCCCTTCTTCTCTTTCTCCCTCTCCCCTTCCTTCTCTCCTCTCTTCCTTCTTCTCTCTCTTCTTCTCTTTTCTCTTCTTTCTTTTCTCTCTTTCTCTCTCTTCTCTCTCTTTTTCTCTCTCTCTCTCTCTCTCTCTTCTCCCCTCTTCTCTCTCTTTTCTCTCTTCTTTTCTCTTATCTCTCTCTTCTCTCTCTCTCTTCCTCCTCTTCTCTCTCTTCCTCTCTCTCTCATCTCTCTCATCTTCTTCTTCTCTCTTTCTCTCTCTCTTCCTCTCACTCTCTCTTCTCCTCTCTTCTCTCTCTTCTTACTCTCTTCTTCTCTTCTTCTTCCTCATCTTCTTCTCTTCTTCTCTTCTCTCTCTTCTCTCTCTCTTCTCTCTCTCTCTTCTCTCTCTCTTTTTCTCTCTCTCTTTTCTTTCTCTCTCTTCTTCTCTCTCTCTCTTCTTATTCTCTCTATTCTTCTCTTCTCTATTTTCCCTCTCTCTCTTCTATTCTTCTCTCTTTTCTTCTTCTCTCTTCTCTCTCTTCTTCTACCCTCTCTCTTCTCTCTTTTCTCCTCTTCTTTCTATCTCTCTCTTCTTCTCTCTCTCTCTCTTTTCTCTTCTTCTTCTTTTTTCTCTCTCTCTTTTCTCTTCTTCTCTCTCTCTACTTCTTCTCTTCTTCTTTTTCTTTCTCTATCCTCTCTTCTTCTCTCTCTTCTCTCTTCTCTCTTCTTCTCTCTTTTTCTCTCTCTTTCTCTCTTCTCTCCCCCCCCCTAGCCTTTGCCATCCCCCCCCCAAACACACCCCCCTGAAAATACATGAGCTTCTCTCTCTGGTAAAATACATGAGCTTCTTTCTGTGGTAAAAAAAAAAATGGGTTACCAAATGTCTGGTAGATGAACCTGAGAGGAAAGGTTGGGAGTTAGAGCTCAAAAAAAAAAAAAAGGGAGGAAGAGTGGAGAAGGAAGATAAAAGAGCTTTGCAAGAAAATGGAGGAGAGAATAGCTGAAGAGAGCAGGAAGTGCGGGGCTGCAAGTCTTAGCAGCAGAAGCTAGGATACAGTGCTTATAAGTGGAACTAAAAAACCTAAAACAGATTAGAGAGACTAATGACAGTACAGACACAACATCAGGAACTTCTATATCAGTCACAGACAAGGGGATGGTAGGAAGAAAAGGAGATATGCCATATGCGAAGGCCCTATCAGACCCACATGGGACCAAGGAAAAGACGAGGAGCACACCAAGATCAAATGACTGATCTGAAGACAATGAAGGTATTCCATATGCAGAGAGACTACACACAACTGCAGTAGCAAGGAACAGCTGATCACAAAAGACAGTTCACTGAGCATAGAGGCTTTAGCAAGGGCAGGGATTGAAGGCAGGACCACTTCCATGGAAGGAACTAAAACACCTCAGAGGATGCAAAGGGGGAAGACAGTGGGAGGCAGGAAGGGAGAGGTCAGTTTTTGTCTACTTGCTCCAAGAAGCCGAAGGGGAAACCTGCGATGAAAGGAAACAGGAGGAGAAAGAAGTGTTGGAAGGTACTGTATCATGAAAGTAGGTGAGGGCAACATGACCCAGGTGACAAATTTTCGGAGAATTGGGTGGTTTGCGAGTGGAAGGAAATGTCCTGTCAAAGTAATTCTCAAGGAAGAATCAGCTCGAACTAGGATCCTGCAGGAGAAAGTACAACTGAGGGACAAACCAAAGTACTGGAGAGTGTACCTTGATCGTGACAGAAGACAAGAAGAAAGGATGATACTGAAAGAGAGGGTACTAAGACGAAAGGAGGAACAAGAGGCAATGTTGAAGATGAACAGGACCCAGACCCAGGAGGAAGAGCAAACACAACCCCCAGAAACTCCTGCAGAAGGACTCCAACTGCAACAACCCCAACACAACTGAACAATCTAAACCAAAACCCCCACACTGTTCCCTCTGCCCTTAACCCACGCATCACAAACCTCGCCCCTACACCTGCCCCCTGTGGGCACTCTGACCCCACCCCTTTCATCACAAACCCCACCCACACCACAACACCCCATAGGCCCCCACCAGCACTCCCACTCCCCGAACCCCAGTATTCTCCCAGGACCACAGTGACAGAAAAGCTATAGGTTTGGTACACGAATGCGGATGGAATCATGAATAAATATGTGGAGTGGGATGAAAGAATCGATGAGAAATCCTCAGACATCATAGCAGTCACAGAAACGAAACTCACTGAGACAATAACAGATGCACTCTTCCCACCGGGATATCAGATCCTGAGGAAGGATAGGATGGGGATTTAAAGAAATGGAAAACATGGAAGAGATTGGAGAAAGGGACAACATAGTGGGTACAGTTCAGTCTGGGAACATAAAGTAGTCATTAGAGTGATGAATAACCCACCACAGAAGTGCAGGAGGCTGAGAGAGGAATACTAAGAGAAGAACAGAGCAATGGTGGACACACTGGCTGAGGTGGCGAGAAGAGCTCACTCGAGCAGAGCAAAGTTGCTGGTTATGGGCGATCTCAACCACTGGGAGATCGATTGGGAAAACCTGGAGAGACATAGGGGTCCCAAAACATGGAGAGCCAAGGTGATGGATGTGGTACTGGAAGACCTCATGCATCAACATGTCAGGGAAACTACTAGAGAGAGAGGTAAGGATGATCCAGCAAGACTGGGCCTTGTGTTCACCCTGAGCAGTTCAGACATTGAGGACATTACTTATGAGAGGCCCCGTGGAGCTAGTGATCACGTGGTTTTGAGTTTTTGACTATATAGTAGGGTTACAGGAGTAACAGGAGTTGAATAGGAAAAGTCAAACTATAAAAGAGGGGACTACACAGGTATGAGGAACTTCCTGCAGGAGGTTCAATGGGACAGAACTGGTAGGAAAGTCAGTAAATGAGATGCTGGAATGTGTAGCAACAAAATGTGAGAAGGCAGAGGAAAGGTTTGTTCCCAAAAGCAATAGAAATAATAGGAAGACCAAAGCGAGTCCTTGGTTTACCCAAAGGTGTAGGGAGGCAAAAACTAAGTGCACCAGAGAATGGAAAAGGTACAGGAGGCAAAGGAGCCAGGAAAATAGAGAGATTAGTTGAAGAGTCAGAAACGAGTATGCACAGATAAGGAGGGAGGCCCAGCGACAGTACGAAAATGACATAGCATCGAAAGTCAAGTCTGACCTGAAACTGCTGTATAGCCACATAAGGAGGAAGACAACAAAGACCAGGGGAGCAGGCTGAGGAAAGAAGGTGGGGAACTCGCAAGAAATGATCAAGAGGTATGTGAGGAGCTCAACATGAGATATAAGGAAGTATGTTCAGTGGAGACAGGAAGGCCTCTGGGAGGGCAGAACAGAGGGGGACACCAACAAGTGTTGGATGACATACACACAACTGAGGAGGAGGTGAAGAAGCTGCTAAGGGACTTTGATACCTCAAAGGCAATGAGACTGGACATCTCCCCGTGGGTCCTTAGAGAGGGAGCAGAAATGCTCTGTGTGCCACTAACCACAATCTTCAACACATCCCTTGAAACTAGGCAACTAGCTGAGATATGGAACACAGCAAATGTAGTTCCTATTTTTAAAAAAGGAAACAGAAAAGAGGCACTAAACTATAAACCAGTGTCACTGATGTGTATAGTATGCAAAGTCATGGAGAAAATAATCAGGAGGAGAGTGGTGGAGCACCTGGAACGGAGCAAGAGCATAAATGCCAACCAGTAAGGATTTATGGAAGGCAAATCCTGTGTCACAAACCTTCTGGAGTTATATGATAAAGTAACAGAAGTAAGACACGAGAGAGGGGTGGGTTGATTGCATCTTTTTGGACTGCAAGAAGGCCTTTGACACAGTTCCCCACAAGAGATTAGTGCAGAAGCTAGAGGATCAGGTGCTTATAACAGTAAGGGCACTGCAATGGATCAGAGAATACCTGACAGGGAAGCAACAACGAGTTATGGTACGGGATGAGGTATCACAGTGGGCACCTGTCAGTCCTAGGAGCAGTGCTGTTTTTTGTATATGTGAATGACATGATGGAAGGGTTAGATTCAGAAGTTTCCCTGTTTGCAGATGGTGTGAAGTTAATGAGAATTAAATCAGATGAGGATCAGTCAGGACATAAGAGAGACCTGGACAGGCTGGACACCTAGTCCAGCAACTGGCTTCTCGAATTTAACCCTGCCAAATGCAAAGTCGTGAAGATTGGGGTAGGGCAAAGAAGAGTGCAGATGGAGTATAGGCTAGGTGGCCAAAGACTATAAACCTCGCTCAAGGAGAAAGATCTTGGGGTGAGTATAACACCGAGCACGTCTCTGGAAGCACACATCAACCAGATAACTGCTGCAGCATATGGGCGCCTGGCAAACCTGAGAACAGCATTCCGATACCTTAGTAAGGAATCGTTCAAGACACTGTACACCGTGTATGTCAGGCCCATACTGTAGTATGCAGCACCTGTTGGGAGCCCCCACTTGATCAAGCACGTCAAGAAACTAGAGAAAGTACAAAGGTTTGCGACAAGGTTAGTTCCAGAGCTAAGGGAAATGTCCTACAGAGAAAGGTTAAGGAAATCGGCCTGACAACACTGGAGGACAGGAGGGTTAGGGATGACATAACTACATACAAAATACAGTGGTCCCTCAATTATCGTCCTTAATCTGTTCCTGGAAGTAGGACTATTATCGAAATAGACGATTTTTGAATCAATTTTCCCCATAAGAAATAATGTAAATCCAATTACAGTGGAACCTCAAATATCGAACTTTCTTCAGTCCAGAAGTCTGTTCGACTGCCTTTATTGAATGAATTTATTCCCATCAGGAATAATGTAAATTAGATTAGTTCATTTCAGACCCTTAAAAATACACTTATAAAAGCACTTACAAAAATACACTTACATAATTTGTTGTGTTGGGAGCAGTTCGATTTTTTAGGTTCCACTGTAATTCATTCCAGACACGCAGAAGTATCAACAATAATTTTTTTTTACCTAAAAGATAGATTTACATGCACAAAAGAATGAACATTCAACATGGCAGTTACCTTTATTGAAGGCTGTTTTTGATGAATGGAAGACAGGGAGGAGGAGAGAGGGAAGAGAGGTTATTGTTTGGAAGGGGAACCCCCCTCCATAAGGACTCTAGGTCACTTCAGGGGTCACTTCCCTAGCATAAATATAGATTTACATGCAGAAAATAATGCCAAATAAATGTAAAGCACTAATAAAATGTATAAATGAACATTGGTAATAGGGGTAGTTGATGAGTGGAACGGTCTGCCTAGTAGGGTGATCAAAGCTAAAACATTGAGTAGTTTCAAATTTAGGTTGGATAAATACATGAGTGAGAGGGGTTGGATTTGAGTCGGACTTGCACCTGAGCTTATTGCTTGGGTAGCATTTGTTCTGTTAGTGGGTTGGATTTGTGAAGGACCGGCCTAGTATGGGCCAACAGACTTATTGCAGTGTTCCTCCTTATGTTCTAAGAGCTATGGCTTGGGGAGTTTCAAATTTAGGTTGGATAAATACACGAGTGAGAGGGGTTGGGTTTGAGATGGACTTGCACCTGAGCTTATTGCTTGAGTAGCATTTGTTCTGTTAGTGGGTTGGATTTGTGAAGGACTGGTCTAGTATGGGCCAGCAGGCCTACTGCAGTGTTCCTCCTTTCTTATGTTCTTATTGAAGACTTGTTTGTGTGAGGGTGAGGGAGGGATGGTAAGTTTATTGTTGGAGAATATGACACTAATATTAACTCTACGGCTTATTTATCTATCACAATTCAACTAATATGACATAATAAACAATATTAATAACATAGAAACATGGAATATACTCTAGAATGAATAAAATAAGTCATTACGTATGTTACAAGAGGTGTTGTGTTGTGTTGTTGGGTATATAAGGGCCATTGAGAGTAAGCCGTCCATAATGGTGGTGAAGCAGCAGCTGAGGTGGTGGTGTTTTCTGTAGCCCTATATAACTCCAACAACATTGGAGGAGTTGGTAGAATCGCTGAATCACTAAAGAAGGAACCCTCTACCACCATTACTATGGCCTTCTACCACTATTACAACTGTTACCACCATCACTACTACCTTCTACCACCATCACTACCACCATCAACCACTATCACAACTGCTTCAACTCTACCACCACCACCTTTGTATTTTTCTACAAACTTTTTCATAAATTTTATGTGTTTTTCACATTCTTTACCAAAGGGCTGGCACTAGAAGCTTTCTTTGGAGCCAAGGTAGCTTATTTAGCACTTGCAAGCACTAAAATCGATGGAATATTATGAAATATTTTGTAGGAGCAAGTGAGGGGACCATCACTCACTGGTAAACAATGGCACACTGCCTGGGAAGACAGGCCCAGGCGGCTCAGAGTGTGAGTACGCGTCCCAGATGCAGGACGATTAGCGAGTTAATGGACCATTTGTGAGCCAATGTTTAGACGAAATAATGGGACTATTTCCGAAATGGACGACTTTCAGGCCGGACGATTATTGAGGGACCACTGTACTGCTTGGAATAGACAAGGTGGACAGAGACTGGATGTTCCAGAGAAGAGACACGGAAACAAAGCGTCACAATTGGCAGTTGAAGACCCAGACGAGTCAGAGGGACGTTAGGAAATATTTCTTCAGTCATAGAGTAGTCAGGAAGTGGAATAGCCTAGCAAGTGAAGTAGTGGAGGCAGGGACCATACATAGCTTTAAGATGAGGTATGATAAAGCTCTTGGAGCAGGGAGAGAAAGGTCCTAGTATCACACAATGAAGAGGCAGGGCCAGGAGCCGAGGCTTGACCCCTGAAATCACAATTAGGTGAGCATACACGCATACACCACACACCACACACACACACACACACACACACACACACACACACACACACACACACACACACACACACACACACACACACACACTCACACACTCACACACTCACACACTCACTCACTCACTCACTCACTCACTCACTCACTCACTCACTCACTCACTCTACACCTACACCTGCCCGCCCGCCCGCCTCTACCTTCACACACCTTCACACACCTTCACACACCTACACACACCTACACACACCTACACACACCTACACACACCTACACACACCTACACACACCTACACACACACACACACACACACACACGTACCTACACAACACACACACACACACGTACCTACACACACACGTACCTACACACACACACACACCTACACACACACCTACACACACCTACACACACCTACACACACACACACACACACCTACACACACACACACCTACACACACACCTACACACACACACACACCTACACACACACACCTACACACACACCTACACACACCTACACACACACACACACACACACACCTACACACACCTACACACACACACCTACACACCTACACACACACACACACACCTACACACACACACACCTACACACACACACACCTACACACACACACACCTACACACACACACACCTACACACACACACACCTACACACACACACACCTACACACACACACACCTACACACACACACACCTACACACACACACACCTACACACACACACACCTACACACACACACCTACACACACACACCTACACACACACACCTACACACACACCTACACACACACCTACACACAAACACACACACACCTACACACACACACACCTACACACACACACACCTACACACACACACACACCTACACACACACACACACACCTACACACACACACACCTACACACACACACACCTACACACACACACACACACCTACACACACACACACACCTACACACACACACACACACACACACCACAAAACAACACACACACACACCACACACCTACACACACACACCACACCCCTACACACACACACCACACACCTACACACACACACACCTACACACACACACACACCTACACACACACACACACACACCTACACACACACACACCTACACACACTCTCTAAATCAAAACACCCATGCCACATCCAATGCCCCCACCCACTACATTACAAACTTCACCCCCACAGCAACAACCATAGTTCCTTACCAGGTCTCCCACTTCCCCAACCCCAATATACTTCCCAGACCACAGTCTTAGAAAAGAAGTTGAAGGTGTGGTATACAAATGCAGATGGAATAACAAACAAGTATGAGGAGTGGCATGAAAGAATCAAAGAGACATCCCCAGACATAATAGCACTCACAGAAACAAAACACACCAGAATAATAACAGATTCAATCTTTCCATCCGGATATCAAATCTTCAGGAAAGACAGAGGGAGGAGAGGGAGGGGAGGAGTTGCACTGCTCATTAAAAACCAGTGGGGTTTTGAGAAAATGGAAGGAATGGATGGCATGGGCGAAAGGGACTACTTAGTAGGAACAATCCAGTCTGAGGGACATAAGGTGATAATTGCAGTAATGTACAACCCACCACAGAACTGCAGGAGGTCAAGAGAAGAATACGATGAGAGCAACAGAGCAATGATCAACACACTAGCCGAGGTGGCCGGGAGAGCACACATGGGGGGAGCAAAGTTACTAGTTATGGGTGATTTCAATCACAAGGAGATTGACTGGGAAAACCTGGAGCCCCATGGGGGTCCCGAAACATGGAGAGCCAAGATGATGGATGTGGTACTAGAGAACCTCATGCATCAACATGTTAGAGACACTACCAGAGAGAGAGAGAGGATGAACCAGCAAGGTTGGACCTTGTATTCACCATGATTTAGTTCGGACATCGAGGGTATCATGTATGAAAGGCCCCTGGGAGCTAGTGATCATGTGGTTCTGTGCTTCAACTACATATTGAGCTCCAAGTGGAGAGAGTAGCAGGAATAGGCTGGGAAAAAACAAACTACAAAAGGGGGAACTACTCAGGCATGAGGAACTTCCTTCAAGACATTCAGTGGGAGAGGGAACTGACAGGAAAACCAGTACAAGAAATGATGGACTATGTAGCAACAAAATGCAAGGAGGCAGAGGAGAGGTTTTGTTCCCAAGGGAAACAGAAATAAGGGGAAAAGAACAGAACGATCCTTGGTTCACCCAAAGGTGTAGGGAGGCAAAACTAGGTGTACTAGAGAATGGAAAAGGTACAGAAGACAGAGAACTCAGGAAAATAAAGAAATCAGCCGAAGAGCCAGAAACGAATATGCACAGATAAGAAGGGAGGGTCAGAGACAATATGAAAATGACATAGCATCAAAAGTAAAGACTGACCCGAAGCTGTTGTACAGCCACATCAGGAGGAAAACAACAGTCAAGGACCAGGTAATCAGACTGAGGAAGGGTGATGGGGAATTCACAAGAAACGACCGAGAGGTATGTCAGGAGCTCAAAACAAGATTTAAAGAGGTATTTACAGTGTAAACCAGTAGGACTCCAAGAAATCAGAACAGGGGGGCACACCAGCAAGTGCTGGATGAGGTACATATAACCAAGGAGGAGGTGAAGAAGCTGCTATGTGAACTTGACACCTCAAAGGCAGTGGGGACCAGACAACATCTCTCCATGGGTCCTTAAAGAGGGAGCAAGAGATATTGTGTGAGCCATTAACAAAGATCTTCAACACATCATTTGAAACTGGGCAACTCCCTGAGGTATGGAAATGGCAAATGTAGTCCCAATTTTAAAAAGGGAGACAGACATGAGGCACTAAACTACAGACCTGTATCACTAACGTGTATAGTATGCAAGGTCATGGAGAAGATCATCAGGAGGAGAGTGGTGGGGCACCTGGAAAGAAACAAGTGTTTTAATTGACAACCAGCACGGTTTCAGGGAAGGAAAAATCCTGTGTCACAAACCTACTAGAGTTTTATGACAAGGTGACAGAAGTAAGACAAGAGAGAGAGGGGTGGATCGACTGCGTATTTTTGGACTGCAAGAAGGCTTTCGACACAGTTCCTCACAAGAGGTTACTGCAAAAGCTAGAGGACCAGGCACACAAACAGGAAAGGCACTGCACTGGATCAGAGAATATCTGACAGGAGGCAAACAACGAGTCATGGTACGCGACGAGGTGTCAGAGTGGGCGCCTGTGACAAGCGGGTTCCACAGGGGTCAGTCCTAGGACCTGTGCTGTTCTTTGGGATAAAGTGAAAAGACATAACGGAAGGGATAGACCGAAGT
>NC_069475.1:84139-147761 GCF_026875155.1 Cherax quadricarinatus | reverse complement strand
CACCCCAAGGATACAATTCTTCTCCAGGTGCGAACACCCTCCCATTCATCCTTACTACTGCACCACCATTACCATCATGGTGCCTAGAGACGATCATCATTTGCTTTTTCTCAGGTGCAAATGTTACTTGCCATCTATTTCCCCAAGTTGATATAGCTCTCAGCTGGTGATTGATGTAGCTTAGAGCAGCTGGCATTTCATCTCTTGGATAAGTGAATGTCAGTGTACAGTCGTTTGCATATGCATGTGATTCTGGATGAGATTAAGAAGGTCGTTGAAGTAGACATTCCATAACAATGGTCCCAGCATGCTTCCTTGTGGAACACTTGCCCCAATAGGATGTCTTGCTGATTCTGTTCCATTGAGAACTACACTTAGAGATCTACCATGTAGGTAATCACTGAGGAGATTTAGCATAGAGCCTGCAATTCCCAGTGCTTGAAGTTTTGCTAAGAGGCCCTGGTGCCACACTTGGTCGAAAGCGCCTGCAATGTCCAGTGCTACCACACAGCTGACTTTGGATTCATCCAGCGACTGGTGCCACTTAGTGGAGAGGTTTAACAACAGATCAGCAGCAGAGTAACCTTTCCTGAAGCCATATTGACGATCACAAAGTAGTGAGTGGTAGTCAAAAAACTCTGTCATTTGTCTTGAGATTATTGTCTCAAGGATCTTACCAGTGATTGATAGAAGTGACACTGGTCTCTAGTTGCTGATTTCTGCTCTGCTCTTCTTTTTATAAACAGGGACTACATTTGCCTCTTTCCATAGAGAGGGCCATTTACACTGTACTAAGCAGTGCTGAAAGATGCGAGTTAGAGGTGCTGCTAGCTGGTCTGCACATCTTCTCAGCAATCTTGGCTCAACTTGTCTGGGCCCACAGCCTTTTCTTGGTCAAGCGTTTTAAGAAGGAAATGCACCTCCTCCTCACAGGTACACGTAAGTCAGGTTATCATACATAGTATAAATTACCTAGGATAACCCAAAAAATCCAGACAATGTGCTATACAGTGGATCTGTGCTCCAGTGCCCTAAATTAATAATAATATTAATAATAAATAATTATTATTACATAATACATATGTACTACTACTACTAATATTATTATTAAACTATAATATAACAATCATGTCCACTCATTACTTAAAATATCTGTAGTCTTAATGTAAAGTGAGAGGTGAGTAAACAAGATTACAGTGGAACCTCAAATTTCGAACGTATCACTTATCAAACGTTTCAAAAATAGAACCCTTTTTTCAAACCAACTTTGTACCTATTACTGAACCGCCCCTATTTTCAGACTACGGGGTACCGGACCTGTCCGCCAGCTCGCTCTGTCTGCGTCCCTGCGCAGGCGCCGTGAGCCAGTCTGGCTTTGTTGATGCTTGAGTGAACACTAACCCGCGTTCTCATTCAAACATTTTATGATTATTTCATTGTGTTTAGTGCTTGTGGGACTGAAATAAGCTACCATGGGCCCAAAGAAAATTGCTAGGGGTACCCCTGTGGTAAAGAAAGTGAGAAACACCATAGATGTGAAGAAGGAAATAATACAGAAGTATGAGAGTGGTGTGAGACTTGCTGAGCTTGCCAGGATGTATGGGAAAAAAAGTCGGCTATCGGTTCTATCCTGGCAAAGAAAGAACAAATCAAGGAAGCTGATGTTGCGAAAGGTGTTAATATGCTTATCAAAACAATACCACAAATAGTTGAAGAGGTTGAGAAGTTGTTGCTGGTGTGGATCAAGGATAAAGAGATGGCAGGTGTTTCAGAGACGATTATTTGTGAAAGGCAAGGAAGTTGCATGCCGATCTGGTACAAAAAAACTCCTGGAACCAGTTCAGTGACAGAACCATGTCCCATTTTAGGGAAATGTAAAAGAGGCGCCAGAAACAGAGAGCTGTGGACGGTTATTTTGTGAGACAAGGGTCCAGTGACTCTCAAGCTGGTCCTAGTGGCATTAAAAGACAAAGGGAAGTAACCCCAGAGAGGGCTTTACCTGAAGTCCTCATGGAGGGGGGTTCTCCTTCCAAACACTAACCCCAACTCCCTCTCTCCTCCTCCCTATCTTCCAGATGCCATCACCAATCTTCAATAAAGGTAAATAAAAATGTTATTTTATATTTATACACATAATTGAACACTATATTTGTTGTATGTAAAACTATAATTAATCTGTATAAAATGTTTTTTTTTTTTTGTGAATATTTTTGGGTTTCTGGAACGGATTAATTGTATTTCCATTATTTCTTATGGGAAATGTTGCTTCGCTTTTCAGGCTTTTCGAATTTAGAACTAACTCCAGGAACAGATTAAATTCGATATTTGAGGTTCCACTGTAAATGAATAAATGAGAGTGTAGAATGTTCAAGAGTTATGTAAACAAACATTGTTGTTGTTGTTACCAGCCCAGACATGAATGGATTTTGTTCACTCTGTCAAGCCGACCAGAAAAACATCTCATATTTGTTAATTTATCTGGAGTTTATCTAGAGAGAGTTCCGGGGTCAACGCCCCCGCGGCCCGGTCTGTGCCCAGGCCTCCTTAGGTCAGTGTCCCAGATGCGACCCACACCAGTCGACTAACACCCAGGTACCCATTTTACTGATGGGGAACATAGACAACAGGTGGAAAGAAACACGTCCAATGTTTCTACTCTGGCGGGGAATCGAACCCAGGCCCTCACCGTGTGAAGCGAGAGCGTTAACCACCAGGCCACCAGAGCCCTGTTTATATGTTATGTAACATGTTTATTATATAATTTTGAAAAAAAACATAGATGGATTATGTCTATATTAACGTTTTATACACATTTAAACCCTTTGAGGGTTTCGGACGTATTAGTACGGCTTACGACCCAGGGTTTTTGATGTACTGGTACGCCTAAATTCTAGCGCCCTCAAATCTAGTGGGAGAAAGCTGGTAGGCCTTCATATGAAAGACTGGGTCTATGTGGTCAGTGTGCACAGTCTAAAAAAAATCCTGCAGCACACAGTGCATAATGAAAAAAAAAATCTTTGACCATTTTTTGGAATAAAACAGCGACTTTGCACTGTATTTTCGTATGGTATTTATTGTTGTATTCTAGTTTTCTTGGTCTCATTTTATAGAATGGAAGACATATTACAGAAATTGAGATGATTTTGACTGGTTTTACAATGAAAGATACCTTGAAATTGAGCTCAAAGTAGCAGAAATGTTCGATTTTTACCAAATTTCAAAAGTAAACAAATCGTGCCAAGCGTGCAATGCACATCAACTGGTGAGTCTAATATTCTTTCACAAGTGCACCAATAATATTTATACCATTTTTTTACACTAATGCAGTAGTCGCATAACAGTAAATCTTATATTTTTTGTGAGAATAAAAATTCAAAGTGGAAAGCAAAAGAATATAAGAGGGGCCTTGAGACGTGACTAATGACCAGAGGAAATGTCATTTTAGTGCCAGGAATGTCTTTCTTGTTTATTCTGGACATTATTCGGAAATTGGCATCTTTTGAAATTTGTGTGAAATTGGCAAAATTGCTAAATTCTGACCACTGTACTGGATAGTTGAGTTTCATAAATGGGTGGTTTCTTGCACCCATTCGATAGAAAAAATGGAGTTCTAGCGAATTATTCATGTTTTTTGTCCACTAGTACAGTGGAATTGGCCGAAAATGGGGCTCAAAGTGGGCAAAATCGCCGATGCGTAAACATCGCTGAGACCGCTAACTTTGCGAGAGCATAATTCCGTAAGTTTTCCATCAAATTTCAAACTTTTGGTGTCCTTATGATCGGGAAAAGATTCTCTATCTTTTCATAAGAGAAAATAATTTTTTTTTTTTTAAATTTGGCCGACCCTGAGAACGAGTTTCGGAGAGGGCCTGTCGACCCTCAAAGGGTTAATGTGCCTCAGTGAATATTATTGTGTTATCATCATTATTAATATGGCATCTTCAAGACCAATTACACTCTTAATGAGTGGCTCTGAGACAGGCAAGCAGACAGAAAGACAGACACACAGGTAGACAGAAAGACAGACACACAGATAGACAGAAAGACAGACATGCAGGTAGACAGAAAGATAGACACACAGGTAGACAGAAAGACAGACAGACATGGGTAGACAGAAAGACACACAGGTAGACAGAAAGACAGACACACAGGTAGACAGACAGACACACACAGGTAGACAGAAAGACAGACACACAGGTAGACAGAAAGACACACACAGGTAGACAGACACACACAGGTAAGCATAAAGACAGACACACAAGTAGACAGAAAGACAGACACACAGGTAGACAGAAAGACACACAGGTAGACAGAAAGACATACACACAGGTAGACAGACAAACAGATGCACAGAGATACAGACAGACTCAGATATACAGGCAGACAGATATAGACATGTTTATGTGCAACAGTGAAAACAAATAGAGAGTTGGAGAGTAAGAGCCTTTCTTGCCACAATCTCCAGTGCAAGATTCAGACTTCATCTTAGGGGCCATGGTGAAATTTACTGTCCAGTTAGTACAGTTAATACAGTATGATGCCGCTGATAGGGCAGGGTTACTCAAACTGATGCTGCCTGCATGACGCATTTGCCGCCGCGAGTACGTATTGTCAAATATTGTACAGCAGTGTGCATCAGCCGGCCCAGCCCAGCTGCCAGATACACGGTCGTAAGCCGAGTGGACGTATGTCGAGCAGGTCGTAAGTCGGATGGTAGGTGTATTTTATTCATTCTAGAGTATACATATATCATGTTTCTCTGTTATTAATATTGTTTATTAAGTCATATTAGATGAATTGTGATAGACAAATAAGCCATAGAGTTAATATTAGCATCATATTCAAGCATTCGTCCTGTCACCAACAATAAACTTCCTCTGTCTCCCCTCCTCTCTGTCTTCCATACGCCAACAAGACTTTTCAGTGAAGGTGAAAATGATTTAAATGTTCATTTATCCATTTCATTAGTCATTTATATTTATTTCTCATTGTTTTCTGTATGTAATACCATAGTTATTTAAAAAAATAATTTTTTGTTAATATTTTTGGGTGTCTGGAATGGATTAATTGTATTTACATTATTTCTTATGAGAAATATTAATCCTGTTTTCATACCTTTTAGTTTTAGAAAGATCTTCTGGAACGGTAGAAAAACGGAGTTCCACTGTAATACCAAGTGAGCGGCAGTCACCGATGTTGCCATAAGTGGTTCACTTTCTGTCAACTTCATGCCTCTGTATCTTGGTAAGTACTGATTGCAACTTTTTTTTTCCTTTTAAAACAGTCACAAAAATATTTTAAAGATTTTGGTAAGAATTTTTTTTGCAAATATTTGTCAACACAGAGTGAGTTCAGGATCAGGGGTCTTGACAGTGAAAGGGTTAATCACTTCAGTTACCTAGCTTTTATGTCAGTATGCAATAAGGTATGCATCATCATCATCAGTCATGTTAAATTGTACTGCTCCATAACCTGTGTCAATACAGAGTAAGAATTAGTATTAGTCTGCCTGAAATGCCTAGGCATGCTAGTGGCCTTCCTTGTAATTAATATTTTATAATATGTAAATAACACACTGTAAGCTTTGCAAGGAAGTAAACATTTTAATTTTAATTTTCAGACAGCAACTTGAAGTTCAGTACCCACATCCAGCACATAACAAAGGTCTTCAAAACTGCAGGTATCCTCTCCTCCAACAACACTACTTATATTCAGTGGCAGCTCATGTGTAACACTGCGGAACTGCAGCACCTCCTATTTTCACTCGATATTATTGATAATATTCAATATAATGAGTCTTTTTTCTTTAACTGAATTAACAAAAAAAAAAGACTATATTGAATTTTTTGAATAATATCGAGTGAAAATAGGGGGTGCTGCAGTCCTGCTGTGCCTATACACAAGCTGCCACTGCTTATGCAGGTTGCCCTCCACATTCGTGAGTTCCATTTTTGTAAGCTTCAAACATTCGTGAATGCCCAGCTGCCCAATCATATTTATGCTTCCTGCCACGTCCCTACTACCTTCCCTATTACCCCCTCAACCGGCAGCCAGCCTAAACCATCCCCCACTCACTCAGTCATTGTCCATTTACTCTTCACTTTGGTCTGTGCTGTTTGTGTGTCCTACATAAGAACATAAGAAAGAAGAAACACTGCAGCAGGCCTATTGGCCCATACGAGGCAAGTCCAATTCTTTCACCGGCTTAAACCAATGCGGGTTTGGGCCCAGTCAGGTAGTCACATTCACTTAAGGGGAAGCAACGGCATCCCACCTAGTACCACAAGCTAGTCAGATCCAACTCTCACCCACCGACAATCACTCATGTATTTATCCAACCTATTTTCAAAACTACACAACATCTTAGCTTCTATGATGGTACTCAGGAGTTTGTTCCACTCATCCACAACTCACTTACCAAACCAGTGCTTTCCTATATCCTTCCTGAATCTGAATTTTTCCAATTTGATACCATTGCTGCGAGTCCTGTCTATGCTAGATATTTTTAGCAAGCTATTTACATCCTCCTTATTAATTCGTTTTCCACTTATACACCTCAATCATATCCCCCCTAATTCTATGCCATTCGAGAGAGTGCAGATTCAGGGCCCTCAGTCAGTCTTCATAGGGAAGATTTTTGATACATGGAATCAACTTTGTCATCCTCCTTTGTACGTTTTCCAGTGTATATCTATTCTGTAATACGGTGACCAAAACTGTGCAGCATAATCTAAATGAGGCCTAACCAAAAATATATAGAGTTGAAGAACAACCTCAGGGCTTCTATTACTGATGCTTCTTGATATGAAGCCAAGGATTTTGTTAGCTTTATTGCAAACACTTATGCACTGTTGTCTTGGTCTCAGATTACTGCTATCCAGAACTCCTAAATCCTTTTTGCAATCTGTAATGTTAAGATCTACATTATTTAGTTTATATGTGGCATGGTTATTTTCCTGTCCAACATTTAGAACTTTTCATTTGTCTATGTTACTCTGCTTCTACCACTTTTCTGACCACCTCAGCAGTCTATTCAAATCATCCTGGAATGCTCTAATGTCCTCATTAGAATGAATTGGACAGCCTACTTTGGTGTCATCAGCAAATTTGCTTATGCTGCTATTTATTCCATCATCTATGTTGCTTATGTAAATTGTGAACAACAATGGGCCCAACACTGACCCCTGTGGAACACCTCTTGTGATGTGCCCCCATTCTGATTTCTCCCTATTTATGCAAACTCTCTGCTGCCTATTTGTCAACCATGCCTATACCCAGGAAAAAAATTCTCTTATTCTGTGTGCCTTAAGTTTTCTTAACAGCCTCTGATGTGGAACTCTATTGAAAGCCTTACTTCAGTAAGGCTTTCGATATTGAATACCATTATCTTCCTCCTCAAATACCTTAGTGAAGAAAGTTAGTAAATTCATAAGACAGGAACACCCCTTTGTAAATTCATGCTAAGATTCATTAATCAGTTTATGCATTTCAAGATGGCTACAAATTGCTTTGACAATTATTGATTCCATAAATTTTCCAACTATGGAGGTAAAGCTTATTGGTCTATAGTTTGAAGCTAAGGACCTGTCACCTGCCTTGTAAATAGGTGTTACATTTGCCATTTTCCACTTGTTTGGCACTATGCCAGTTTGTAGTGATATATTGAAAAGATTAGTGAAAGGTATGCTAAGTTCCTCTTTACATTCCTTTAAAATCCTTGCAAACAGTTCACCAGAGCCTGGGGATTTGTTAGGTTTTAATTTCTCTATTTGTCTGAGGACCATGTCACTAGTTACCCTAATTGTGCATAGTTTATTATTGTCCTGTCCTACATAATTTATTTCTGAAATTTCGCTAGTATCTTCCTGAGTAAAAACTGAGAGGAAGTAGATGTGAAAAGTTCACAAATTTCCTTATCACTGTCAGTGGTCTGACCTGAGTTACTCATAAGTGGGCCAATCTTTTCCCTAATCTTACTTCTGTTTACCTAAAGAACCCTTTTGGGTTAGTTTTCGAATCCCTTGTGACTTAAGCCTCATAATCCCATTTTGCTTTTCTTATTCCTTTTTTATTTCTCTCTTTAACTGAGTATATTGATTTCTTAACTGCTCTTCCCCTCTTTTGATATGCCTATACTGTATATGCCTCTCTTTTGACCAAAGAGATGTTTTAATATATTGTTTAGCCATTTGGGATAATTTTTGTTAGATCTAATTTCCATATTTAGGACAAAAGTTTCGGGGCAGCAGCACTATCTCTAAAATATTGGAAACCAAACCCTACCTACTTGCACATAGTAAGGTCATCCCAATTTAGCTTACCCGGGAATTTTTTCAGTCCAGGGAGGGGGCCAAAGCAAAACTGGGACGATTGCATTACTGGGAAATTTCCATTATATTAAACAAATTTGTTTTGTGATTTTTTCTTTAGTTACTTTAACCCTAAAGATTATTAACTGTGACTCTTTGTTAGAAAGAACAAAGTAAAGCAGGTTGATTCTTCTAGTTGGTTTTTTGAAAACTATTATAAAACACCCCTTAAACTGTATAAAGAAATTTATAGACTTAATTTTTTCTTTTCAATTGTTTCATCAATTTGGTAAAGTTAAAATTTCCCATTAAACAACATTTAATCTGATCCCATATAATTTCACCCATAGGAACCTCTGCATTTCTATAAAGGGTTTGGGGGCCTAAAATCACACTAAAAATTTTAATTTTTCATGATCTTCGAAAAAACTCGCCAAACAATTCTGTTCCAATTTTTTTAATCTACATCTTGTCTAAACAAAATCAAATTACCTGCATTTTTTGCCATTTCCACCCCCCTTCCTGTGACCCAATCAGGGTGGAATATTTTATATCCGAATTTGCATTCAAAAAGAATTCCCCTTTTTTTTTTAAAGTTGAACCGCCCCCTGTTATAGCAATAATATCTATATTACCTGCCTTGCAAGTAATTTTAGCTCACTGTCTTATTTTTAACTCCTACTATTTGATATTAACCTTTAAAGGGAGCTAATCCTGTTCCCCTCTACTATCTCTCTTTATTTTTTGGGCAGTTGTTTGTTTTTACTATCAACTTTTTTTTTAAAAAAATTTGTCTTTTAACCCTTTGACTTTTTCAGGGCCCTCCTGAAACTGTCTTTCTATGTCGCCAAATTTTCGAAAAAAAAAAATTTTTTTTTTCTTAAAAAATGTTGGGAATATTTTTACTAGTGTTTTAACCAAAAAAAAAATTTTTTTCCACAGATTACCGAGATATAAGGCTAAAATTTTGCAGAAATTGAGTGCTTGGCAACAGGGCGCTCCCGCCCCCCCGGTATTTTTTTATTACTCAATTCAAAGGTTTCTTGCATTTTTCAATATTTTTTTTTTCCCCGGGAACTTATGTGGCCGTGAGACCAATGTAAGGTGCATTGTTAAAATATCACTCATTATTTAAAACACAAAAACGAAAAATTTTATCACTTTTAGTTTGTGTATACACTTTGTTTACAAAAACAAACAATAAAAACAATGTTTATTATATTTTTCCATAATTTAAAAACATATGACATCCAAACATTTCCTAAACTGCTGCAGTTTTGGGGAACTCTTTGAAACATGGGTATTGCAGGGGGGCACTTCACCCCCTCACACATAAAAGAGTGTCTCTGCGTGTTTGGGGGGCGTTTTGGGGTAGCATACAACATAACCCTCTTCTGAGCATTTTCTTGGCAGTGTAGGAGGTAGTTGTAGGGGGTAGTGATCACCGGGTCAACAGATGCGTTTTGGGGGCGCGGCTATGCGGGAGTTGCTCCTTTGTATTTTGAAATTTATTTTTCGATTATTTGACGGGAAAAATTCACCATTTTTGGGTTTTTTTTGGTCTTAACTTGTATATTTTAAAGTTTTAGCATAGAGTATCAACAAATAAAAAAAAGTTTGATATACCACTTTTTAACTCTTGCGTACCAGTCTGCAAACCCAAATCTCAGTCCATTTTCCACTAAGCGATATTGAGGTTGTAGTCCATGACAGCTGCAGGCTTTAAAATGGGTTCATTGGTTCTCTTTGTCCCTGCCACGGGTCCATTTTCTTTTTCTGTGAACGATTCAAAAAGGGACATCATTTTGTCATGCCACCGAAATCCATGATGTCTTTGGCAGAAAAGGGCTTGCCCCTCACCTCGCGAGTGCCAGCGTCAAATTGGGCATTTTTGCGATTCCACGCCTGTCCACACACGCTGTCAATTTCCTCGCAAGAAACACTGATAAGGGGCTTTGACCATTATCAGTTAAAAAAACATATCCCCCTTACCAAATAGGGTTCCCTCATTTTTTCGAACCACACACCAGAGATACCCAAAAAATTCATGGATCTCTCAAAGTATTACTGCCAGTGTACACAAAAATACAAAAACAAACCACTTCTGAATCACACAGTACAAATACTTTATCCCAAAAGCTTTTTCCTCTTGCTTGGTATATATGTTTAATAAAGGGTTTTCCCTTTTAAAAAAAATCAAGGACCATAAATAAAAAATTTTTCCCCTAAGGGATAAAAATCATCAGCACTTTTGTTTCAGGTACATAAACACATTTCTTATCTTATAAACCGTCGCTTCTGTCAGGCGGGTTTTGTCTGAAAAGTTAACAACGAACAGTATCAGGAAACGATGACACCTTTTAAATGTCACAAAAACCGGGAGTTGAAATCAGGCGATCTGTTGCCAGAAATGGGGTACAGTGTGCTATCCATGTGGCATAAGCATTATTGGGGCAAAAAACAGGTACATCCTGCCACAGTTGTCTCCTTCCATTTGGGTTTAGCCGTGTTTTTGGTGAGAAAATTTTGTATTTGCCATGGTGTATTCACAGTAGGGTTTTGGTTTTTCCCTACAATGATGCCATCGGGGTTCACGAAGAAAAACCTCAAAGCTCCGTTCACTGGCATTTTTCCCCAAAGTGGACAAGATGGCTTTTTTCCACTTTGTGTTTTCATAAAAGGGGACTGGGAACAAACTCGTCCCGCCTGCACCCCAGATGGGGGTTCTGCTGGGGGGGTCTGGTATTTTGTACCGTGGTTGGGGCTGTGGTTGTGGCGTGCAGGTTGTGGGTGCGGTTGTGGCGTGGGGGGTAGGGTGAGGCTGGTTTTTTGCTGAGTCCCCGCGGGCTAGTAGCGGGCCCGGGTGTGGTGCCACATGGCCGGGCCCACCCTCACTTCCCCACCCTGCTCCCCCCTCAGTCCCTTTCTCCCCCATTTTACAAAATCGTCATCTTCACTACAGGTCGTGGTGTTGGGCCACGGGTTCCCAAGTTTCCCCCTTCCCCTTGGAACAACTATGAAACAACCAGCCCGCATGCTCGTCGACTACTGGGCTTCACGGGGGAATATTCACTCTCACTGTCAAAACTGCTTTCTGCCCTTTAAAATCACTATCACATCACTTCATATCATGCATCATCAGGGTGTTGTACACCCCAAATAGTTTCCCCCTTTCGCCGGGTACGGGCGAACGGAACGTGAACAAGCCGCCAAAAGCACCAAGCCCCAAAGGTTGGGGTCATCTGGGTTTTTTGCATTTTACTTATCCGGGCACTTTTTTTGGTAACACTCACTTTAAAAACCCTTTAATCACTGTCACTGACACTTTCTCGCTTTTTAAGCTATCCTTGGGAACAAAAACTCCAATCCGCCGAGGAGTGAGGAACTTTTTTACCGGGGCATGGTGAAAATGGACTGAAACTGGCGTTCCCCCAATGCACCCCTAGGGTCCCGATTTTTTTTTACGGGGGACCACCACCACCGAGAAACCCCTTCTTCCCCCGTAGCCATCAGGCCTTTTTGGGGCTCGATTTGAAGCCGCTGAATTTTTTGGGGTAAAATAGTCAGAAAAATTGGCTCGTATTTATACTAGGTAAACCGCGACGCCCTCACCCGGTATTTTTTATTTACTTTTTTTTGCTATTTTCAATTTTTTTCAATTTTTTTTTTTCTGAGTAAAATTTTGGCCTCTGGGCCCCAAAATGAAGTATTTTGTAAATTATTTTTTTTCAATACTAACATAAGGGGGTAAAAACTGTTGCATTATTTTGTTTCAGAAAATATTTACCAAACAAACGTATGAAATGTTGTTTTTACTATTTTTTTATATTTTAATACAATTACATCCAGGGAATGTTTCTAGAAGTTCTGAAACCGTGGAACTCTTTGAAACATGGGTCATGCCCGTGGAGTTTTTTATCCCCACACATAAAAAGAGTGTCCGCGTTTTGTGTGCATTTTTTTTTATGTCCAGACGTAAACCTTCGGCCTTTTTTTTTCAAAAATTGCAGGGGTTTTTTTCCCGAAGTGATCACCACTTCAGCGAGCAGGTAGTTGTTTTTAAAAATTTTGGGGGGGGCAATTGCAGGGCTGTTTCCCTTTGGGACTTGAATACATTTGTCCCATGACAACAAACAGAATTCGCCGCTGTGGTTTTTTTTGGTGCCATCTATACTATTATAAGCATTGAGCATGGAAATGTCCCAGAAAATGGGGAAAAAAAGTTTTAGTACCACTTATAACTCTGCGAAAACAATAGCAAACCCCAAACTGCATGTCACATTTGTCCCTGAATCATGTTGAAGGTGTAATCAATCACAGCTGCAGGGTTTTTGAATGGGTTCATTTTTCTCCTAGCTGCCGCCCCTGTCCATTTTATTAGGGTGAAATTTATGACAACAGTGTGAAATCTCTTTGTCATGCACTGAAATGCCATGATGTCATTGGCAGCAAACGCCGCACCTCACCTCTACGAGTGCCAGCGTTTAAACCGGGCAATGTTTTTATTTGCACGCACTGTGCCACACACATCTGTCATGTTCATCCAAAAAAACACTGAGTGAGGGGTTGTGTACCGTTATCTGTATATAAAAATAGCCCCCCTTTCCAAGGTATGGTTCTGTCATTTTTCGAACCCCCTCACCGAGATGCCCAAAACTTCCCGTATAACTTTCCCTGTACACAAAAATCCAAAACCCGACCACTGTAACAATCACAAAGCACAAAAACTTTTACCAAAGCGTTTCCCCTTGCTTGGGATGTACTGCTTTAAAGAGTCTTCCTTTTAACAAAAACAAAAACTCGCAAAAAACAAGCTTCCTGAAGGGATAAAAATGCGTACTGAATTTCTGTTTAGATACACAAAAAACATTCCTAATCTTATAAACCTGTCAGCTGTCAGGGCCGGTTTTATCTGAGAAATGAAGCTACGTAAAATTAGCACAAACGTTCCTGGCTTATAAAACTGAAACCTGGTGTTGCAATCAGGGGGTCGTTGACCCGTATATTTCACTTTTTGCTTATACACATGTGGCATAAGCATTATTGTGGCAAAGAAAAGATACATCTCAGCCACAGTTCCCCCCTTCCACTGTGTAGACTGTTTGGTGAAAGTAATTGGTTTTGCCATGGTGTACTCGTAGATGGTTTTCTTTCCATGACAATACTTTTTATCATGGTTCGTCAAAGAAAAAAAAAAATCGAAAATTCCAGTTTATGGGATTGTTTCCCCCGTCACAAATGGGCCCATTCCCTTTGGCTGTCATCAAAGGGGGGGATTTGAACAAAATTTACAGCTTCCTGCCAAACCCAGGTGCGGGCTGTGGGGGACTGGCAATGACAGGTTGTTGTGGTTGGGAGGTTTTGGTTGTGGGGGTGTGGTTTTGGGCTGGGGTGGTGGGTGGTGGGGGGTGGCCCTTTTTTAGATCAGCTGAGCAGGGGTTTGGGGGCAGCGTGGGGGGGCAGCATGGCCCCCTGCTGTGCCTCACCGCCCCCACCACTACCACCACGCCATTTTTCCCTCCCAATTTCAACATTAACTTGTCATTTCACTGTCTGTTCCTTTGTAAAGCCACGGGATTAATCCGGATACACTCCTTCCCCTTGGTATAAAAATATGGGACACTACCAAGCGCATATACGTCGTATATACTGACGCTTCACTGGGGAATATTGCACTTCACTATCACTACTGGAACTAGTTTAAAGAGCTTGTAGTTCATATTCACTATCACTATCATCACCCATGCTCTCATCTGAGTCTGGGTTTTGGGGAAAATAGAAGTTTCCTCTTCGGTTCGGGAACAACTGAACGTGAACAAGAGGGCCCACACCAGAGGGGAAGGCTGAGGGTCGTCTGGGTTTCCTCACTATACTGATATTATGGTCATTAGTTCGGTCAAAACCTCACTAAAACCACGAAACCATCTTCACGGGCACTTCCATCACTATTAGAACGTCACTGGGAACAAAAGTGTCCCAATTCACCGAGGAGTGAGGACCTTCTTACTGCGAGGCATGGTGGACATTGTTTACTAAGAGGGCATTCCCACAATGCACCACTGGATCCCAGATTTTTTTTCTACCGCGCACACCGACCATGGAGACCCATTCTCTCTCACCTAGGCCTACCAGCCTTTTCGCGCGAGATTTGAGGCCGCTAGAATTTATGCGTACTAGTACGTCAAAAACCCCTACGCATAAGACGTACTAGTACAACCAAAACCCTCAAAGGGTTAAAGACACAGCATCAACAACACGGCCACTTGATACTGGAGTTCTGCAGGGAAGTGTCCTTGATCCCCTGCTCTTCTTCATATATATCACTGATCTTCCAAACGTATCCCAACACCTGAAACCCATTCTCTTTGCTGACGACACGACTTATGTCATCTCTCACCCTAATCTTGCCACCCTCAACACCATTGTTAACGAGGAGCTGATCAAAATATCGACTTGGATGACAGCCAATAAACTTACGCTTAACACTGACAAAACCTACTATATTATGTTTGGTAGCAGAGCAGGAGATGCACAAATTAACATAAAGATCGACAACACTCTAGTTACCAGACATAATGAGGGCAAATTCCTAGGCCTATACTTGACAACAACCTGAATTTCAGCACCCATATCCAACACATAACCAAAAAAGTATCCAAAATGGTTGGGATCCTCTCCAAGATAAAGATACTACGTGCCGCAAAATGCCCTTCTCACACTATACCACTCACTTATTTATCCATACCTCACCTATGCTATTGTCTTTGGGGGTCAACTGCAGCAACACACCTAAAGCCAATAATAACCCAACAAAAAGTTGCAGTAAGAATAATCACTAAATCCCATCCCTGGCAACACACCCCCCCACTCTTCATAGATCTAAACTTACTCCCTGTTCAGTACATCCACACTTACTACTGTGCAATCTACATCTACAGGACCTTAAACTCCAATATCAACCTTGACCTAAAATGCTTTCTTGATAGTTGTGACAGAACCCACAGGCATAACACCAGACACAAACATCTCTACGACATTCCCCGTGTCCGACTAAACCTTTACAAAAATTCAATGTAGTGTAAAGCACCCTTCTGGCAAGACAGTGATGGAGTGAATGATGGTGAAAGTTTTTCTTTTTCGGGCCACCCTGCCTTGGTGGGAATCGGCCAGTGTGATAAAAAAAAAAAAATCAAGGGCCCTAAAATCTGGAACACCCTACCTGAGAACTCTAGAACTGCAGACACATTCATCACCTTCAAAACTACCATTAGAAAACATCTTATCTCCCTGATACACCCCGTCAACTAACTACACGAATACCACCTGGTGGTTCACACTTACACTCACTCACCCATTTGACCATAAACAGAAATATTAATCTCAATCTTAAAATAATGAATCCTGTGATACTCCAATACTGAAACTATGTACTGTGCCAAAACAAAAGCATTCACATTGCTAAACCTCAAACTAGTATTTTAGTCATTTAGCCATAATACCAACTTACCTAATAATTTGTTTAATATTTTAAAATTAAGAATTAAACTAAGTCTGCCCCAAATGCCTAACCATGCTAGGTGTTCTAGTGGTACACTCGAATCATTAAATTTTTCTACATGTAAACCACACAATAACTAAATTCTGTAAACTCAGCATTGTAATCCTTAAGAGAATAAACTTTGAATTTGAAATTTAATTGAAATTTAATAGAATTGAAGGTCCAAGATTGTTCAGTTGCCTCCCAGCATACATAAGGGGGATTACCAATAGACCCCTGGTTGTCTTCAAGAAGGCACTGGACAGGCACCTAAAGTCATTTCCTGACCAACTGGGCTGTGGTTCATATGTCAGCTTGTGTGCAAACCAGCCGTAACAGCCTGGTTGAACAGACCCTGATCCACCATGTGGCCTGTCTCAGACCGGGCTGCGGGGCATTTACCCCCGAAAACCTCCCAGGTAAAATCATATTGATGTGTGCTGTTGTTAATTTTGTACACTCATGTTGATTTCTGTGTGCTGTTGTTAATGGGCACACTCATGTTAATTTTGTGTGTTGTTGTTAATGTGTAGACTCTAATTAACGATACTATCCCCTATTCAACAAGTACAGTAGATCCATATATAGTGGGACCTCTTCTTACGAGTGCTCCCACGTGTGAGTTTTTCCAGATGCAAGCAGTTGCTCTGTTGATTTTTTGCTTCCAGACACGAGCGAAATTTCCAGATGTGAGCGGGACTCGAGGGAGGTTCCTTGACACTGGTAAGGGCCCTTGCTTTTGATCTAGGGAATTGGGTCTCATTTGTTTCTTGGGCTATCTTATTGAAACTTGGACAATGTATGATGGAAAGATGTGTCTTAACCCTTTCAGGGTTGGTGTCATACTAGTACGGCTTACATGCCAGGGTTGGTGCCGTATTAGCATGCGTAAATTCTAGCGCCTTCAAATCTGGCTAGAGAAAGCTGGCAGGCCTACATATGAAAGAATGGGTCTACATGGTCCAGTGTGTGCATTACAAAAAAATCTTGAAGCACACAGTGCATAATGAGAAGAAAAATACTCTGTTTTTGGTTTAAAAAAAAGCAAATTTGTAGTGTATTTTTGTATGGTATTTATGGTTGTATTCTCATTTTCTTGTCTCAGTTGACAGAATGGAAGACATATTATGGAAATATAGATGATTTTGATTGCTGTCACAATGAAATGTACCTTGAAATTGAGCTCAAAGATGTGGAAATGTTCGATTTTTGCCGATGTTCAATTGTAAACAAATCATGCCACACATCCAGTACACGTCAATTGGTAAGCCTGATATTCTTTCACAAGTGCACCGATATTATTTACACCATTTTACAATGATGCAGTAGTCTGCATAACAGTAACTCTTCTGTTTTTTGTGAGAATATAAAATCAAAGTGGAAAGCAAAAGAAATGGAAGAGGGGCCTGGAGATGTGACTAATGAACAGAGAAAATGTTTTTTTAGTGCCAGGAATGTCTGTCTTGTTTATTCTAGACCTTATTTTAAAGTTGGCATCTTTGAAATTTGCATAAAATTGGCCATATTGCCAATTTCTGACCACTTTAATTGGTAGTTGAAATTTGTAAATGTGTGGTTTCCTGTACTCATTTGATAGAATGAATGGAGTTTCAGCAAAACAGCTATGAGTTTTGTTGACTGGTACATTGGAATTGGCTGAAAATAGGGCTCAAAGTGGGTGAATCGCCGATGTATAAACATCGTCGAGACTGCTGACTTTGCGAAAGCATAATTCCATAAGTTCTCCATCAAATTTCAAACTTTTGGTGTCATTTTGATCATAAGAATTTTTTTTTTTTTTTTAATTTTTGACCCTGAGAATGAGTTCAGGACAGAGCCTCTCGACCCTGAAAGGGTTAACGTAAACCAAAAATGAAAGAAATCGGACCATAAATTATGGAGTTCATTCATTTCTCAGTCATTAGCCACACCTTAGCAGTATTTTCGTATGGTTTATATACAGTGGACCCCCGGTTAACGATATTTTTTCACTCCAGAAGTATGTTCAGGTGCCAGTACTGACCGAATTTGTTCCCATAAGAAATATTGTGAAGTAGATTAGTCCATTTCAGACCCCCAAACATACACGTACAAACGCACTTACATAAATACACTTACATAATTTGTCGCATTCGGAGGTAATCGTTATGCGGGTGTCCACTGTAATTGTATTCTCATTTTTTTTGGTCTCATTTGATAGAATGGAAGATATATTACAGAAATAGATATGATTTTGATTGGTTTCATTCTGGAGTATATATAAGGTTTCTGTGTTACAGTGGTCCCTCAATTATCATCCTTAATCCGTTCCTGGAAGTGGGACTATTATCGAAATAAACGATTTTCGAATCAATTTTCCCCATAAGAAATAATGTAAATCCAATTAATTCATTCCAGACACCCAGAAGTATCAACAACAATTTTTTTTTTTTTACCTAAAAGATAGATTTACATGCACAAAAGAATGAACATTCAACATGGCAGTTACCTTTATTGAAGGCTGTTGTTGATGAATGGAAGACAGGGAGGAGGAGAGAGGGAAGAGAGGTTATTGTTTGGAAGGGGAATTCCCCTCCATAAGTACTCTAGGTCACTTAAGGGGTCACTTCCCTAGCATAAATATAGATTTACATGCAGAAAAGAATGCCAAATAAATGTAAAGCACTAATAAAATGTATAAATGAACATTGGTAATAGGGGTAGTTGATGAGTGGAACAGTTTGCCTAGTAGGGTGATCGAAGCTAAAACATTGGGTAGTTTCAAATTTAGGTTGGATAAATACATGAGTGAGAGGGGTTGGATTTGAGTCAGACTTGCACCTGAGCTTATTGCTTGGGTAGCATTTGTTCTGTTAGTGGGTTGGATTTGTGAAGGACCGGCCTAGTATGGGCCAACAGGCTTATTGCAGTGTTCCTCCTTTCTTATGTTTTAAAAGCTATGGCTTGGGTAGTTTCAAATTTAGGTTGGATAAATACATGAGTGAAAGGGGTTGGATTTGAGTCGGACTTGCACCTGAGCTTAATGCTTTGGTAGCATTTGTTGTGTTAGTGGGTTGGATTTGTGAAGGACTGGTCTAGTATGGGCCAACAGGCCTACTGCAGTGTTCCTCCTTTCTTATGTTCTTATTGAAGACTTGTTTGTGTGAGGGAGGGATGGTAAGTTTATTGTTGGAGAATATGACAGTAATATCAACTCTACAGCTTATTTATCTGAATATCTTTATTGTAGACGTTTCGCCATCCAGTGGTTTTATCAATACAAATTCTAGGACATAGCTTGAAGACAGTAGGACTATATACAGAAGATGAGGTGGTTTAGAAAGACACGTAAGCAAACACTAAAACATATTTATTAGAAAACGTTTCGGTCCTGGGACCTTGATCACTTCTAACATACAGAGGTAGAAAGACATTATATATATAGGCAGAGAGTGAGATATGACGCACATGACCTGAGGAATGTCATAAGAACATAAGAATGGAGGAACACTGTAGAAGGCCTACTGGCCCATGCAAGGCAGGTCCTTATCAAAACAACCTCTACCTATGATGAGGACGGGTAGACGATGAAATCATGTGACTCCTGTGTTGTTGGGTTGGTGCTGTTTAAAGTATCATGTATGCCAATGTTTTTGAAATTTGTAGTTTCCAGTTTTGCGTTCTATAGTGTCGGTGATGGCGATTATGAGGCTTCTAGGCACCGTCGGCGTCTGAGGTCTGGTTTGGTGAAAAACGAGTTGTGCCTCGTTCCAGTTCTCAAATCCCCCCGTGGAGTCTCTGTGGAGGGACACAGGCATACCTTACATCGTCTCTGTTAGAGGCATTTTCGATGTTCATTCGGGCGGACGCAAGTCCTGCCTGTCTCGCCTACATATTTCTTGGGACAGAACCCAGAGGGGATAGTGTAGACGCCTGCTGTAGAAGTTAGAGGTATGGGGCTACGTTTCGTAGTGAGGTCTTTGATAGATGATGTGTTTATGGTGGAAACATTGATGTTACTCATAGCAAGTGCCCGACGAGTATTCGTGACAACATCGCCACATGGGAGTACTATGAACTGTTTAGGGGGCTGTTCCATGGGCAGTTTGTTGAGGATAGCTTGTGCCTTGATTCTGCAATCTCGGATGAAGAAAGATGGGAACTGACGACGTGTAAAGGCTTGTGTTATGTAAGTGCATTCTTCTTCTAGAAAACAAGGGCTGGAGATGCGAAGAGCTCTCAAGAAGAAACCAATGAGGACTCCTCTCTTAGTGCGGGTGTCTTGGTGTGAATAAAAATGTATAAGCAGCACCAACCCAACAACACAGGAGTCACATGATTTCATCGTCTACCCGTCCTCATCATAGGTAGAGGTTGTTTTGATAAGGACCTGCCTCGCATGGGCCAGTAGGCCTTCTACAGTGTTCCTCCATTCTTATGTTCTTATGACATTCCTCAGGTCACGTGCGTCACATCTCACTCTCCGCCTATATATATAATGTCTTTCTACCTCTGTATGTTAGAAGTGATCAAGGTCCCAGGACCGAAACGTTTTCTAATAAATATGTTATAGTGTTTGCTTACGTGTCTTTCTAAACCAACTTGTCGGTATTTATTACCAAGGTTTATACCAGAAGATGAGGTAATCAGTCCCTCAACCTTGGAGTAGGTGCAAAGAGCACCGTAGTCGTGGAGATTCTGAAGAAGAAGCAAGGAGCCTGGCGCTTATATAGTAACGTCAGGTGTAGCAGATGAGGGCATAGTCACTGGTAGGTGGGATTCCCCAGTGGAAGTAGGTCCTTCCCAAAGAGATGGGTTAGTTGTAGTAGTAGTTGTCGTAGGCGTGAAGGTTATGCACATGTCCTCAGAATCAAGATTCCATGATGTTGCAGTGTCTGACAAGTTGTGCAAGAATGGTATATAATACTGACCAGATGAAATTAAGACACATGTGCAACATCTGGGTTTCTTTATTGTAGACGTTTTGCCATCCAGTGGCTTTATCAATACAAATTCTAGGACATAGCTTGAAGACAGTATTACTATATACAGAGGATGAGGTAATCAGTCCCTCAACCTTGGAGTAGGTGCGAAGAGCACCATAGTCATGGAGATTCTGAAGCAGAAACAAGGAGCCTGGCGCTTATATAGTAACGTCAGGTGTAGCAGACGAGGACATAGTCACTGTTAGTGGGTTGGATTTGTGAAGGACTGGCCTAGTAGGGGCCAACAGGCTTATTGCAGTGTTCCTCCTTTCTTATGTTCTAAAAGCTATGGCTTGGGTAGTTTCAAATTTAGGCTGGATAAATACACGAGTGAGAGGGGTTGGATTTGAGCCGGACTTGCACCTGAGCTTATTGCTTGGGTAGCATTTGTTGTGTTAGTGGGTTGGATTTGCGAAGGACCGGCCTAGTATGGGCCAACAGGCCTACTGCAGTGTTCCTCCTTTCTTATGCTCTTATTGAAGACTTGTTTGTGTGAGGGAGGGATGGTAAGTTTATTGTTGGAGAATATGACACTAATATCAACTCTACGGCTTATTTATCTTTCACAATTCAACTAATATGACATAATAAACAATATTAATAACATAGAAAAATGGAATATACTCTAGAATGAATAAAATAAGTCATTACGTGTGTCACGAGAGGTGTTGTGTTGTGTTGTTGTTGGGTATATAAGGGCCACTGAAACACGACATGACTACTGGACCTCTCTCCTTGACGAAGACATTCGCAGACCCACAAACCAACACAACGTTTTCTACTCCTTGCATGATCCTGCTGCTAACCTATTTACAAATAACCGTGGATTTGCTGACAGGTACCTTCTATGACAGGTACCATTCTCTGACCCATGTTTGCCTTAGCTTTTGGGTTAAGACATGGCCCAGTTCAACACTCCTCTCTAGTGCTAAACGTCGCATGTCCCTTCCTCCCTGCTCACCCCACCGGAGTCCCAACAGAAGAGCCTGAATTTCTCTTCTCAATATCTGTCTCATGATCACCTTCACTACTGGGTTAAGCCCTGGCTCTATTTCTATGACTAAGAACACTCCTCTCCAGCACTATTCTTCGTCTGTCCCGTCTTCCCCGCTCATCCCATTTGGGATCTTACCTGAACTTTCGTTCGTTCGTAAGCCATCCATAATGGTGGTGAAGCAGCAGCTGAGGTGGTGGTGTTTTCTGTAGCCCTATATGACTCCATCAACATTGGAGGAGTTGATAGAATCGCTGAATCACTAAAGAAGGCACCCTCTACCACCATCACTACTGCCTTCTACCACTATTACAACTGTTACTACCATCACTACTACCTTCTACCACCATCACTACCACCCTCTACCACCATCAACCACTATCACAACTGCTTCCACTCTACCACCACCGCCTTTGTATTTTTCTACAAACTTTTTCATAAATTATACGTGTTTCTCACATTCTTTACCAAAGGGCTGGCACTAGAAGCTTTCTTTGGAGCCATGGTAGCTTATATAGCACTTGCAAGCACTAAAATCAATGGAATATTATGAAATATTTCATATGAGCAAGTTAGGGGATCGTCACTCACTGGTAAACAATGGCACACTGGCTGGGAAGGCAGGCCCCGGCGGCTCAGAGCGTGAGTACGCGTCCCAGACGCAGGACAATTAGCGAGTTAACGGACCATTTGCGAGCCAATGTTTAGACGAAATAATGGGACTTTTTCCGAAATGGACGACTTTCAGGCCGGATGATTATTGAGGGACCACTGTATTTATATTGTTTATTATGTCATATTAGATGAATTCTGATAGGTAAATAAGCCGTAGAGTTGATATTAGGGAAATTATTGAAGTATTTTGTCGTGCCTGGAATTCCACAGGAATGGGTTAATTCCTTTTCATTTAATTTACACGATCAAAATTGACTCTACAAACGAGCAAATCCAGATGCGAGCAATGTCATGTACATCGTAGTTACGTTCGAGAAAATGCTGTCATATAAAATGAAGAACTTATGGGAAAAGTAGGGTTACATTCCTGGAACCCTATCAAAAGGCAAGTAACAAATGCGACAGAAATAATATTTACCTTTAATTGTGGTTGTTGGTGTATGTCAGTGATTGTGAGGAGAATGGAGATGCATGGTGTGTCCTGACTGGGCTGAGGTGGATGGTTGTTAGTTGTCAGCAGAATTGGATGATTCAGGTTCTGGTTCTAAGGTCGATGGTTGCATTGGAGTGTGCATAAATTCTGTAATGCATCTCTGGCTTCTTTTACCCTGCAGTACATTATACATTATTCCAGAACCTTAGTATCCTGCCAGGTTGGAGGCAGTCCATTGTTCACTTTTCTTGTGTAGTTGCACTTGAATGACTTAATAACTCCCCATTCCAGTGGTTGTATTAAAGATGTATTCGGAGGTAAAAATGCAACTTTTGCATGTGTTGTCACATCCAGCAAAGCTTTTGGATGAGTACAGGGATTATCAAGAATGAAGAGAGCCTTGAATGCAAGGTTATTGCTGTGCAGGTAAAACTTGACTTCAGGAATAAAATTATGCTTAAACCAGTCAATAAATATTTCCTCTGTCATCGATGCTGACTGGTTCAACCTCCAATTTACTGGTAAAGTGTTTTTACCTGCATCATTCAAAGCATGAGGATTCTTAGAGCGGTAAATAACGATTAGCCTACACTTGAAATTGCCTGATGGATTACCGCAAAGGAACAAGATGAAGCGATTGTTTGCTGCCTTGAAGCTTGGTGCAGCCCCACAGACATAGTGGTCTCATTCACAGCCAAGCGGCGGCCTGAGTTAGCGAAATATCCTGCAGGAGCAGTGGCATTACTAGGGTTGGTGTCACCCAGGGCGGCATCTTTGGTATGACCCCCCATGAAATCCAAGGGCAGGGGGGATGGAGGGGAGTAAACTCCACTTACATCACTACTGCATGCCCAGTGACTAATGTTTAGCAATGAGAACGTTTAAGGGCCATAAACCGAACAGGAGAATACTTCTCACCTATATTTATGATAAAATAAATAATCATTACCTGGAGTTTACCTGGAGAGGGTTTTTGGGCCAATGCCCCCATGACTTGGTCTGAGACCAGGCCTCATGGTTGGTCAGGGCCTGATCAACCAGGCTGTTACTGTTGGCCGCATGCAAACTGACGTACGAACCACAGCCTGGTTAGTCAGGTACTGACTTTAGGTGCCTGTCCAGTGCCTTCTTGAAGACAGCCAGGGGTCTATTGGTAATCCCCCTTATCTATGCTTGGAGGAAGTTGAACAGCCTTGGGCCCCTGACACTTATTGTATTGTCTCTCAGTGTACTCATGGCGCCCCTGCCTTTTATCGGGGGAATGTTGCATCTCCTGCCGAGTGTATATTATCATGAATCTCTCTTGCTGGCATTCTACAGAATACAGATCAAGGACCTTCAACTATTCCCAGTAATTTGGGTGCCTTATCTTACTTATGTGTGCTGTGAAGTTTTTTGTATTCTCTGCAGGTCTGCAATGTCGCCAGCCTTGAAGGGGGCTGTTAGTGTACCAGCAGTATTCCTGGTTGACGAGAATCAAGTGATCTGAAGGTGTCATCATGGGCTTGGATCCCTAGTTTGAAGGTTCTCATTATCCATCCTGTCATATTAGCTGATGAGGTAGATACAGTGAGGTGAGATCCTTGACATTTCACTCCTTCTAGGTCCTTCACATTTCTTTTTCCTCTATTGTATGGTTAGAATTGCTGTATACCCCTGATCATTTTTTAATTTCCTCAAAGTTTTCATATTTGAGTAGTTAGAAATTTCTCCTCGTTGAACTTCATATTGTTTTGAGTGTACGGTTTGAAGATTTGGTAGATGTTCTCTTAGGAATTTGCAGTGTCTTAGGATGGCGGTCACTGCCATGTAATCGGGTGTTCATCTGCAAAGTAAGACATGGAGCTGAAGCTAGGCTGACATCTCTATGTTCAGAAATGAGGAGAGGAATAGAATGGGATCGAGTAACTGTGCCTTGTGTGGAACAGAGTCTGTTACAGTGGCTGCGGGGGTTCTTTACTCTGTTTACTATGACTCTTTGTAGCTCTATTTGTTCAGGAAGTTATAGATCATCTACAAACATTTCCTGTTATTCTTTCATCACACATTTTCTGTGCTATTACACGTCACACTTTGATTCCCCCCCCCCCCCCCCCCCCCCACCCCCCCCCCCCCCCCCCCCCCCCCCCCCCCCCCCCCCCCCCTTTCCCCCCCCGCAGGCCTTTTGCAAAGTCTGTGTTACTACATCTGATTTTGTTCTCTTCAACTGCATCCAGACCTTGTCATAGTGGTCCAGTAGATGGGACGGGCAGGGAGTGACTGCTTAACCCCCGGTTGCCCTGGGTTGTGTAATTGATGGGTATCTAAGTGGTTGGCTATCTTGCTTCTTAGAGTCCTCTCAAAGATTTTTATTATATGGGATGTTAGTGCTATCGGTCTGTAGTTCTTTGCAATGCTTTACTTCCACCTTTGTGGAGTGGGGCTGTCTGTTTTTTTAAGTGTGTAGGATAACCCCTGTGTCCATGATCCCTCTCCATAGAATGCTGAAAGCACATGATAGGGGCTTCTTGCAATTCTTGATGAACACGCAGGGCCCCAATACTAGATGTTGTTTTTTCCTTAGATTTTGCATGCTTAAGTGTGTGTGCACATACAAGCATTTCTGTGTTCTCATGTTCAGTATAAGGAGTGTTAATGTGATGCAGTTTTTTATCTGTAGTGTAGGTGCAGCTCTGGCAAGACAGTGATGCAGTGAATGATGATCAAAGTGTTTCTCCTTTTTCACCTCCTGCTGCTGCCTTGGTGGAAAACCATCCATGTCTTAATAAAACGAATATTGTCTTCATTTAATGATCAATTATCATTGATGCATGTGTCAAATACATTCATTGTCATTGCTGCAGTGTGTAAAGTAGATCTATTCAGTGATGGTTGTGTCAATACATCAATGTTATTGATGCCTGTATGTCTAGGTAGCTCTATATCATTGATGCCATGTGTCACTGCATCCATTTTTCATTGATGTCAAGTGTCCATGTTAGATCTATATCATGATCCCTTTTGTCTCACATAATTTATTGTAATTGTGCTTGTGTTTTGTAGATCTATTCCTTGATGCTTTGTTGGTCACAAATTCTATGTCCATTAATGCCAGCTGTCTTGTACATCTATGTAATTGATGCCAGTGTCCCATAGGATGTGTGTCACTGATGTCAGTGTGAGCAGATCACCATATTAAGAACAATCAACCTTAATTTCCTGTTCTGGCAAATTTTACCTAGAGGTGAGAGACTGAGTCAGATAAACAGTGTGCACCGTGCACTCTGAGGTTAGTGCATGTGGTTCAGGACAGTGTGCACGTGTACCTGAGGTGAGAGACAGGGTCAGGACAGGTGTTGCACAGTGTACCTGAGGTGAGAGACAGGGTTCAGGAACAGTGTGCACAGTGTACCTGAGGTTGAGAGACAGGGTTCAGGTACAGTGTGACAGTGTACTGAGGTGAGAGACTGAGTCAGAACAGTGTGTGCACAGTGCACCTGAGGTGGAGAGGAACTGGTCAGGACAGTGTGCCACAGTGTACTGAGTGAGAGACAGGGTCAAGGGGGGGGGGGGGACAAGTGTGCACAGTGTACCTGGAGTGAGAGACAGGGTCAGGACATGTGACTATTTGGGTTACCTGAGGTGGAGAGACTGATCAGGACAGTGTGCACAGTGTACTGAGTAGAGACTGAGTCAGGGAAGTTTGTCACTGTGTACCTGAGGTGAGGAGTCAGAACGGGTCAGACCGTGTGCAACAATTCCTGAAGGTGAGAGACTGACTCAGGACAGTGATGCACATTGTACCTGAAGTGAGCGACTGAGTCAGGACAGTGATCTACAGTGTACTGAAGTGAGACTGAGACCAGAACAGTGTGCAGAGTTCCTGAGGTGAGAGACTTAGCAGGACAGTGAGTGTGCACAGTGTACTGAGGTTGAGAGGAGTGAGCAAGGACAGTGGGCTACAGTGCCCTGAAGGTGAGGATACTGAGTCTGGATGGTGTGCACGTTGCACTTGAGAAAGTAAACCACTGACCTTGTGCTTCGTTTAATATAGCAACTTTGTGGCAAATTCTGGGTTTGTTTGTGTACTGGAGGAGAGTTCCAGGGTGTCAGCGCCCCGTGCTTGGTCTGTGACCAGGCTCCTGGCAGCTCAGGGTGCCTTGATCAACCAGGTTATTACTGAGTGGATGCACCTAAATCAACGTAGACCCACAAACCGGCTGGTCAGGTACTGACTTTAGGTGCCTGTCCAGTGTCTGCTTGTAGGTAGGCAGGGGCCTGTTGGTAATTCCCCTGATGTATGGTGGGAGGCAGTTGAACAGTCTTGGGCCCCTGACACTTATTGTGTTATCTCTTATCGTGCTAGTGGTACCCTTGCTGAGTCTTTTGCTTTCATAGGGAGTGATTTTCGTGTGCAAGTTTGGTACTAGTCCCTTTAGTATTTTCCAGGTGTATATAATTGAGGTGGTTTATCACAGTTATTGCCCACCGTGAAGGTTCTCTGTACATTTTCTAGATCAGCAATTTCACCTGCCTTGAAAAGTGCTGTTAGTGTGCAGCAATATTCCAGCCTAGATAGAACAAGCGACGTGAAGAGTGTCATCATCGGCTTGGCATCCCTGGTTTTGAAGGTTCTCATGATCCATCCTGTCATTTTTCTAGCAGATGTGATTAGTACAGTGTTATGGTCCTTGAAGATGAGATCCCCTGACTTGATCACTCCCAGGTCTTTGACATTAGTTTTTCTGATTTGAAATTGTTTTATACTCGGATGAAGTTTTAATTTCCTCACGTTTTCCATATCGGAGTAATAGAAATTTCTCATCATTGAACATCATATGTTTTCTGCAGCCCATTTAAAGATTTGGTTGATGTCTGCCTGGAGTCTAGCAGTGTCTTCAATGGAAGACACCATCATGCAAATTCATGTGTCATCTGCAAAGGAAAACATGGCACTGTGGCTTATATCCCTGTCTATGTTATAACAACCCCACACAAACACATACACCCCCCCCCACCCCCCCCCCCCCCCTCTATGATATGACGATGAGGAACAAGATGGGGGAGAGTATTGTGCCCTGTGGCACAGAGCTTTTTACCATATCTGCCTCAGACTTTGTTGAATTCTACTCTTTGTGTTCTAGTTGGTAGGAAATTATAGATCCATCTACCAACTTTTCCTGTTATTCCTTTATCACTCATTTTGTGTGCTATTACACTATGGTCACACTTGTCAAAGGCTTTTGCAAGATCTGTGTATATTACATCTGCATTCTGTTTGTCTTTTAGAGCATCCAGGGCCTTGTCATGTGGTCAGTAGTTGGGACAGACAGGAGCAAACCGGCTCTAAACCAATGTTGCCTGGGATGTGTACAATACTGATGGGGTTTCTAGATGTGTGGTGATCTTGCATCTTAGAACCCATGCAAAGATTTTTATGCTATGGGACGTTAGTGCTATCAGTTTGTAGTTATTTGTATGCTTTATGCCCCCTTCATGGAGTTAGGGCAAGGTTCTTTTGTCTTTAGTAATGTAGGAAGACCCAGTGCAGTGTTCATGCTCCCTCTACATAGGATGTATAAAAGCTCATGATAGGGGCTTCATTGTAGTTCTTGATGTAGGGGGTTCATGAGTTGGCCCTGGCGGCAGTGTTGAATGGGCATCATTTATCCCTTTTCAACGTCATTTGGTACAGGAAATATCAGTTAGGTGTGTATTACCAATTCTGCTCTCATTGGAAAAATTTATTCAGGTCTTCGACTCTCCAGTTGTAATACAGTTTGGAGAATTACGACAATATGTAATAGGAAAAGGACACAAGTGCATCTAATGTGACAGTTATTTGGGAAAACGTTTTCGCTCTCCAGGAGCTTTATCAAGCCATTACAACCAATACATGGACACAGAGGGAATTTAAAGGTCAGAGTGAGGTGTATTTACTAGGAAGGTTCCATTTCGATGTTCACTAGTGGTAGTAAGTCGTAGTAGTAGTAGTAGTAGTAGTAGTAGGTAGTAGTAGTGGGTAGTGACAAATGTAACAACAATATGGTAGAAGCAATTAATTCGTACATAAGTAAAAAGGATATATATAAAGCTTTTATATCCTTTTATCTGTCACGAATTAATTGCTCTACCTTATTGTATTATTTTGTCACTACTAATTCTAATACTACTACTACTTCTACTACTTACTACTATACTACTACTACGATACTACTACTACTATATACTACTCCTACTCCACCACCATACCACTACCACCACCACCAACTAGTGAACATCGAAATGGTCCTCACTAGTATTAAACCTCTTCTGAGCCTTTATATACCCTCTGTTGTCCATGTATTGTTTGTAATGGCTTGTAAAAGCTCATGGAGAGCGAAAACGTTGCCCACAATAAATGTCAACATTAGTTGCCAACTTGTGTCTTTGACTCGCAGTTTGGTTAGTGGCCTGGCTAAAAATCTCATGTCCCATTCTGGCTTTTGAGTTGCTCACTATTTCCTTGCTTTTCTTGTAGGTCCCATTCCTGTTTAATCCCGTATAATGGGTCCAAGCTTATCTTACGTTCACATGTGTTGAGAGCTACAAAAGTATCTCTAAATTTTTTTAATATTTTCAAATTAACAAAAAAAAAAACGTAGATCAAGTTTTTACACATTTTCAAATGTAGAAAAACAAAAAGATCTACTTTTTTTACATACAGTGGACCCTGCATAATGCTATTAATCAATTTCCTGAACGCTCAATGTTATGCGAAATTATCGTCTGTGCACATTATTTTCCAATAAGAAATATGGAATCAATTAATCCGTGCAAGACACCAAAACGTAGGAAAAAAAAGTTTTTACCACGTGAAATTGAAATATAATTTTAATACACTCAAACTTAAGAAACATGCAAGTTACCATGCATTACCTTTTATTGTTAGATGTGGGGATGATTGATGGGGTGGGAGGAGGGAAGACTGGATGATTTTAGTGTTCTGATGGGGGTATCCCCTTCCAATTAAGGACTTGAGGGTTGTAAGTCCTTTTCCGGTGTTGCTTCCCTTCTTCTTATTTTTTAATGCCACTAGGACAAGCTTCAAGAGTCACTGTACTTCTGTCGCACAAATTATCTGTCCATAGTGCTTGTACTCTCGTCCTTTAGGAACTTTCCTAAAGTGTTTTCAAAACCGTGATCAGTGTAATAGTCACAGCACGGCTTGCAATAGCTGTGTGAGGGTGATTTTTTCCATGATGGTTTGCACTTAAAGCCACTTTGCACAGATTACCTTAATCTTTGAAGTAGGGCAACTTCTTCAATTTCTCTCTCCCTCCTCCGAAGCAATTTCTCAGGTGTGGCCTCTTGCTGTTGAGTTGATCTAGCAGCTAATCCAGTGGTTAGTTCTCATTGTCCTCCCTCCACCAACTCTTCCACATCTTCCCACTAACCTCTAACCCCAGTGCTTCCCCAATGCCAAGTTGATTACTCAACTGGCATACTCCTCTCAGGGTTAGCCTCATTCCGTCAAAATCCCTTTGGTCTTACACATTTGGCCACAGTTTTCCAGGCAGAGTTCAAGTTCCTCTTAGTCACTCCCTCCCAAGCCTTCTCTATAACGGTTTACACAATAGAGGATATTAATGTGATCTCTCCAAAACGATTTAGAGTCAATTGAGTTTTGAGGGTTCACTTACAAAGCCACCCTTTCAATTCAGAGCTTTTGTGTACAGTTTTTTGAAGTTTGCAATAACCTGCTGGTCCAGGGGCTGAGGAGATGAGTGGTATTAGGAGGCAAAAGCTTCACCTTAATGAAAAAGCTCATGTCCCCACAAAGTCGCTTGCCAAGTCTGTAGGATGGACCAGGGGCATTGTTTAGCACCAGAGGCATTTCAGGGTCTAATTTCTTTTCAGTTAGGAATTTTTCACAGTTGGGCAATGCTTGTATTAACAGTCATAGAAAAAGTCCTAGTGACCCCAAGCTTATTGTTTGCCTCCACAGCACACACAAAATTTGCTTAGGATATTCTTTTGCCTGAACGCTTGGGAGTTTCAGAGTTATACACTAATACAGGCTTCATTTGCAATCACCCACTAGAATTTGCACACATGAGAAGGTAAGCCTGTATTTAAGGCTTATGTCCTGGGAGTGCCCTTTCCTCCTAGTAATGTAGGTCCCTGCTTGGCATTTTCTTACAAAACAGGCTGTTTCGTCACAATTAGACTCTTGTTCAGGGTTACAGTCCTTCACTGTCTATGTCTCCATGAATTCCTGCACATATTTTTCAGTGCTTTGTGGTCCGAACTTGCAGCCTCACCATGATTTATCACATATGCCACTACGCTCTTTCAATCTTCAAACCAACCTTTGATGGCTTAAATTCACTCACTTCACCACTAGTTTGCAGGTATTTTGCTCATTAAATCCTCGTGCAACTTCCTAGCCTTTGCATCTTATGATTGCTTGAGAGATGCTATCGGCCTGCTATTGTTTTTTGTTTATCCACACCCAATAACAGTCTCTCAACATCTTTTATCACTTGCCGATCTCTTGTTCGAAGCACAGTTAACTTTGGCAAGAAACAGCTTCTTGATGGCGTTTCTTTGGACTCTATAGTAGCGATGGTAGATTGGGGTGTTTACTATACAACCTGGCCAGCTCAGAGACACGCACTCCACTTTCATAAATTTAGCAATGAGCTCTTTCTTAATCTCCATAGTAATTCTCATCCCTTATTCCCTGTAGGGTTGGCACTAGAAGCTTTCTTGGGGGCCCATGGTCTGCTACTATTTTAGGTGAAATCCCAATAAAAAGGCTGTAGAATGCAAAATGTTCCCCGATTGTATGCTTGAAGGTTACCGGGAGGGCTGGCTTTGTAAACAAAAAAAAATGCCACTGGCCAGAACCAAGTGAGGCTGGCTCAGGCGTCATGGACGCGTCTCAGGACGAATTGCGTTGAGCGAATTTTTTAGCGCTATGCGAGGCCAAAAATTTTAGAGATAAAATTATCGCTATGCGGATTGAAGCATAAATTATGCGGGGGGGTAAATTACTTTCAAATGTTTGAAAAATGTATAAAAACGTTTGGACCGTTTATGGGATAAGTAGGGCCAATTATTGGATGGTTTGTAGACTTAGATCTGGAGTTTACCTGGGAGTGTTCCGGGGTTAACGCACCGCGGCTGGTCTGTGAGCAGCCTCTGGTGGATCAGAGTCACTGATCAGCCAGGCTGGTTGTGCTGGCTGACGCAAAACCAAGTACGAGCCACAGCCGGCTGGTCAGGAACTGACTTTAGGTGCTAGTCCAGTGCCAGCTTGAAGACTTTTGCCAGGGGTCTGTTGTATATTCCCCTTATGTATGCTGGGAGGCTGTTGAACAGTCTTGGGCCCCTGGCCACTTATTGTTAGGTCTTCTTAACGTGCTAGTGACACCCCTGCTTTTCATTGGGGGGATGTGGCAATCGTCTGCCAAGTCATTTTGCTTTCGTTAGTGAGGGTTTTCGTGTGCAAAGATTGGTACTAGTCCTTCTAGGATTTTCCAGGTTTGTTATATCATGTATCTCTCCCGCCTGCAATTCCAGGGAATACAGTTTTAGGAACTCAAGCGCTCCCAGTAATGAGGTAATTTTATTCCGTTAATGCGCGCCGTCGTGTGAAGAGTTCTTGTACATTTTCTAGGTCAGCAATTTCACCTGCCTTGAAAGGTGCTGTTAGAGTGCAGCAATATTCCAGCCTAGATAGAACAAGTGACCTGAAGAGTGTCATCATGGGCTTAGCCTCCCTAGTTTTGAAGGTTCTCATTATCCATCCTGTCATTTTTCTAGCAGATGCGATTGATACAATGTTATGGTCCTTGAAGGTGAGATCCTCCGACATGATCACTCCCCTGATCTGGCATAAGAATAAAAATACTTTGGGTTTCTTTCAATTTCATTTATGGCTTTTAGTTCTTGTCACTTTTCTTGAGTCCTGTAAGATTCCTTTAGCTTTAGTTCGATGCTTGCTATTTCTCTGGCCAGTGTCTCCCTACGCATGGCAAATATATTGGCGTCTTGTAGCCGGTCTGTTATTCTTTGCCTTCGCTTGTATAGGGAGCACTTTTATCTTTCTAGTATACAGTGGAACCTCTACTTGCGAGTTTAATCTGTTCCATGACCTTGTACGCAACTGAATTTGCTCGTTTGCAAAGTCAATTTTCCTCATTTAAATTAATTGAAATGCAATTAATCTGTTCCAGTGGAATTCTGTACTTCAATAATTTCGCTAATATCAACTCTACAGCTTATTTATCTATCTCACTTCGTCAAATATGACATAATAAACAATATAAATAACATAGAAACCTGATATATACTCTAAAATGAATAAAATACAGTGGGACCCCGCAAAATCTGGATCACCTTACCAATGCGACCAATTATGTAAGTGTATTTATGTAAGTGCGTTTGTACGTGTATGTTTGGGGGTCTGAAATGGACTAATCTACTTCACAATATTCCTTATGGGAACAAATTCAGTCAGTACTGGCACCTGAACCTACTTCTGCAATGAAAAAAATATCGTTAACGGGGGTCCACTGTATCATTCATGTAGTGGTTATGGGCGATGTCGGCGGTGGACGAGGTTTGTTCGGACACCGGGCAAAATACTTCATGAATAATTTCGGTAAATATCATCTTTACGGCATATTTATTATATCACAGTTCATTAAATATGTACATAACCAGGACAATATAAATAATTTGAAAACACCGATATACACTTCTCTGAATAATAAAATATGTCATTATGTAAAACCGGTGGAGGCAGCCACAAACGCTCCCTCTTTGTTGTGGTAAACATGCCATTAAGTGACAGCCTTTTGGAGCTGTCTGTCTCTTATTATAATTATTTATGTAGTACATTAATATTATAGCTGTCATATTATAATACATATTATTATTATTATTATTATTATTATTATTATTATTATTATTATTATTATTATTATTATTATTATATTATACTACTATTATTATTATACATATTGTTATTATTCATATTATTATTATACATATTATTATTATTATTATTACTATCATTATTATTATTATATGTAAATTATTTGTAATTTTTATTCACACAAAAAATATAAGATTTACTGTTATTCCTTATTGCAATAATTGTATAAATATGTCAACCCATTCACGACTGCATATTGGAATGGACAGTGACATCATTTGTTTACACTGAAACAGTCAAGCAATGGACCATTTCTCCTAGGTTGAGCTCTATTTCAAGGTACATTTCGTCATGAAAGCAATCAAAGTCATATCTACTTCTGTAATATATCTTCCATTCTATCAAATGAGACCAAAAAAACGAGAATACAACCATAAAAACTATTCGAAATTACCTCTAAGGGGTGGCTAATTGCTGAGAAGTGAACTCCATTGTTTATGCTTAGATTTCTTTCATTTTTGGTGTATGTTAAGAAGCATCTTTCCATCATACATTGCCCAAGTTTCAATAAGATAGTCCAACAAACAAATGAGATACAATTCCCTAGATCAAGAGCAAGAGTCCCTCACCAGTGTCAAGGAACTTGCCTTAAGGTCTGCTCGCTTGTGGAAATTTTGCTTGCATACGGAAGCAAAAAATTGATCCTTCGACTGCTCATATTTGGAAAAACTCGCACGTGGACACGCTCGCAAGTAGAGGTTCCACTGTACATCTCCTTTTCCTTAAGGAAATATCCCTTGAGCTTACCTCAAGTGCCACAGAGTTACTTTGTTCTAGACACAGGGTAGGATCTCTGTTGCTTACTCTATCTTCCCAGTTTATATCATTTAGGACTTGGTTTACTTGGTTCCACCTTATGTTTTTTTTATTGAAGTTGAATTTGGTGAAGGCTCCCTCATGACTGATCATATTTTGTCAGTTTGGGGCTCCCTGCGTACATGTCTGGACCTCTATTATGTTGTGATCTGAGTACATTGTTTTTTATATGATGACATTTCATATCAGATCACCATTATTAGTGAAGATGAGGTCTAGCATATTCTCCAATCTTGTAGGCTCTTTTATTTGCTGGTTTAAAGTGAATTTGGTGCAGAGATTTAAAAACTCATGTATGTATGAGTTTTTGTCTGAATGCCTCCTGTTGTTATCTCTGCTATCACATTATTTGCTATATTCCTCCATTTTTAGTGCTTTAGGTGAAATCCCCCAGAAGCAAATGTTTGGGGGAAGGACTAAGATATCCAACAGAGATAAATTTTCAAATGCATCTGGAGGCTTGTATATAACCACAATGATCAGGTTTTGGTTCTTGATCTTTACAGCTAAAACTTCAACTACATCATTTGAGGCATTTAGTAGTTCTGAGCATATAAGTGACTCTGTGATGTACAGGCCAAGTCCCCTCCACCCCCCTTTTGCCAGTTCACTCTGTCACATCTGTATAGGTTATAACCTGAGATTCATATTTCGGTGGTCCAAGTGAACCTATAGAGTGGGTCCCTCTGTGAAAACCACAAACATTGGCATTTGATTCCATAACAGTCCACGATGAAAGGTATTTTGTTATTAATTGCTTGCTTTAGACCCTGTATATTTGCAAAGATGAATGTAGTCAGATTGGTGGTATTGGTGGTATGGGGGGTCTGTTTTTCCTGGCACTATTCTGTTTTTTGGAGTGATGCCATCAACTGGGTATTTCCACTCCCAGAAAATGATTGATGTTTGCGTACAATATTCAGTAATTCCTGCAGCTTTTTTTTTTTTTTTTTTTTATAAATTTTTTTTTTTTTTTTTTTTTTTTATTAATTTACCATCTGTGCTAAAAAAACCGTCTCTCTATTGGAGTGGCTTGCGGCTACCCAGGTTTGCCCATGTCTGATCTTCTGTACCCTATAGATGGTAGAAAAAGCATCACTGGAAGGGAGGTTGCCATTATTTTCCTAGTTGTCCATATGGGCATAGCACTTTCTGGGGTGGTCAAAGTTGCTCGTCCCCTTCAGTTTTTTCAAGATACATTCCCATGCCTCAGATACCAAGTGCATAGTATTTGCATAGACCCTGGTTTCTGTTTTTGCCTGGTATTTTTGTAACTGTATTCCCAGTGGTGTGTTCTTTTTATTTTCTCTCTTGGCACTAATGCTAACATTGGAGCCTTCATCAATTATTTCTGGTAATTTATCTTCACTGTTTCTCTTGTTTACTATCACCTGTGGTATTGTTAGTTTGTAACATTGGTTTTTGCATGTCCTTGTCCTTGTCTACACCTGTTTCCTCTCTAGAGCTCATGTCTTCCACCAGGCCACCCTTGATTATTTCTCTATTCCTACAGTTACTGTCTACCAGGACAGCATTTGTATGAGGGGCAATAGCATCATCTGCCCATATTTTTTTGTTTTTCCCAACTGCTATAGAATGCTGTCATGTTTTTTATGAAGGCCATTTTGATGTTATCATCTTTTATTGTGAGTGTGATTTTATTCCACAGTTAGGTCTCATTTGGGCATTCCCAGAAACACTTCCCTGATTTAATATCTCTTGTAGATCATTCCTGAATACCTGCAGAAGGGGTGTGGGTTCGTTTCCCACAGAAATTGCATGTAATCCATGCAGTAGCCCGTTTGTTTGGTTGCACACTACACAGGATTTCACGATGTGATTTTATTGGTTGTTTTACTGTGTATTATACTAATAGCATCCTTAAAGTGGAGATCTATTTGTCTTGTATCTGTTTTATTTATTCCAATGAATCTATGTGAATCCAGTCCATTGTTCGCTTATTTCTTGGACGAATCCGGTTAGAGGATCACTGTATAATTTTTTGCTAATACCACCTTAAAAGGAGATCTTCTATTTGTAATATATCTAATTAGTTGTAGTTACTGTTGGGTGTTTTGATGAGGGTGTAAAACCCCCTCAAGCTTAAAATCCATCAAAGGATATCCTGTTTTCTACAAATCCATTTGAATCCGGTCCTTGGATCTACTATTTCTTGACCGAATTCTGGCAAATTCCAGACAAATCCCGGATTAAGCGATCACTTATTCTGGATTGTCCATCCGGTGATGTTTTTGGATTACTCATGAAAAGACTACTGGAAAATTTTTTAATAGAGAAAAAATTGTTCAGTTTGATACAAAAGTATAACTTTCATGTTTGGAGCAGCCACTTGCATTCTGAAGATGAAAGAATTACTTGAGTGATATTTGATTTCCGGTTGTGTATATTGGAACCGCTGCTCAACTACAGGTTTAGTGACATTAACCAAAAACTGTATATGTCACTCCATCACAATAAGTAACCGATTTGTTACTGGTATTAGCTATGGCAACACGTAGAGGTTTCTGTATGATTCACTAGGTGGATGGTATAACTAAAATATAGGTCCATGTAGAATTGGCAGTTAGAATATTATTAATATGAGCTGACCTAAAATGGTAGGTCCCTGGCGACTGTTTGGCAACAGTTTACCAACATGACACCTGCCTCCTTAGGCCTAAATTATCCATAATTTTCACCCTTAGAAGAAAGAAAAATGATTTCTGATATTAATGAACTGAAAAGAAGTTAGAATGTCCTGGCCCTAACGAACAAAGCTGAAGGGGGTTGGGAGTTTCATGGGGAGAAATAAATGTATTAAGTCCCTGAGAGAGTCCAGAGCTAAGGAAGACAATAATAAGACATAAGAAAGAAGGAACACTGCAACAGCCAACTGACCCGCATGCAGACGGTCCCATGTCTACTCCTGGATTACCCCACTGACCCACCCAGTCTGGTCACCCTCCACTCAAGGATTGAGCATGGCACCAGAACCCAGCATCACAAGCTAGACAGGTCCAACTCACACCCCACCCACAACCACTCAATGATTATCAAACAATATTTTTAAAACTACACAACGTTTTAGCCTGAATAACTGTACTATGGAGTTTGTTTCCACTCATCCACGACTCTAATACCAAACCAGTGCTTCCAATTTCCTTCCTGACTCTGTTAAGATCAGTTATGGAAGGAGAAAGGGAATATAAATGTGTTAAATTCCAAGATTATGTGGATTAAAAAATAAGGGTCGGATACAAAATGGTCAAAATAAGCGTGTATACACCTGGAGAAGAGCGGAGAGTAGATGAGAAGAGATTTGGGAATGTTAAGTGAATGTATAGGAACCTTAAACCAAGAGAAGAGTAATTGTGGTAGGGGACCTAAATGCAAAGTAGAGAAACATTTTAGAGAGGTGTTGGTATGTAAATTTATTTGGTGGTGCCAGGTGTAAATATAGTGGAGCCCCAATGAATTGAACTTTGTATAGAAAAGGGTTAGATTTAGGTAATACATAGTTTAAGAGAAAGAGGATAAATAATTAAACAAGATATGATGTAGGTCATAAGAAGAACAGTAGATTCTTGGACTATGTATTGTAGATAAAAGGATTGTTGAGTAGACATCAGGATGTACTGTTATATAGAGGGACCATAGATAAATCAGATCCACTTTTTAGTTGATACTACAGTATATAAAAGGTAGAAGGGACTACAAGAAAATAGAAGCCTCAAGATAGAGAGATGTTGAAGGATAATAACTCAAAGAGGAGGCAGTTAGGTTAAGCTATAAACAACTATTGTAGGATTGATGAGCTTGTTAGATATAGGCCAATGAGGTCGAAAATGTATAGGGTAGGTTTAAAAATGTAAGTATCATAGTGTTCAGCAGAAGTTTGTGGTTACAGGAAAGTGGGTGGTGGGAGGAAGAGGAGCGATTGGTGTTAATGATGATGTAAATAGAGTAGTTTAAAGGTAGAAAAAGTTAGCATATGAGAGGTTTTTAACAAAGTAAAGTGATGCAAGGAAAAAGTACTGTATATGGAGAAAAAAGAGAGTAGGTTAAGAAGTGGTGAAGCAATGTAAAAAGAGAGCAAAAAGAGAAGTGGGTGAAATGTATACACAAATTTTGTTGCAAATAAGAGAAAGTTTTGGATGAGATTAGCAATTTGAGGAACCTACGGATCAAATGGATTTGTCCAGTTAAAAAATAGGAGAGAGAGCTATAAATGGAGAGTTAGAGGTATTGGGAAATGAGGAAAATATTATGATGAATTGTTAAATTGTGATGAAGATAGGGAACTGTGATTTCGTATATAGGGGCAAGGAGGAATAACATCTTGTAAGGAGTGAGGAAGAGCCTCTTGTGAGTGGGAGAAGATCATGAGGCATTGGGTAGAAGAAAAGGGGTAAGGCACCTAAGATTGATGGGATAATGATAGAAATTTTAAAGCAGGTGGGATATAGTTTAGAGTGGTTGTGAGAAAAAAAAAAAAACAAAAAAAAAAAAAAAAAAAAAAAAAAAAAAAAAACAAAAAAAAAATTATTTATTAAATTTATGGAAGATGGTAAGGTACCTAGATTTGCAGAGAGCATCATAGTTTCACTTTGTATAAAGGCCAAGGGGATAAAAGAGAGTGCCAGAAATTATAGGGGATAAGTTCTGTTGATATGCCTGTAAAGTTTAGGTAGAGTTAATATTGAAAGAATAAAAATAAGACGAGAATAGGAATAGCAGATAACAAGAGGCTTTAGGAAAGTAAGGGGGTGTTTGGACCAGTGTTTACAGTGAAACTTATACGTGAACAGTATTTAGATAAGGCTAAATGAGATTTTCCTTTTGTGCATATAGGATTTGGAAAAGGCATATGTCAGGGTTGAAAGGGGGGCAAAGTGGCATAAGTTGCAAGTGTATTGTGTAGGAAGTATGTTACAGAAAGCAGTGAAGAGTTTTTTACGAAGGATAGTGAGGCTCAATTTAGAGTACATAGGAAAAGAAGAAATTATTTGTCAGTAAAGTAGGCCCTTAGACAATGATGTGTGAATGTCACCGTGGTTGTTTATTATATTTTATAGATGGGGTTATCGATAATAAATGTGAGGGTCTTGAACAAGAGGCGTGGAGTTAAAGCTAAAGAAACAACACATAAAGTTGGGAGTTGTCACAGTTGCTCATTGCTGATGACACTGTGCTCTTGGGAGATTGTGAAGAGAAGTTGCAGAGATTGGTGGATGAATTTTGGTATGTTGTGCCAAAGAAAAAATTAAAAGGAATACAGGAAAGAGTAAGGTAATGAGGATAACAAAAATATTAGGTGATGAAAGACGGATAACAGATTGGAGGGAGAGAGTATGGAGGAGGTGAATGTATTCAGATATTTGGAGTGGATGTGTCAGCGGATGGTCTATGAAGGATGAGTGATCAAATAGAATTGATGAGGTAAAAGGTGTGATGGTGCACTTTAGGAGTCGTGGAGACAAAGAACTTTGTCCTTGGAGCAAAGAGAGGGAAATGTATGAGAGTATAGTTTTTTACCAACGCTCTTATATGTGTAAGCAGGGGCTGATGAAATGTTGCAGCAAGGAGAAGGCTAGAGGCAGTGGGAGATGGTCATGTCTGAGGGCAAGTTGGTTGAATATAATGCATAGAATTCGTAGTTTGAATTAGAGGAGGTGCGGAATTACCAAAACGAAGTTCTCCAAGGGCTGAGACGGTTGTTTAGGTGGTTCGGACAGTAGAAGAATGGAGCTAACAGAATGACTTCAAGAGTGTATCACCTGTATTTGGAAGGAAGGCGGGTAGGGGTTCCGGCCTTGAAAGGTTGAGGGAGGGGGTAAAGGAGGTTTTTTAGTGTGCGAGGGGCTTGGACATCCATCAGCATGCGTGAGCGTCGTTTGATAGGAGAGAAACGACGAAATGGTTTTTAACTACGTGACGTGCTGTTGGAGTGTTAGCAAAGTAACATTTATGAAGGGTTCAGTGTAATTCGGCAGGCCGGACTTGAGTCCTGGAGAGGGAAGTACAAGTGCCTGCACTCTGAAGGAGGGTGTAAGTTCAGTTTAAAAACTGTAGTGTAAAGTCACCCTTCTGGCAAGACAGTGTTGGAGTGAATGAGGTGAAAGTTTTTCTTTTTCGTAGCCACCCGCTTGATGGTAATCGGCCAGTGTGATAATAAAAATAAAAAAAATAAGTCTTTGAGTATACCTATTAAAGTGATGGTAGAGTTATTACTGAAAGAATTAAGAGTAAGAAGGAAGAGTAGGATAGATGAACAATGAGGTTTTAGGAAAGGAGGTGGGTGTGTATACCAATGTTAACTGTGAAACATATAGGTGGAAAACAGTTATTAGATATGGCTAGATAGATTTTTTGTGGCATTTATAGGAATTCGAAAAGGCAAGTGACAGGGTAGATAGAGGGCAATGTGGCAGATGTTGTCAGTGTATGGTATAGGAGGTAGTTAGGGAAGCAGTGAATGTTTTTATGAAATATGAGGCTCAGGTTAGAGTTAAATAGGAAAGAGTGAGATTATTTCCCAGTAAAAGTAGGCCTTAGACAGGATGTTGCGATGTCACCATGTTGGTCAGTATATTTTAATCACTGTTTGTAAGAGAAGTGAATGTGGAGGGTCTGGCAAGAGGTGTGGATTACAAAGATAAAAAATCAATACAAACTTGGATTTGGTCACAGTATACTTTTTTGCTGATTGACACTGTGCTCTTGGAGATTCGAAGAAGAAGCAGCAGAGGTCGGTGGATGAATTTGGTAAGGTTATGTAAAGAAAATTAAAAGTAATGGAGAAAAAGATTAAGTTATGAGGTTAAAAAAGATAGGTGACGAAAGATTGGATAGCAGAATTGGAGGGAGGAGAACGATAAGATATTTGGGAATGACGTGTCAGCCAAAATAGTCCAATGAAAGATGAGTGAATCATTAATGATGAGGGAAAAGGAAAGAGCAGGACACGTAAGAGTCTGTGGAGACAAAGACTTTGTCCTTGGAGGCAAAGAGGGGGAATGTAATATATTATATTTTACCAATCCTCTTATTGGTGTGAAGCAAGGTTTGAAGATTGTTGCATTGATGAGAAGGCTAGGCAGTGGAGATGTCCACATCAGATTCAGAGTGTGGTGTGAATTATAATGCAGAGAATTCGTAAGTTTGGAAAGCTAGGATAGGTGCGGGATTGTCAAAACTGTTGTCCAGAGGGCTGAGAATGGTTTCTTGAGTGGTTCAACATGTAAAAAATGGAACAAAACAGAATGACTTCGAGAGTGTAATAAATCTGTAGTGAGGGAAGGCGGGGTAGGTCGGGCCTAGAAATGTTAGGAGGGAGGTGTAATGATGTTTTGTGTGCAAGGCCTTGAACTTCAGTAATCATGCGTACATATTTGACAGTATGAACGGAGACAATTATTTTTTTTTAATACTTGACGTGCTGTTGGAGTGTGAGCATATAACATTTATGAAGGGATTCAGGGAAACCAGCAGCCAGACTTGATCCTGAAAAAGAGAAGTACATTGCCTGCACTCTGAAGAGGGGTGTTAATGTTGCAGTTTTATAACTGTATTGTAAAGCACCCCTCTGGCAAGAGAGTGATGGGGTGAATGATAATGAAAGTTTTTTTTTTTTTTTATTTTTCTTATGGCCACTCTCTGGCCTTGTGGAATTGGCCGATGTGTTAATGATAAATAATAGTAATCAAAAAAAAATATTTTTTTTATCTTATCTATATACTGTGGTACCATAGCAATAAACTCTATAACACTACAGCTGCCCTTCCACATTTGCGAGTTCCACTTTCGCAAACATCGAACAAATCACAAATGCCCAGCACCCAAACGTATTATGCTCCCTGTGATTTTGTTGATTTGTCTCAAACAATGTTAACAAAGCATGAGGAAGATTGTGGAAGTTTACAGGCTAGGTGGTGGTGAAGGGTTTTGAGGGACATGAAGGAGGGTGAGTGTGCAAACTGGTTGAAGAATATTACTGGCCTCTATATTGAAGAGTTGTTGGGATTTGGCAGGGAAAGAAAGAGGATGAAGAAGAGAGAGTGATGCTGAGCGCCATCAACCTCCAGCCCACTCACCCTTGAAATACAAGGGCAAGCAGTGTAAATAACAGCACAGCTTAAACAATTTTTTACAACACAGACCACATCGATGATAAAGGGTATGAAGATGATTAAATGACATTGATATTACATAATTATCAAATGAAGAGGATACGGTTTCATTTGTGCCTATCACAATGTTAACAAGAAGCCTGCCGCTACCTGTTGCAGACTCCTGAACTCTAGAGAAGACCAAAGATCCACCACCTATTATTGCATGATGCAGGCACTGAAGATTAGAAACTGCACGACTAGCTCATCATGCCATGCAGATAAACTCCATATAATTCACCTCCAGTCTACTGTCATCAGTACTTTTCATGGGTAATCACCATCATCAACCGGCATTGTCATCATCATCACAAGTCATCAGAGTTTCGTCTGCCTAACCTTATGAATGGTGAATGTTTTTTGTATGTTCATTTTTGTTATTAAACCATAACATGTATGTATACAATACATGTATGTATTTTAACGATGTTTTTCATGTGTTATATGATTGTTCAGGTTCAATAAGTTAAGGAAGCCAGTATTGTTTAGGTTAAGTGCAATGGTATACTGTGGACTCCTCGGTATGGGGATTTTAATCCATTCGCAGAGAGCATTGTCCTTAACACGATTATTATCGTTAGCCAATTAATTTCCCAGTAAGAATAATGGAAATCCAATTATCCGTTCCTTGCTTCAGGAGGCTTGACAGAGCAGTACTACAAAATGATGCCTATTAATCAACTCTAGCCGGGCTTTTTTTATATTGTCTATCACACTTCAACGAATATACATAATGAAAACAATATTAATAACATAGAAAACATGATATATATCTTTAGAATGATTAAAATATGTCATAATGTATATGAGGATAAGTGATGGAAGAGTTGTTGTTGGGTTTATAATGGCCACTGAGAGAAGCCGTACAGTCTTCTGCCCCCACCACTATCCACAAACAATAAATATCGTAATTTAAAAATGAAAATACATTTTAATTTGTAAATAAAGAAATATTTACATTTTAATTATAAAGAAGTAAGTTGTTGAAGGTATACACATAACTAGTTACATACATAGATTATCATACATAGCAGCATATGTGTAAAGTACCTAGGATAACCCAAAAAAGTCAGAGTGACCTACATATTTCCATTGGGGCCCTTTCATATTTACACTTATATATACACTTATACTTACACTTTTATATTTACACTTACCTTGGTGTGAAGGCTTACTCAGCCCTGTAACAACTTCAGACAGTATTACCAAGGCTGGCTCCTCCTCAGAAAATTAATTAATAGAAATAAAATAATAACAGACAAATATAAACACTTTATTATATAGAAAATATAAAATATAAAACACTTAAATATGAAATATTAATCCTACATTAAAGAAAATGAAAAATGAAAAATATAAATGATAACTGAATTCAACGCTAATATAAAACTTGGGTATCTGGTGTTGGTGATAAAGCTTGTTGAAATCGTAGCCGTTGCTGATGAATGGGGGGGGTCCAGGTGTGGTTACAACCCACCTGGGCTAGATCTTCACAGTATAGCCTTTTGGATATTTCTATCCCGAAGACAGGAAACCGGTTCTTTATACGCCGCTGCAATGATGAGGGGTTAACTGTCCTGCCAATTATCATACAGGTCACACAGGTAATTAAATCCAAAAGGGGAAATCTCAGGACATTAGTCCATCTCCATCAATTCTACTCATTGATTGGCAGTGACCCTCTCTGTCATCCAAGCTGGAAAGATAGACAGGTTACCCACTGCTTAAAAATCACTCTCCATGAGAAAGTACAATACATAAGAGATTGGTGATTATTACAACAGCCCAATTATGCAAGACTGAAAGGACAAGTTTTATTGGTCAAAAGTGAAGCTTTCAACCAATAAATCCACTAGAAAACAAGGCAGGCATGTACTTCAGTAGTGCTGGGAGCTGTGAGTCTAGTGATTACTGTTTGTAACCGAGCCCCACACGTCACCTATTCGGGGAGTGGGGGTAATAAGGTAGGGAAGGAATAGCGGGAAGCTAGACGACCCTACCATAACAAGCAGCCAGCAATCAACTATCACTTTCGGGGTGGGGAAAAAGGGCGGGAATAGCTGGAGCTTGACTTACCCTACCTTAACAATCCCGGCAATGAACTCTTATACCTATCTCCCTTGCTACTCCTATCATAATTGAACTTTTCCCTCACACTCCCCCATACCAAGACTTATAGTCAAGGATTATAAGAATAATAGCGAGAAAAAGTTCTAACATATGGAAGACCGCGTACGCAAGAAATCTTTCTGCTGACTGTTACAACTAACCCATCAGAGCAATAATGGATGAACCATGATATAACACAATTGAACTTAAAAGCCTGGAGTCCAATGTCCACTCAAGAGGCGACCCAGTTGGGTTCCCTTAAAAGTTTCTAGGTATATCAAAGTTTGTGTTCCGTTACTAAAATGAATTCTTTTTCCCATCTAAAAAATTTAAGTTTGAGATACCCCACACAAAGGCTTAAACATTCCTTTTCTATTGTGGAGTATCTCTCGTTTCTTCGGAAGGAGTTTCCAGCTTAGCAAGCATACAGGGAAGGGAGTACCATCTTGTATTGTAGTAAACAACCGCCTCATAAGCCAGTATTTGGAGGCATCAGTTCTTAAAAACAAAATGATTTTATTAATATCCTGGAAACTTAAGTCTCGGGTCTTTCGAAAAGATGCTTTTTATCTACATAAAACTTTTCCCCCCCCACTACGTCGGAAAGTTCAATAGGTTCCTTCACAGACTATTTAAGGAAGTCGGATAAGAATGCCTGTACGATCAGTAAGTTCAGGATAAACCATGCATAAGAATTATACAGAACCAAGAAAGCTAACGTCATGATCTTCTTGGTTTGGGGAATTTAAAATTCTAATAAAGCTTTTGACTTACTGGGAAGCTGCCGAGAGTTATTAGAAAGTATCACCCCAAGATACTAATCTATTTATAGCCCAATGTAAGCATTTCTTCGGCTTGGCAATGAGGCCATGAGCCGTAACCTAACGCCAAACGATTCAATTGTTTGATAGGTTCGCCCCACGTGATGTCATTACTACATGTTATCAAAAAAACTGAAAAATTTGGCATAATTACACCGACCTTCCATCAGTCTCACGTAGGTACACATGCAGTTACCAACCCGAAGGGCAATAGATTCTATATGTAATCAGTCCTTGGTGTGTAGGAAAAGCTGTACTGCTTAGAAGAATGATCTAACAATACTTGATTGATATGCTTGCGCAATATCAATCTCAGAAAGAAGGAAGTGTCATAAAAAATGTGGTAGATTGCTATCTATTAGGACATAGCTCCATCCCACTGAGTTACAGCATTACAGCCACTTGAAGTCAATAGCAAGTCATATGAATTATCCCTCCTCCTTAACCATGACTTACTGGTGAGACAATATGAAGAAGCTTAAGGTTCAATGATCTTTATGTTTTAATAATATGTCTACCCTCGGTCAAATGCATCCCTAAGGTGAACTAGAACTAGGTATTATTTTCGTCGATAGGATGTCCGTCACTAAGTCCAATCTTATGGACTACTGTGGAGTAACCACCTGGAATATCAGTAAAAGACATCTCAAAATTACCCACACATAGAAGTAGTTCAATGTCTCTTATGTCATCCAAAGATTCATTAATATTAATGTTGGTTGCGTCCGAGTGGTCGAGAGTCACCAAGTCATGTAGTTCTTCATCATAGTCTAAGTTAGAGGTGTCAATTACGCACACCTTACATTCTTCAGTTGTCTTATCAAGTTCGTGTGGAAAAACTAGTCAAAGTTATTAATGCATTAACCGAATTTCTTCGGTACTATTTCTTAAGGAGTTGATATTATAAAGTTATGGTTACCCTTGACTTCTATGAGGTAGTTAACTTTCTCACAAATTTTTAATACTTTATATGGGCCTAATTTATTTGACTTGGTAGGCAAAAGTACCAGAACTTCATCCCCTACTTTAAAACTTCTCCTCTGTTCTCCTCAGACTTTTTGGAATCAAAATAGGCTTTGTACAGGTCCATTGACAAGCTTAGGTTTTTCAAAACTGTGTCGAGGTCGTCCTCAAGTTTTGGATCTAATCAAGGAAAAACCTGGTAAGAAGACTAACCTCAGCACTTCACTCTTCCTCATTATTCCATAGTCATGAAAGATGGACAATGGGCCTCTGCCTGGACTACCATAGAGAAGTCAAAAGGGAAATCCCCAAAGAGTCACTGGGAACTTCCTCATGGCAAACAAGCACAGTAGGTAAAGATGCCACTCCTTAGGTTTAAGGGAGCAAATGTTCTTAAAATGGGTACTTGAGAATCGAATGCTGGCGCTCAATCCCTCCCATTACAGCATGGATGATAGGGGTGAGTGGTGACGAAAGGCTTCACTCTCCCAGAAGTTGGATAAGATGTTGCATTAAGTCAGATTTGAATTGTGTCCCCACGGTTAGGACAAAATTTCTCTGGGTAGCCCACTCTGGATAAGATGGGACAAAAGGGCTTCAGCCACCTCTAGTATAGTTATGGTCCCTATAATGGTATGGCTTCAGGGAAACTCGACGCATAATCAACTAATGTGTCATAATATATCTATTTCCTCCCGAGACAGTGGGTTCAGACAAAGGAGACCAATGAATGTCAATAGCTATTCATTCAAAGGGAACCGTAACGACTGGCAATTTGAACATAGGCATCGCCTGAACCTTCGGGAGGATGACGTGTTGGCAAACTTTAACACGATCTACAATAGGTAGTGACATCATCGGACATTTTTGGGCCAAAAAAAGGTTTCCCTAATTTTATTTAAGTTTACGATGCGAGAAATGGTCCGGCCACTGGCAGTCATGAGCCATTTTTAAGAACAGTCTCTCGCATTGTTGACTTGGAAACAACTAAAGATGAATAGTATTATCTCATCAGAAATTAATTTGAATACTGACTTTACAAGATACCTTTTAAATATTCAAATTTATATGAAAAGTTTTTCCTTTGGATAACAGATTTTGCTAATAGCGCATTATGGCAATTCCTGAAGAGAAGGCAATTACGTTGTAAAATTGAACAAAGGAGTCCTTCGATATATCTGAAGGCTTAAAGTCAGGGAAAATCAAAGGATTGACAGTAGAGAAGCCTGTCTTTTGTCTAGCCCTAGTCAAGAACATTTATGGTATCGGCGGTGAATATCTTCACTTTCAACTAACAAGTGAACCGGTGATCCAACTACCACGCTTTCCGAGAGTAGCATCACTTGTTTTAATCCCACATGAATCTCACGAGACAGTTGTCCACTTAAACTTTTGAGGGGCATCTCTTGATCTACAGAACAGGAGCTGAAACACTTAATGTCCACCATTGTGATGAAAGGTCAACCTCAGAAGAAGAATGGCAACATTTACATTACCTATTAGTACGGAGCAATGATGATGAGCCAGTAACGCTTTCAGACCAACCGTGAACCATTTAGACCTTATGTAACAATGGATGGTAGGTAAAAGGTGTCCGTACGGCCCAAGTAGTCTGAAAGTAGAGGCAAGGAATAAGTTTCATTAAGTTTGGGAACAGCTTATCAGAAATTACTATACCAAGTGCGCCCAGTGTCTCGTAAAATGGTAGAAACATAAAGTCCATTAACTGTTTCCGAACAGAAGGTTGCTTTGTCCATTCAGTCTTTAAAACATCTTCCAACTTTTTGGACCTTCATAGAAGGACAAATCGGGACGTTTATGTCCCTTAACACCACACAAATGACAAAAGGAATAAAAATAAGTCAATTTATTTTCCACTAGAGGCTTCGATTTCTTTAGGCTGATGAAAACCCTTGCCCTTAGGGTTCGATCCCTTTAGGTCCTTTATAGGAATTGTGAGCTCAGCATACAGTCAGCACCCTCAGCGACTTCCTCATCGTTAATCATGTATACGTTCACTTAATGAATGTTTCGATCTGTGAGGAAAGCTTGTCAGGAACTGTTCAGCAACCATGAAGTCTCTAAGAGATTCAAAACTTTATCATTCCTGAACTCCTCTAACCCAAAGTCGAAACAAATGAAAAGTGTTACCTGTAACTGCTGAAAAAGTTTCTGGCCAGGCTGTAAGGAGGGTTGGCATATTTGTAATCTTTCCAGTAAGATTAGTGTTTTATTGTATGCTTTAAGGATTGGCCTTCTTCAAAGTTATAATTACTAAATTATCCTGCGACCAAGTTGCAAAGAGATTCAAAGCAAGTTCCGGAAAATAACATTCCTAACCTGGTAGCCCAGGTGGTCAGCAGCCATTCACAGAGGTACGGTAATTTTCAAAACCTGATAAAGTATGAAGTTTGTCTTTCCCCTCTGTGAAGGGAGGAAAAGTAGGTTTGGAATATGTGCACTAGCTCATGAAGTTCAATTAACTCCTCCACTAAATTGTTGTTGTGTAATAGTTAACATTTTATTCTCTAATTCTAAGGCAAGATTTTTTCGCGCTCGCATCCTTTTCTCTCTCTATGACTCCTGCTCTCTATCTTTTTCCTAACGTTCTCTAGCCTTTTCCTCAACATCTCTATCCTTTGCACATTCCTCAGTTCCTCCTTATTTTAGCCTGTACCTCACTTCTCTATTCTTTCCTCTTTCCCACAAGATCTCTAATTTCACATGTTCTTCACGTACTCTACTCTCTCCTCACGATCAATACTATCACACTCCTTTTTTGTCTTCTCTCTCTCGTTCTAACTGTCTTTCCTGGATTTCTCACTCATTTCTCTCTCTCTCCTTTTTCTCTTCTCTTTCCCTTTCTAACTGTCTTTCATACTCTCCAATTCTCTCTCTTTCAAGTCTTATCCTGATCTTAGCACAATGAAAGATTATCTCATTTGGTCCCTGTTTATTCCAAACTACCAGCATTCATCCAAAACTGGCATTCCTCCATAATGCAAGAATAACTTAAACTATCAGGGGAAAATGAAAACGGGTATTAAAGAAAACAGGTTCATTTCCTGCACTCTCAAAAACTGTAAAAATATCAAGGCTCGATCCCTAATCAATTCTACAATATGTATTAATTAAAATGAGGGGTGTCTATGCCAGCTCCGAGCAAACAGAAAGTATAAGTGGGGTCACATGGCCATCCAATCTTCTCACCAACAAATCAAGAAGAGTCCAACGACAGTTCCCTTGATAAAAAAAATACTCCAATGAACAAATTGTCACTGAAAAATCTTCGGGTCCCTAGATCTAATCCTTCAAGTGTTCAAAGCTCACCACAAAAATAGATGCAGAATTATCTATACTCCTAGCCTTGACTTGACTTACAATAAAATTGAGACTATAATAATCACCAAAATCTTTTTAAATACCTGTACGTTAATTCCTACCATAAGAAAATTACTCATGGCTGGTGGTAACCGAGTGCGGCTTGACGTTCCCAAGGGTAGATATGAGATGGCATTGTATCTCTGTCATTTCAGTAGAGTTGATCCTGGCAAGGTCGGCCACTTAGAAGGCTTACTCAGCCCTGTAATAACTTCATACAGTATTACCCAGGCTGGCTGCTCCCAGGAAAATAAATGAATAGAAAAAGAAATAATAACAGACAAACATAAACACTTTTATTTTATATAAAATATAAAATATAAAACACTTAAATATGAAATAATAACCTACATTAAAGAAAATGAAAAATGAAAAATATAAATGATAACTGAATTCAATCTCATATAAAAACTTGGTGTCAGGTGTTGTGACACTGCATTTTGAAATCGTAAGCGTAGCCGATGATGGGGGGGACGAGGAGTTTGGTTACAACCCACGGCTAGTTCTTCACAATATAGCCTTGATTATTCTATCCCGATGACAGAAAGCAGGTTTTTTATCGCTGCAATGATAGGGGTACCGTCCTCAATTTTCTTACAGGTGCAACAGGTAATTAAATTCCTAAAATAGGGAAGTCTCCGGACGTTTAAGTCCATCACCATCATTATACTCCGTTATTGGCAGGTGACCCCCTCTTCATCCAGCTGGAAAGATAGACAGGTTCCCACTTCTAAGAAATCACTCCTCCATGAAAGAAACAATACTCTAAAAGATGTGGTGATTTTATTAAGGACATCAACATAAGCACTGACTGAAAAAGGACTGAGTTTATTATTTGGTCAAAAGTGAAGCTTTCAACCAATAACCCCACTATTAACTTGTTCAAGAACACAGGGTAGGATCTCTGTTCTTACCTATCTTCCCAGTTTTATATCATTTAGGAACTTGGTTTACTTGGTTCCACCTTATGTTTTTTTTATTGAAGTTGAATTTGGTGAAGGCTCCCTCATGACTGATCATATTTTGTCAGTTTGGGGCTCCCTGCTAATTCTGACCTCAATTATGTTGTGATCTAGTACATTGTTTTTTATATGATGACATTTCCCATATCAGATCACCATTATTATGAAGATGAGGTCTAGCATAATCTCCATCTTGTAGGCCTCTTTAATTTGCTGGTTTAAAGTGAAATTTGGTGCAGAGATTTTAAAAAACTCATGTATGTAATGAGTTTTGTCTTAATGCCCCTGTTGGTATCTCTGCTATCACATTAGTTTGCTATAATTCCTCCATTTTTAGTGCTTTAGGTGAAATCCCCCAGAAGCAAATGTTTGGGGGAAGGACTAAGATATCCAACAGAGATAAATTTTCACATGCATCTGGAGGCTTGTATATAACCACAATGATCAGTATTTGGTTCTTCTTGACTTTACAGCTAAAACTTCAAAAACATCATTTGAGGCATTTAGTAGATCCTGAGCATATACGTGACTCTGTGAAGTACAGGCCAAGTCCCCTCCACCCCCCTTTTGCCAGTTCACTCTGTCACATCTGTATAGGTTATAACCTGAGATTCATATTTCGGTGGTCCAAGTGAACCTATAGAGTGGGTCCCTCTGTGAAAACCACAAACATTGGCATTTGATTCCATAACAGTCCACGATGAACGGTATTTTGTTATTAATTGCTTGCTTTAGACCCTGTAATTTGCAAAGATAATGTAGTCAATTGTGGTATTGGTGTATGGGGGGTCTGTTTTTCCTGCACTATTCTGTTTTTTGGAGTGATGCCATCAACTGGGTATTTCCACTCCCAGAAAATGATTGATGTTTGCGTACAATATTCAGTAATTCCTGCAGCTTTTTTTTTTTTTTTTTTTTATAAATTTTTTTTTTTTTTTTTTTTTTTTATTAATTTACCATCTGTGCTAAAAAAACCGTCTCTCTATTGGAGTGGCTTGCGGCTACCCAGGTTTGCCCATGTCTGATCTTCTGTACCCTATAGATGGTAGAAAAAGCATCACTGGAAGGGAGGTTGCCATTATTTTCCTAGTTGTCCATATGGGCATAGCACTTTCTGGGGTGGTCAAAGTTGCTCGTCCCCTTCAGTTTTTTCAAGATACATTCCCATGCCTCAGATACCAAGTGCATAGTATTTGCATAGACCCTGGTTTCTGTTTTTGCCTGGTATTTTTGTAACTGTATTCCCAGTGGTGTGTTCTTTTTATTTTCTCTCTTTGGCACTAATGCTAACATTGGAGCCTTCATCAATTATTTCTGGTAATTTATCTTCACTGTTTCTCTTGTTTACTATCACCTGTGGTATTGTTAGTTTGTAACATTGGTTTTTGCATGTCCTTGTCCTTGTCTACACCTGTTTCCTCTCTAGAGCTCATGTCTTCCACCAGGCCACCCTTGATTATTTCTCTATTCCTACAGTTACTGTCTACCAGGACAGCATTTGTATGAGGGGCAATAGCATCATCTGGCCCATATTTTTTGTTTTCCCAACTGCTATAGAATGCTGTCATGTTTTTTATGAAGGCCATTTTGATGTTATCATCTTTTATTGTGAGTGTGATTTTATTCCAATTAGGTCTCATTTGGGCAAATCTCCCAGAAACCACTTCCTGATTTAAATATCTCTTGTAGATCATTCCTGAATACCTGCAGAAGGGGTGTGGGTTCGTTTCCCACAGAAATTGCATGTAATCCATGCAGTAGCCCGTTTGTTTGGTTGCACACTACACAGGATTTCACGATGTGATTTTATTGGTTGTTTTACTGTGTATTATACTAATAGCATCCTTAAAGTGGAGATCTATTTGTCTTGTATCTGTTTTATTTATTCCAATGAATCTATGTGAATCCAGTCCATTGTTCGCTTATTTCTTGGACGAATCCGGTTAGAGGATCACTGTATAATTTTTTGCTAATAGCCACCTTAAAAGGAGATCTGTCTATTTGTATTATATCTATTTGTTGTAGTTACTGTTTGGGTGTTTGATGAGGGTGTGTAAAAACCCCATCAGCTTAAAAATCCAGTCAAAGGATATCCTGTTTTCTACAAATCCATTTGAATCCGGTCCTTGGATCTACTATTTCTTGACCGAATTCTGGCAAATTCCAGACAAATCCCGGATTAAGCGATCACTTATTCTGGATTGTCCATCCGGTGATGTTTTTGGATTACTCATGAAAAGACTACTGGAAAATTTTTTAATAGAGAAAAAATTGTTCAGTTTGATACAAAAGTATAACTTTCATGTTTGGAGCAGCCACTTGCATTCTGAAGATGAAAGAATTACTTGAGTGATATTTGATTTCCGGTTGTGTATATTGAGACCGCTGCTAACTACAGGTTTAGTGCATTACCACAAACTGTATATGTCACTCCATCACAATAAGTACCGATTTGTTACTGGTTATTAGCTATGGCAACACTGTAGAGGTTTCTGTATGATGTCACTAGGTGGATGGTATAACTAAAATATAGGTCAGGTAGATTGGCAGTTAGAATATTATTAATATGAGCTGACCTAAAATGGTAGGGTCCTGGCGACTGTTGGCAACTGTTTACCACATGACACCTGCCTCCTTAGGCCTAAATTAGCCTTAATTTTCACCTTAGAAGAAAGAAATGATTGCTGATATTATGAATGAAAAGAAGTTAGATGTCCTGGCCCTAACGAACAAAGCTGAAGGGGGTTGGGAGTTTCATGGGGAGAAATAAATGTATTAAGTCCCTGAGAGAGTCCAGAGCTAAGGAAGACAATAATAAGACATAAGAAAGAAGGAACACTGCAACAGCCAACTGACCCGCATGCAGACGGTCCCATGTCTACTCCTGGATTACCCCACTGACCCACCCAGTCTGGTCACCCTCCACTCAAGGATTGAGCATGGCACCAGAACCCAGCATCACAAGCTAGACAGGTCCAACTCACACCCCACCCACAACCACTCAATGATTATCAAACAATATTTTTAAAACTACACAACGTTTTAGCCTGAATAACTGTACTATGGAGTTTGTTTCCACTCATCCACGACTCTAATACCAAACCAGTGCTTCCAATTTCCTTCCTGACTCTGTTAAGATCAGTTATGGAAGGAGAAAGGGAATATAAATGTGTTAAATTCCAAGATTATGTGGATTAAAAAATAAGGGTCGGATACAAAATGGTCAAAATAAGCGTGTATACACCTGGAGAAGAGCGGAGAGTAGATGAGAAGAGATTTGGGAATGTTAAGTGAATGTATAGGAACCTTAAACCAAGAGAAGAGTAATTGTGGTAGGGGACCTAAATGCAAAGTAGAGAAACATTTTAGAGAGGTGTTGGTATGTAAATTTATTTGGTGGTGCCAGGTGTAAATATAGTGGAGCCCCAATGAATTGAACTTTGTATAGAAAAGGGTTAGATTTAGGTAATACATAGTTTAAGAGAAAGAGGATAAATAATTAAACAAGATATGATGTAGGTCATAAGAAGAACAGTAGATTCTTGGACTATGTATTGTAGATAAAAGGATTGTTGAGTAGACATCAGGATGTACTGTTATATAGAGGGACCATAGATAAATCAGATCCACTTTTTAGTTGATACTACAGTATATAAAAGGTAGAAGGGACTACAAGAAAATAGAAGCCTCAAGATAGAGAGATGTTGAAGGATAATAACTCAAAGAGGAGGCAGTTAGGTTAAGCTATAAACAACTATTGTAGGATTGATGAGCTTGTTAGATATAGGCCAATGAGGTCGAAAATGTATAGGGTAGGTTTAAAAATGTAAGTATCATAGTGTTCAGCAGAAGTTTGTGGTTACAGGAAAGTGGGTGGTGGGAGGAAGAGGAGCGATTGGTGTTAATGATGATGTAAATAGAGTAGTTTAAAGGTAGAAAAAGTTAGCATATGAGAGGTTTTTAACAAAGTAAAGTGATGCAAGGAAAAAGTACTGTATATGGAGAAAAAAGAGAGTAGGTTAAGAAGTGGTGAAGCAATGTAAAAAGAGAGCAAAAAGAGAAGTGGGTGAAATGTATACACAAATTTTGTTGCAAATAAGAGAAAGTTTTGGATGAGATTAGCAATTTGAGGAACCTACGGATCAAATGGATTTGTCCAGTTAAAAAATAGGAGAGAGAGCTATAAATGGAGAGTTAGAGGTATTGGGAAATGAGGAAAATATTATGATGAATTGTTAAATTGTGATGAAGATAGGGAACTGTGATTTCGTATATAGGGGCAAGGAGGAATAACATCTTGTAAGGAGTGAGGAAGAGCCTCTTGTGAGTGGGAGAAGATCATGAGGCATTGGGTAGAAGAAAAGGGGTAAGGCACCTAAGATTGATGGGATAATGATAGAAATTTTAAAGCAGGTGGGATATAGTTTAGAGTGGTTGTGAGAAAAAAAAAAAAACAAAAAAAAAAAAAAAAAAAAAAAAAAAAAAAAAACAAAAAAAAAATTATTTATTAAATTTATGGAAGATGGTAAGGTACCTAGATTTGCAGAGAGCATCATAGTTTCACTTTGTATAAAGGCCAAGGGGATAAAAGAGAGTGCCAGAAATTATAGGGGATAAGTTCTGTTGATATGCCTGTAAAGTTTAGGTAGAGTTAATATTGAAAGAATAAAAATAAGACGAGAATAGGAATAGCAGATAACAAGAGGCTTTAGGAAAGTAAGGGGGTGTTTGGACCAGTGTTTACAGTGAAACTTATACGTGAACAGTATTTAGATAAGGCTAAATGAGATTTTCCTTTTGTGCATATAGGATTTGGAAAAGGCATATGTCAGGGTTGAAAGGGGGGCAAAGTGGCATAAGTTGCAAGTGTATTGTGTAGGAAGTATGTTACAGAAAGCAGTGAAGAGTTTTTTACGAAGGATAGTGAGGCTCAATTTAGAGTACATAGGAAAAGAAGAAATTATTTGTCAGTAAAGTAGGCCCTTAGACAATGATGTGTGAATGTCACCGTGGTTGTTTATTATATTTTATAGATGGGGTTATCGATAATAAATGTGAGGGTCTTGAACAAGAGGCGTGGAGTTAAAGCTAAAGAAACAACACATAAAGTTGGGAGTTGTCACAGTTGCTCATTGCTGATGACACTGTGCTCTTGGGAGATTGTGAAGAGAAGTTGCAGAGATTGGTGGATGAATTTTGGTATGTTGTGCCAAAGAAAAAATTAAAAGGAATACAGGAAAGAGTAAGGTAATGAGGATAACAAAAATATTAGGTGATGAAAGACGGATAACAGATTGGAGGGAGAGAGTATGGAGGAGGTGAATGTATTCAGATATTTGGAGTGGATGTGTCAGCGGATGGTCTATGAAGGATGAGTGATCAAATAGAATTGATGAGGTAAAAGGTGTGATGGTGCACTTTAGGAGTCGTGGAGACAAAGAACTTTGTCCTTGGAGCAAAGAGAGGGAAATGTATGAGAGTATAGTTTTTTACCAACGCTCTTATATGTGTAAGCAGGGGCTGATGAAATGTTGCAGCAAGGAGAAGGCTAGAGGCAGTGGGAGATGGTCATGTCTGAGGGCAAGTTGGTTGAATATAATGCATAGAATTCGTAGTTTGAATTAGAGGAGGTGCGGAATTACCAAAACGAAGTTCTCCAAGGGCTGAGACGGTTGTTTAGGTGGTTCGGACAGTAGAAGAATGGAGCTAACAGAATGACTTCAAGAGTGTATCACCTGTATTTGGAAGGAAGGCGGGTAGGGGTTCCGGCCTTGAAAGGTTGAGGGAGGGGGTAAAGGAGGTTTTTTAGTGTGCGAGGGGCTTGGACATCCATCAGCATGCGTGAGCGTCGTTTGATAGGAGAGAAACGACGAAATGGTTTTTAACTACGTGACGTGCTGTTGGAGTGTTAGCAAAGTAACATTTATGAAGGGTTCAGTGTAATTCGGCAGGCCGGACTTGAGTCCTGGAGAGGGAAGTACAAGTGCCTGCACTCTGAAGGAGGGTGTAAGTTCAGTTTAAAAACTGTAGTGTAAAGTCACCCTTCTGGCAAGACAGTGTTGGAGTGAATGAGGTGAAAGTTTTTCTTTTTCGTAGCCACCCGCTTGATGGTAATCGGCCAGTGTGATAATAAAAATAAAAAAAATAAGTCTTTGAGTATACCTATTAAAGTGATGGTAGAGTTATTACTGAAAGAATTAAGAGTAAGAAGGAAGAGTAGGATAGATGAACAATGAGGTTTTAGGAAAGGAGGTGGGTGTGTATACCAATGTTAACTGTGAAACATATAGGTGGAAAACAGTTATTAGATATGGCTAGATAGATTTTTTGTGGCATTTATAGGAATTCGAAAAGGCAAGTGACAGGGTAGATAGAGGGCAATGTGGCAGATGTTGTCAGTGTATGGTATAGGAGGTAGTTAGGGAAGCAGTGAATGTTTTTATGAAATATGAGGCTCAGGTTAGAGTTAAATAGGAAAGAGTGAGATTATTTCCCAGTAAAAGTAGGCCTTAGACAGGATGTTGCGATGTCACCATGTTGGTCAGTATATTTTAATCACTGTTTGTAAGAGAAGTGAATGTGGAGGGTCTGGCAAGAGGTGTGGATTACAAAGATAAAAAATCAATACAAACTTGGATTTGGTCACAGTATACTTTTTTGCTGATTGACACTGTGCTCTTGGAGATTCGAAGAAGAAGCAGCAGAGGTCGGTGGATGAATTTGGTAAGGTTATGTAAAGAAAATTAAAAGTAATGGAGAAAAAGATTAAGTTATGAGGTTAAAAAAGATAGGTGACGAAAGATTGGATAGCAGAATTGGAGGGAGGAGAACGATAAGATATTTGGGAATGACGTGTCAGCCAAAATAGTCCAATGAAAGATGAGTGAATCATTAATGATGAGGGAAAAGGAAAGAGCAGGACACGTAAGAGTCTGTGGAGACAAAGACTTTGTCCTTGGAGGCAAAGAGGGGGAATGTAATATATTATATTTTACCAATCCTCTTATTGGTGTGAAGCAAGGTTTGAAGATTGTTGCATTGATGAGAAGGCTAGGCAGTGGAGATGTCCACATCAGATTCAGAGTGTGGTGTGAATTATAATGCAGAGAATTCGTAAGTTTGGAAAGCTAGGATAGGTGCGGGATTGTCAAAACTGTTGTCCAGAGGGCTGAGAATGGTTTCTTGAGTGGTTCAACATGTAAAAAATGGAACAAAACAGAATGACTTCGAGAGTGTAATAAATCTGTAGTGAGGGAAGGCGGGGTAGGTCGGGCCTAGAAATGTTAGGAGGGAGGTGTAATGATGTTTTGTGTGCAAGGCCTTGCGCCCCCTAAAAAACCAAAACTAGGTATACGCACACACACCCCCACAGCTGACCCTTGGATTTTGACCGCACCCCCCCACCTCCCCACCCTCCTCTTCAGCCTTCTCTCCCCTCCCTCTTTCTATCTTTCTCTCCCCTCCCTCTTTCTATCTTTCTCTCTCTCCCTCCCCGCATTCCCCCACCTCTCCCCCTCTCTCTCCCACCCTCCTCTTCAGCCTTCTCTACCCCTCCCTCTTTCTGTCTTTCTCCCCCTCCCTTGCATTCCCCCACCTCTCCCCCACTCTCTCCCACCCTCCTCTTCAGCCTTCTCTCCCCTCCTCTTTCTGTCTTTGTCTCTCCCCCTCCCTCACATTCCCCCACCTCTCCCCCTCCCTCACATTCCCCACCTCTCCCCCTCCCTCACATTCCCCCACCTCTCCCCTCCCTCACATTCCCCCACCTCTCCCCCTCCCTCACATTCCCCCACCTCTCCCCCTCCCTCACATTCCCCACCTCTCCCCCTCCCTCACATTCCCCACCTCTCCCCCTCCCTCACATTCCCCCACCTCTCCCCCTCCTCACATTCCCCCACCTCTCCCCCTCTCTCCCACCCTCCTCATTAGCCTTCTCTCCCCTCCCTCTTTCTATCTTTCTCCCCTACCTCGTGTTCCCCCACCTCTCCCCTCCTCTCTCCCACCCTTCTCTTTAGCCTTCTCTCCCCTCCCTCTTTCTATCTTTCTCTCCCCCCCTCCCCCGTGTTCCCCCACCTCTCCCCCTCTCTCTCACACCCTCCTCTTTAGCCTTCTCTCCCCTCCCTCTTTCTATCTTTCTCTCTCCCCCTCCCTCACATTCCCCCACCTCTCCCCTCCCTCACATTCCCCCACCTCTCCCCCTCTCTCTCCACCTCCTCATTAGCCTTCTCTCCCCTCCCTCTTTCTATCTTTCTCTCTCCCCCTACCTCATGTTCCCCCACCTCTCCCCCCTCTCTCCCACCTTCTCTTTAGCCTTCTCTCCCTTCTCTCTTTCTATCTTTCTCTCTCCCCCTTCCTGGCATTTCTCTCTCTCATAGCCATTTCCCTCACCCTCCTCTCTCCCTCTCCATTCTCTCTCTCTCTCTCTCTATCTCCCTCTCTCTACCCTTTCTCCCCCCTCTCATTTCTCTCTCCCCCCCCTAGTCTTATCCCTCACCCCATCCTCCCTCCTCTCTCTCCCTCTTTCTACCCTTTAACTCTTTCCCTCTTACTTCTCTCTCTCCCTCCTCTAGCCTTCCCCCTCTTATTTTCTCTCTCCTATAGCCTTGTCCTCCCCCCCCCACACACACACCCTGAAAAACACATAAACTTCTCTCTGTGGTAAAATACATAAGCTTCTTTCTGTGGTAATAAAAAACAAAAAAAACAAAAATGGGTGGCCCTAGAGGGTGGAAAACCAGAGATCTGGTGGACGAACCAGGGAGGAAAGATTGGGAGTTAGAGCTCCAAAAAAGGGAGGAAGAGTGGGGAAGGAAGATAGAAGAGCAGGGAAGGAAGATAGAAGAGCTTGGCAAGATAATTGAGGAGCGGATAGCTGAAGAGTGCAGGAAGTTGGAGCTACAAGTTTTTAGAAGCAGAAACTAGGATACAGTGCTTAGAAAGAGAACTGAAAAGCCTAAAACAGATTAGAGAGACAAATGACAATTCAGATGCAACAACAGGAAATTCTATGTCAGTCACAGACAGGGGACGGTAAGAAACAAAAGAGATATGCCATTCGCGAAGGCCCTATCAGACCCACGTGGGGCCAGGGAAAGACGAGGAGCATACTAAGATCAAATGACAGGTCCGAAGACAATGAAGGTATGTTATATGCAGAGACTAACAGCCAACTGCAGTAGCAAGAAACAGCTGATCATGAAAGACAGTTCCCTGAGAAAAGAAGTTTCAGATAGGACAGGGACTGAAGGCAAGAACATTTCATTGGAAGGAAACAAAACACCTCAGAGGATGCAAATGGAGACTCAGTGGGAGGAGAAAGGGAGAGGTCAGTTTCTATCTATTCTATGGGCTCCAACATGCCAAGGGGGACAACTTCGAAGAAACAAAACAGGAGGAAAAAATGATTGAGGGCATCATGAAAACAATAGACACGAGTCCGCTGTCCAGGCGCCGTGGAGAGAAGATGTCGCCACTCCTGCTCTTCGGTTATCCTGAGTAATTAGAGAACAGAGCAACTCTGAACACTGTTACTCGAGATTTTTCTTGGGTTTCCTGAGTTGTCTTGGCCAGAGCTGAGAGGAAACTTGCTTGCAGTCAACTTCGAGCCCCATCCCATCAAGAGGGTAAGGCGGTGATCAGCCTGCTTGTTCCCTCTCTCCCCCACCAACCCCATCCTCATCCTTCCCCACCTCAACCCCTCCCATTACCCAACCCTATACACTGGCCTATCCACAGAACCCTCTACTAACACTGCTATCCTACTAACTTTCCAAGGCATTTTGACCATCCAGTAGCCCATGTGGTTTTTTAAAATCTGGCTGATCTTTGCCTCGGGCCCTGTCTCCCCTCACACCCTCGAGGGCTAGGCTATCTTAGGGGCTGTCCTTCATAAGTCAGTCGAAATAGGAATTAGGATGCAGCACACACAGGCAACTGATTTCTTTTCAGCATATTATCTGAGTCAGCTTTAAATTAGCTGGGCAAGATGCCCAATGTAAGAGGAGACTTCGGTCACTGGTGACCCGAAATCCAAAAGGGATATTTTAGACCGCATTCATAGCAGGCTACCATTGCACCTGTGGACATATTCACCACCCACTCTGGTGCAGTACTACTGCCTCCTCGGAAGAGGAGCTACTCCACCTTCTAAAAAGAGACGTTCTAGACAAACTCGCTGATGAGGGCATTTCCCCCATCCCACCTGACAACTCCAGGCTCAGCGCTCGGTGTTGCACGCATCAACAGCATCATGCGTGAATACACTGACGTCGGAGCTCGTGGACGGAATCAACCAAAGGGACAACCCCGAATTCACGGTTCTCAAGGCTTACAAGTTTGCCAAGAACTCTGACAATCAGCAATCACTGAAACTTATCTTTGATACACCTGAGGAAGCCAAATACGTATGTGACCATGGCCTGAAAATGCTTTGGCACCAAATGCATGCCAGACCAAGTCAGCATGGAGAGATTTGTCTTATACATCCAATGCTTCAAATGCTACCACTTGGGTCATAACACAAACAAATGCACCAGAGTGAATCCTGTATGCAGCATTTGTGCAGATGCCCACGTATACAAGGTCTGCACTAACAAACAAACCCAAGTGTATCCTCTGTGGTGGGTCCCACCATGCTGTCTCACCTACTTGCCCTACCAGGAAAACCGAAGTCCGTAAAGCCCTTGAAAACAGAAAACTGGCCAATGCCAAACAAAAGGCTGCTCAATCTCCCCTCCCCATGTCCCCCGAATCTTTCCCCAACCTGCCGAACAAATGCTCTTACTGCCACTACATCGCAACACAATTCTTGGATCCCAAGCCCCCCCAGGCCCCACCCCCTCTGCACTCCAGACCCCCACCAACCCCAAGGGCCTCCCTCCTACCCCATCCCCTCCAGTCTCATCCAAGAAGGGATAATGAAGAGCACTGCATATTTCATGCTGGCCAAAGAATGGTCCAAGGGCAATGACCACCTCTGCTGCACCATCCTCAATGAGTTGTTCATTGCAAATGGCACTTCAGCCATAATCATCCCCGACTCAGTGTGCCCATACATGAGCCCCTCAACCCATATCCCCGCACACGACCAACCATCCACCAGCATGGAACCAATAACCCCTACATCTGCACCACTAACCGATGCACAACCAACCACCACTGAGGCTGACCCAATGGCCCAAACCTGGTCCCACCGCCACCCCGTGCGAGATTACCCTCTGAGCAACAAGACTCATATCAAGACTTAACCTTCCTCACTCAACCTCCAATGTCCCCAATGTCGACATCGTCCGACAACCGATGAGACTGACGTCTCAACCATCCAAACAAACTCCGAACCTGATGCACCCCTCAGGCCTAACGACGATTCAGACTCGTCATCAGATATCACCGTCACCAACAGCACAGACGACGACCAATTCTCCACTCAGAAGTCCACCCAAGTTTATAATTCCCCTCCCTCCGCATTCCTAACAGAAAGCGCACACAACCGCCACATGACTGCACTACCAAACACCCATCCACTGTGCACAGCAACTCCGCCAAACATGTACAATAATGGGGATCACAATTCTGCAAATCAACATCCAACACTTCTTCAACAACCGTTACCTCCTTGAACTTGAACTCTGCAACCACAACCCAGACATTATCCTCTTAAATGAAACATCAGCCAGACCTGACCAGCACATAAAGATACGTGGGTACTCGACTCTCGAGAAATCCAGGGGATCCAACAGTAGGGTGGCCATCTTAGTGAAGCAGGGGCATGAATTCCGCAACATAAATGTCGACGAGGACAACGTCCTAGCAGTTGAAGTGCCAACATCACACGGGAGACTCCTAGCAATCACAGGGTACTTCCCTCCCAGACAACCGTATATCGAATCCATTCCCTTGCACCGACTTCTCAATAGAAATATCCCCACCATCCTAGCTGGGGACTTCAGTGCCCACCATCCTACTCTCTTTAATTGTCGAGCCACCCTGCCCCAAGGTGACCACAAGGGGAAACAACTATACCACATAATGGCCGTGAAAGACCTCAAATTCCAAGGCCCATTCTTCAAGTCATTAGTGGGCCTCCACCCAGGCACCCCAGACATAGTCCTCACCAGCATAGACTGCAACTTGTTCCACTGTAGAGTCTCTCCAGGTGGAAACGTCGGATCAGATCACATCCCCGTGGTAATCAAGCTACAGCCCACTCCATTCCGTACACCCCCCCCCAAACCCAACCTGAAAACGCTAGGTTTCGACCCCTTTAGAGCCTTCTTAGGTAATGATCAAACCATCTCTCTCGAAGACCTGCCCTGCAATGCAATAGACGGGGCAATTAACTCCCTTCATGCCAGAATCAAAGAGGTCACACAAGCTTGCTGTACACTAACATCATCCAAGATCTACCAAACAATACAAACCAATTAGGGAAATCAAGGACAGAAATGAACAGGTACCAATTAGAATGTAGTAGACACTTCCTCACAGGCAAACCCCCGGGGAAACCCCATAAGATCGAGAAAGGGAGC
>NC_069475.1:22500-83639 GCF_026875155.1 Cherax quadricarinatus | reverse complement strand
ATTATTTTAATTAGTTGATGGGAGATGCAGGCAGAGATTTAGAGTGGTGGAAGATACGTAGCAGGGTGGCGTATGTTCAGTGCCCCGATACACATACAACAACATTGGAGAGTTACCTTCATGTCGTTTTTCTATCGCTTACATGCTTAACTTACTTGCTACACTTAATTCTACACTTTATCGCTGGCTGGCACTATAGCCTTTATCGATATCTGCTGCTTTAGTATCGCACATATCGTAGAATCACTGCAGAAGGCACATTCACCCCTCTCTTCCTCCTCCACTGTGATACTTTGCTACGAGTTTTTTCTTGAGTTTTGTTGTGCTTCTTTCCTTCTTTACCACAGGGATGGCACTAGAAACTTTCTTTCGGCCAATGGTGGCTTATTTAGTAGTTACAAGTACTAAAAACAATGAAATAATACAAAGTATATTGCATGTTTACCTGGAGTTTACCTGGAGAGAGTTCCGGGGGTCAGCACCCCCGCGGCCCGTTCTGTGACCAGGCCTCCTGGTGGATGAGAGCCTGATCAACCAGGCTGTTGCTGCTGGCTGCACGCAAACCAACATATGAGCCACAGCCTGGCTGGTCAGGAACCGACTTTAGGTGTTTGTCCAGTGTCAGCTTGAAGGCTGCCAGGGGTCTGTTGGTAATCCCCCTTATGTATGCTGGGAGGTAGTTGAACAGTCTCGGGCCCCTGACACTTATTGTATGGTCTCTTAACATGCTAGTGACACCCCTGCTTTTCATTGGGGGGATGTTGCATCGTCTGCCAAGTCTTTTGCTTTCGTAGTGAGTGATTTTCGTGTGCAAGTTCGGTACTAGTCCCTCTAGGATTTTCCAGGTGTATATAATCATGTATCTCTCCCGCCTGCGTTCCAGGGAATACAGGTTTAGGAACCTCAAGTGCTCCCAGTAATTGAGGTGTTTTATCTCCGTTATGCACACCATGAAGGTTCTCTGTACATTTTCTAGGTCAGCAATTTCACCTGCCTTGAAAGGTGCTGTTAGTGTGCAGCAATATTCCAGCCTAGATAGAACAAGTGACCTGAAGAGTGTCATCATGGGCTTGGCCTCCCTAGTTTTGAAGGTTCTCATTATCCATCCTGTCATTTTTTCTAGCAGATGCGATTGATACAATGTTATGGTCCTTGAAGGTGAGATCCTCCGACATGATCACTCCCAGGTCTTTGACATTGGTGTTTCGCTCTATATTTTGTGGCCAGAATTTGTTTTGTACTCTGATGAAGATTTAATTTCCTCGTGTTTACCATATCTGAGTAATTGAAATTTCTCATCATTGAACTTCATATTGTTTTCTGCAGCCCACTGAAAGATTTGGTTGATGTCCGCCTGGAGCCTTGCAGTGTCTGCAATGGAAGACACTGTCATGCAGATTCGGGTGTCATCTGCAAAGGAAGACACGGTGCTGTGGCTGACATCCTTGTCTATGTCGGATATGAGGATGAGGAACAAGATGGGAGCGAGTACTGTGCCTTGTGGAACAGAGCTTTTCACCGTATCTGCCTCAGACTTTACTCTGTTGACGACTACTCTCTGTGTTCTGTTAGTGAGGAAATTATAGATCCATTGACCGAATTTTCCTGTTATTCCTTTAGCACATATTTTTTGCACTATTACGCCATGGTCACACTTGCCGAAGGCTTTTGCAAAGTCTGTATATATTACATCTGCATTCTTTTTGTCTTCTAGTGCATTTAGGACCTTATCGTAGTTGATCCAATAGTTGAGACAGACAGGAGCGACCTGTTCTAAACCCATGTTGCCCTGGGTTGTGTAACTGATGGGTTTCTAGATGGGTGGTGATCTTGCTTCTTAGGACCCTTTCAAAGATTTTTATGATATGGGATGTTAGTGCTATCGGTCTGTAGTTCTTTGCTGTTGCTTTACTGCCCCCTTTGTGGAGTGGGGCTATGTCTGTTGTTTTTAGTAACTGTGGGACGGCCCCCGTGTCCATGCTCCTGCTCCATAGGATGGAAAAGGCTCGTGATAGGGGCTTCTTGCAGTTCTTGATGAACACGGAGTTCCATGAGTCTGGCCCTGGGGCAGAGTGCATGGCATGTCATTTATCGCCTGTTCGAAGTCATTTGGCGTCAGGATAACATCGGATAGGCTTGTGTTAACCAAATTTTGTGGCTCTCTCATAAAAAATTCATTTTGATCTTCGACTCTTAGTCTGGTTAGCGACTTGCTAAAAACTGAGTCATATTGGGACTTGAGTAGCTCACTCATTTCCTTGCTGTCATCTGTGTAGGACCCATCTTGTTTAAGTAGGGGCCCAATACTGGACGTTGTTCTCGACTTCGATTTGGCATAGGAGAAGAAATACTTTGGGTTTCTTTCGATTTCATTTATGGCTTTTAGTTCTTCCCGCGATTCCTGACTCCTATAAGATTCCTTTAGCTTAAGTTCGATGCTTGCTATTTCTCTGACCAGTGTGTTCCTACGCATTTCAGATATATTGAACTCTTTTAGCCGCTCCGTTATTCTTTTCCATCGCCTGTAAAGGAAGCGCCTGTCTCTTTCTATTTTACATCTACTCCTCCTTTTTCTGAGGAATAAGCCTTGTGCATACATCGAGTGCCACCAAGTTAATCTGTTCTAGGCATAATTTGGGGTCTGTTTTTGCTTGAAATATCTTCCCAACTTATATCGGTTAGGTTTTGGGTTTTATTTTGGTCCCACTTTATGTTTTTGTTATTGAAGTTGAATTTGGTGAATGCTCCCTCGTGACTAGTCTCATTATGTCGGTCTGGGCTCCACGCATACATGTCTGAACCTCAATTACGTTGTGATTCTGAGTATATTGTTTTTTGATATGGGACATTTCTTATCAGATCATCATTGTTAGTGAAGATGAGGTCTAGTGTATTCTTCAGTCTAGTAGGCTCTATTATTTGCTGGTTTAAATTGAATTTTGTGCAGAGATTTAAAAGCTCGTGTGAGTGTGAAATTTTCATCAGAGCTGCCTCCTGGTGTTATTACTGCAACAATATTATTTGCTGTATTTCCTCTATTTTAGGTGCCTTAAGTTGAAATCCCCCAGGGGCAAGATGTTGGGTGCAGGAGCGGAAGATTTTTCCCGACAGTGGTCAATTTTAACAGCTGTTCCTGGGAAATTTCTGGGAGGTTGCATCCGGAGGCTTGTAGACTACCACAATGGCTAGGTTTTGGTTCTCGACCTTTACTGCTAAAACTTCCACTACATCATTTGAGGCATTAAGCAGTTTTTGTGCAAACAAGTGATCTGCAATGTACAGGCCAACCCCCCCCCCCCCTTTTGCCTGTTTCACTCTGTCACATCTGTATAGGTTGTAACCTGGGATCCATATTTCGTTGTCCAAGTGATCCTTTATGTGGGTCTCAGTGAAGGCCGCGAACATTGCCTTTGCCTCTGCAAGCAGTCCACGGATGAAGGTATTTTGTTGTTTGTTGCTGGCTTTAGACCCTGTATATTTGCAAAGAAGAATGTCATCGGACTGGTGGTATTGTTGGTACTGGGGGGGGGATTTTTTTTCCGGCATTAGTATCTGTATCTGTTGGTTTGGAGTGGAGGCCATCGACTGTGGTTCCACTCCAGGAATGACTGGATTTGGTGTATGATTTCTGCCATTTCCTGCCAGTTTTTTTTCCTTCCTGGCACTAAAAAACCTCTCCCTCTTGAGTGGCTGTGGCTACCCAGGTTTTCCCATGGCCTGGATGTTTTGTATCTTTTTGTCCCCTTTAGATGGTGTGCCTGGCAATTTAAGTTATAGCACAGTCTTTCCTGTACTGAAGAGGTACACATTTCAGGGTGAAAAAGCTTACAGGAAGGGAGTTTGCATTTTCCTGTTGTCATATGGGCATGGCATTTTCTTGGGTGGTCATAGTTGCACGTCCCGTCTGTTTTTCCAGATTTCCCATGTATCCAGATACCAAGTGCATAGTATGTGCACAGGCTTGGTTTTTGTTTGCCTTGGGTTTCTGTGACTGTATTCCCTGTTGGTGCATGTTTCCCTGTCTTATTCCTATCCTCCCTAGCACCAACAATGGAGCTCCCACCAGTTGTTTTTGGTAATATTTCCTCACTATTGCTAGTGGAGTCCTCTTGTTTGCTATTTCCTGTGGTATTTCTAGTTTGCAATATTGGTTTCATCTTATCTTTGACTACACTTGTTTCCCCACTACGGCTCCTGTCCCTTATGAGGTCATTTATATGTATTCCTTCCTGCGTGTAATTCCCGACTACCTGGACAAAATCTCCAGCTTCACCATTACTGTCTCCCAGGACAGCACCTCCAGCTTCACCATTTCTGTCTCCCAGGACAGCACCTCCAGCTTCACCATTACTGTCTCCCAGGACAGCACTATCAGCCCCACATTTACTGACTACCAGGACATCACCTCCAGCCTTACAGTTTCTGACTACATGGCCAGTATCAAGGGCAGTACCATTCAGCCCAGATTTTTTATGCTCCCATCTGTTGTAGAAAGCTTCCAGGTTGTCTATGAAAGCAGCTTTGATGTTATCTTCTTTTAATACCCTTGTGATTTTAGTCCACAGATTTATCTCATTTGGGCATACCCAAAAACACTTCCCTGTTTTAATACTGATTGTACCTAGTTCTTGGATATCTGCACAAGGGGCGTGACACCCATTTCCACAAAAATGACAATTTATCCATGTGGAAGCCTGTTTGTTTGATTGACTGCAGACTACACAGAGCTTCATAATGATTTGAATGGTTGATTTACTGTAATTCTACTAGCAACCTCTTGAATACTCTATTAATAACCTCCTTAAATGAAGCTCTAGCTATTTGTATTTCTATTTCTAACTGTACTTGTATATTGGACAGCTTACCGTGTATGTTCCTGATTTATATTTATTGTTTGTGTTTGATAAGGGCGCCTACAACCCCATCCGTTTACAGTCTGCTTTATTGTCCAACGAAACTGTTTGTAACCAGTCAAGGGTTCGGACCATCAAGGGTTTGGACCAGTCGATCTGATCTGATCAGTGGGTCACTTATTTAAAACATACTGGTCGGTGATTTGGGCTAACACATGAAGGATCTACTTGAAATTATCTACCCGAGTAATATGTGATTTGATTGATACAAAAGTATAACTTGCGTGTTGAAGAACCGGTGATTTCTGGCAGCACCTACAGTGACGAACGGTTGAGCCTCAACCCTTGTTTATCAATCGCTGTACACGTGGAATCATCCTCCCTGGCTTGTAAAGAATGGTACACTACCTTGTACATGGGCTTAGGCAGCGCGGACACGTTTGGGACGTATGTCCTTAACTGAGTTTTTCATAATTGGCGAATCAATATTTTTACACAAAAACACATCGGTGTCTGATTTTATAGCTATCCGATGGCATCGTTACCCTAGGCTCCAGTGTACTATATTTCCCTACAATATGTTTGGGCACCAAACATTTGCGAATGTTCAACGTTTGTGAGGTTCTTGATCCCCTAATCCTTGTGAATGTGGAGGGTCACCTGTATGTATGACACTATTATCTTGGAGACTCTCCTCTGGCTAAAAGTTCTAGCATTGTTGATACATATCAACTGATGTGCTCACACACACACACATGTGCACACACACACACACACACACACACACACACACACACACACACACACACACACACACACACACACACACACACACACTCGGGGCCAGGAGCTGAGTCTCGACCCCTGAAACCACAACTAGGTGAGTACGCACACACACCCACACAGCTGACCCTTGGATTTTGACCGCATCCCCCCACCTCTCCCACCCTCCTCTTCAGCCTTCTCTCCCCTCCCTCTTTCTATCTTTCTCTCCCCTCCCTCTTTCTATCTTTCTCTCTCTCCCTCCCTCGCATTCCCCCACCTCTCCCCCTCTCTCTCCCACCCTCCTCTTCAGCCTTCTCTCCCCTCCCTCTTTCTGTCTTTCTCCCCCTCCCTTGCATTCCCCCACCTCTCCCCCACTCTCTCCCACCCTCCTCTTCAGCCTTCTCTTCCCCTCCCTCTTTCTGTCTTTGTCTCTCCCCCTCCCTCACATTCCCCCACCTCTCCCCTCCCTCACATTCCCCCACCTCTCCCCCTCCCTCACATTCCCCACCTCTCCCCTCCCTCACATTCCCCACCTCTCCCCCTCCCTCACATTCCCCCACCTCTCCCCCTCCCTCACATTCCCCCACCTCTCCCCCTCCCTCACATTCCCCCACCTCTCCCCCTCCCTCACATTCCCCACCTCTCCCCCTCCCTCACATTCCCCCACCTCTCCCCTCTCTCTCCCACCCTCCTCATTAGCCTTCTCTCCCCTCCCTCTTTCTATCTTTCTCCCCCTACCTCGTGTTCCCCCACCTCTCCCCCTCCTCTCTCCCACCCTTCTCTTTAGCCTTCTCTCCCCTCCCTCTTTCTATCTTTCTCTCCCCCCCCTCCCCCGTTGTTCCCCCACCTCTCCCCCTCTCTCTCACACCCTCCTTTAGCCTTCTCTCCCCTCCCTCTTTCTATCTTTCTCTCTCCCCCTCCCTCACATTCCCCCACCTCTCCCCTCCCTCACATTCCCCCACCTCTCCCCTCTCTCTCCCACCCTCCTCATTAGCCTTCTCTCCCCTCCCTCTTTCTATCTTTCTCTCTCCCCCTACCTCATGTTCCCCCACCTCTCCCCCCCTCTCTCCCACCCTTCTCTTTAGCCTTCTCTCCCTTCTCTCTTTCTATCTTTCTCTCTCCCCCTTCCTGGCATTTCTCTCTCTCATAGCCATTTCCCTCACCCTCCTCTCTCCCTCTCCATCTCTCTCTCTCTCTCTCTATCTCCCTCTCTCTACCCTTTCTCCCCCCTCTCATTTCTCTCTCCCCCCCCTAGTCTTACCCCTCACCCATCCTCCCTCCTCTCTCTCCCTCTTTCTACCCTTTAACTCTTTCCCTCTTACTCTCTCTCTCCCTCCTCTAGCCTTCCCCCTCTTATTTTCTCTCTCCTATAGCCTTGTCCCTCCCCCCCCCACACACACACCCTGAAAACACATAAACTTCTCTCTGTGGTAAAATACATAAGCTTCTTTCTGTGGTAATAAAAAACAAAAAAAACAAAAATGGGTGGCCCTAGAGGGTGGAAAACCAGAGATCTGGTGGACGAACCAGGGAGGAAAGATTGGGAGTTAGAGCTCCAAAAAAGGGAGGAAGAGTGGGGAAGGAAGATAGAAGAGCAGGGAAGGAAGATAGAAGAGCTTGGCAAGATAATTGAGGAGCGGATAGCTGAAGAGTGCAGGAAGTTGGAGCTACAAGTTTTAGAAGCAGAAACTAGGATACAGTGCTTAGAAGAGAAACTGAAAAGCCTAAAACAGATTAGAGAGACAAATGACAATTCAGATGCAACAACAGGAAATTCTATGTCAGGCACAGACAAGGGGACGGTAAGAAACAAAAGAGATATGCCATTCGCGAAGGCCCTATCAGACCCACGTGGGGCCAGGGAAAAGACGAGGAGCATACTAAGATCAAATGACAGGTCCGAAGACAATGAAGGTATGTTATATGCAGAGACTAACAGCCAACTGCAGTAGCAAGAAACAGCTGATCATGAAAGACAGTTCCCTGAGAAAAGAAGTTTCAGATAGGACAGGGACTGAAGGCAAGAACATTTCATTGGAAGGAAACAAAACACCTCAGAGGATGCAAATGGAGACTCAGTGGGAGGAGGAAAGGGAGAGGTCAGTTTCTATCTATTCTATGGGCTCCAACATGCCAAGGGGGACAACTTCGAAGAAACAAAACAGGAGGAAAAAATGATTGAGGGCATCATGAAAACAATAGACACGAGTCCGCTGTCCAGGCGCCGTGGAGAGAAGATGTCGCCACTCCTGCTCTTCGGTTATCCTGAGTAATTAGAGAACAGAGCAACTCTGAACACTGTTACTCGAGATTTTTCTTGGGTTATCCTGAGTTGTCTTGGCCAGAGCTGAGAGGAAACTTGCTTGCAGTCACTTCGAGCCCCATCCCATCAAGAGGGTAAGGCGGTGATCAGCCTGCTTGTTCCCTCTCTCCCCCACCAACCCCATCCTCATCCTTCCCCACCTCAACCCCTCCCATTACCCAACCCTATACACTGGCCTATCCACAGAACCCTCTACTAACACTGCTATCCTACTAACTTTCCAAGGCATTTTGACCATCCAGTAGCCCATGTGGTTTTTTAAAATCTGGCTGATCTTTGCCTCGGGCCCTGTCTCCCCTCACACCCTCGAGGGCTAGGCTATCTTAGGGGCTGTCCTTCATAAGTCAGTCGAAATAGGAATTAGGATGCAGCACACACAGGCAACTGATTTCTTTTCAGCATATTATCTGAGTCAGCTTTAAATTAGCTGGGCAAGATGCCCAATGTAAGAGTGAGACTTCGGGTCACTGGTGACCCGAAATCCAAAAGGGATATTTTAGACCGCATTCATAGCAAGGCTACCATTGCACCTGTGGACATATTCACCACCCACTCTGGTGCAGTACTACTGCTCTCCTCGGAAGAGGAGCTACTCCACCTTCTAAAAAGAGACGTTCTAGACAAACTCGCTGATGAGGGCATTTCCCCCATCCCACCTGACAACTTCCAGGCTCAGCGCTCGGTGTTGCACGCATCAACAGCATCATGCGTGAATACACTGACGTCGAGCTCGTGGACGGAATCAACCAAGACAACTCCGAATTCACGGTTCTCAAGGCTTACAAGTTTGCCAAGAACTCTGACAATCAGCAATCACTGAAACTTATCTTTGATACACCTGAGGAAGCCAAATACGTATGTGACCATGGCCTGAAATGCTTTGGCACCAAATGCATGCCAGACCAAGTCAGCATGGAGAGATTTGTCTTCATCATCCAATGCTTCAAATGCTACCACTTTGGTCATAACACAAACAAATGCACCAGAGTGAATCCTGTATGCAGCATTTGTGCAGATGCCCACGTATACAAGGTCTGCACTAACAAACAAACCCAAGTGTATCCTCTGTGGTGGGTCCCACCATGCTGTCTCACCTACTTGCCCTACCAGGAAAACCGTAGTCCGTAAAGCCCTTGAAAACAGAAAACTGGCCAATGCCAAACAAAAGGCTGCTCAATCTCCCCCTCCCCATGTCCCACGAATCTTTCCCCAACCTGCCGAACAATGCTCTTACTGCCACTACATCGCAACACAATTCTTGGATCCCAAGCCCCCCAGGCCCCCACCCCCTCTGCACTCCAGACCCCCACCAACCCCAAGGGCCTCCCTCCTACCCCATCCCCTCCAGTCTCATCCAAGAAGGGATAATGAAGAGCACTGCATATTTCATGCTGGCCAAAGAATGGTCCAAGGGCAATGACCACCTCTGCTGCACCATCCTCAATGAGTTGTTCATTGCAAATGGCACTTCAGCCATAATCATCCCCGACTCAGTGTGCCCATACATGAGCCCCTCAACCCATATCCCCGCACACGACCAACCATCCACCAGCATGGAACCAATAACCCCTACATCTGCACCACTAACCGATGCACAACCAACCACCACTGAGGCTGACCCAATGGACCAACCTGGTCCCACCGCCACCCCGTGCGAGATACCCTCTGAGCAACAAGACTCATATCAAGACTTAACCTTCCTCACTCAACCTCCAATGTCCCCAATGTCGACATCGTCGACAACCGATGAGACTGACGTCTCAACCATCCAAAACAACTCCGAACCTGATGCACCCCTCAGGCCTAACGACGATTCAGACTCGTCATCAGATATCACCGTCACCAACAGCACAGACGACGACCAATTCTCCACTCAGAAGTCCACCCAAGATTATAATTCCCCTCCCTCCCGCATTCCTAACAGAAAGCGCACACAACCGCCACATGACTGCACTACCAAACACCCATCCACTGTGCACAGCAACTCCGCCAAACATGTACAATAATGGGGATCACAATTCTGCAAATCAACATCCAACACTTCTTCAACAACCGTTACCTCCTTGAACTTGAACTCTGCAACCACAACCCAGACATTATCCTCTTAAATGAAACATCAGCCAGACCTGACCAGCACATAAAGATACGTGGGTACTCGACTCTCGAGAAATCCAGGGGATCCAACAGTAGGGTGGCCATCTTAGTGAAGCAGGGCATGAATTCCGCAACATAAATGTCGACGAGGACAACGTCCTAGCAGTTGAAGTGCCAACATCACACGGGAGACTCCTAGCAATCACAGGGTACTTCCCTCCCAGACAACCGTATATCGAATCCATTCCCTTGCACCGACTTCTCAATAGAAATATCCCCACCATCCTAGCTGGGGACTTCAGTGCCCACCATCCTACTCTCTTTAATTGTCGAGCCACCCTGCCCCAAGGTGACCACAAGGGGAAAAAAACTATACCACATAATGGCCGTGAAAGACCTCAAATTCCAAGGCCCATTCTTCAAGTCATTAGTGGGCCTCCACCCAGGCACCCCAGACATAGTCCTCACCAGCATAGACTGCAACTTGTTCCACTGTAGAGTCTCTCCAGGTGGAAACGTCGGATCAGATCACATCCCCGTGGTAATCAAGCTACAGCCCACTCCATTCCGTACACCCCCCCCCAAACCCAACCTGAAAACGCTAGGTTTCGACCCCTTTAGAGCCTTCTTAGGTAATGATCAAACCATCTCTCTCGAAGACCTGCCCTGCAATGCAATAGACGGGGCAATTAACTCCCTTCATGCCAGAATCAAAGAGGTCACACAAGCTTGCTGTACACTAACATCATCCAAGATCTACCAACAATACAAACCAATTAGGGAAATCAAGGACAGAATGAACAGGTACCAATTAGAATGTAGTAGACACTTCCTCACAGGGCAACCCTCCCGGGAAGCCCTACTAAGATCGAGAAGAGAGCTAATTGCCCTAATAACCCAACATAAAAGAGATCTTTGGGATTATCTGGTGCGCCAAGCTAACCAGTACAAACGCCACCCAGATCAATTCTGGAGCACGATCCGCAGACTACTAGGGGCCAACCACACTCCCACTCAACACCTCACTCACTCATTCACCGACGAAGATGGTGAGGTGGTGACTACCCTACTTGATGACCCACTGGACCAAGCCAAGCTGATGGGTGAAATATGGGAGAACATTATCTCACACAACGACAGCAGAAGATTTAACAACACCCACTACCAGTGGGTCAACCAATGGCGGGATGAGAACCTACAAGACTTTCATCCTGTACCATCAATTGACACAACTACCCTTGAAGACGAACATCCCCTCACCAGACCAGTCACGCTCAGAGAAGTATCCCAAGTCATAGGGCGACTGAGAAACACAGCTCCTGGCCCATCAGGCATAAGAGCTAAACAACTAAAGTACCTCCCCCATAACTGCAAGATGTCTCTGGTGAATATCTACAATATGCACACACTCATATTCAAATTAGACCAAAGTGGATAGGCCACTACCCATTTATAACCCCACCTACCCCTCCTCCCTCCCCAACCTTTCCCAAATTCCATCCTTACCCATCCTTCTTCCCCCTTCCCCTCTTACCAAAGCTCTGGCCAGAACCTCAAACCTCAGAACAATAGGTGAGGGCGATATGACCCAGGTGACAAATTTTCAGAGAATTGGGTGGTTTGCGAGTGGAAGGATATGGCCTGTCAAAGTAATTTTCAAGGAAGAATCAGTTCGACCCAGGATTCTGCAAGAGAAAGCATGACTGAGGGACAAACAGGTACCAGAGAGTATACCTGCATCGCGACAGAACACAAGAAGAAAGGACTACACTGAAAGAGAGGGTACAGAGACGCAAGGAGGAACGAGAGGCGATGATGAAGATGAGCAGGACCCAGACACAGGAGGAAGGGCAAACACACCCCGCAGAATCTCCCACCGAAAGACTCCAACCGCGACAATCCCAACGCAACTGAGCAACCCAAACCACAACCCACTCACTGTTCCCTCTTCCAGCAACACCCACATCACAAACTTCACCCCAACAGCTGTCCCTTATGGGCATTCTGACCCCACCCCCATCATCACAAACCCCACCTACACCACAGCCTCCCATAGGCCCCCACCAAGGCTCCCGCTCCCCAACCCCAATATTCTTGCAGGACCACAGTGATAGAAAAGAAGCTGAAAGTTTGGTACACAAACACTGACAGAATAACGAATAAACATGAGGAGTGGCACAAAAGAATCAGTGAGAAATCCCCAGACGTCATAGCAGTCACAGAAAGAAAACTCTGAGACAATAACAGACACAATCTTCCCACCGGGATATCAGATCCTGAGAAAAGATAGAAGGAGTAGAGGGGAAGGAGGAGTTGCACTGCTCATAAAAAACCGATGGGGATTTGAGGAAATGGAAGGCATGGACGTGATTGGAGAAAGAGACTACATAGTAGGTACAATTCAGTGTAGAGAACATAAAGTAGTCATTGGAGTGATGTATAACTCACCACAGAACTGCAGGAGGCCAAGAGAGGAGTATGAAGAAAACAGCGATGGCGGACACACTGGCTGAGGTGGCAAGAAGAGCTCACTCGAACAGAGCAGTGTTACTGGTAATGGGCGATTTCAACCACAGGGAGATCGACTGGGAAAACCTGGAGCCACATGGAGAGCCAAGATGATGGATGTGGTACTTGAAAACCTCATGCATCAACATGTCAGGGACACTACCAGAGAGAGAGGGGAGGATGAGCCAGCAAGACTGGATCTTGTGTTCTCCCTGAGCAGTTCAGACATTGAGGACATCACTTACGAGTGGCCCCTTGGAGCTAGCGATCACGTGGTTCTGAGTTTTGATTATATAGTAGAGTTACAAGTGGAGAAGGTAACAGGAACTGAATGGGAAAAGCCAAACTACAAAAGGGGGGACTACACAGGCATGAGGAACTTCCTGCAGGAGGTTCAGTGGGACAGAGACCTGGTAGGAAAATCAGTAAACGAGATGATGGAATATGTGGCAACAAAGTGCAAGGAGGCAGAGGAAAGGTTTGTTCCCAAGGGAAACAGAAATAATAGGAAGATCAAAGCAAGTCCTTGGTTTACCCAAAGGTGTAGAGAGGCAAAAACTAAGTGCACCAGAGAATGGAAGAGGTACAGGAGGCAAAGGACCCAGGAAAATAAGGAGATTAGTAGAAGAGCCAGAAACGAGCATGCACAAATAAGGAGGGAGGCCCAGCAACAGTATGAAAATGACATAGCATCGAAAGTCAAGTCTGACCCGAAACTACTGTATAGCCACATTAGGAGGAAGACAACAGTCAAAGACCAGGTGATAAGGCTGAAGAAAGGTGGAGAACTCACAAGAAACGATCAAGAGGTATGTGAGGAGTTCAACATGAGATTTAAGGAAGTATTTACAGTGGAGACAGGAAGGCCTCTTGGGGGACAGACCAGATTGGGACACCAGCAAGGAATATACTAACAAGTGTTGGATGACATACATACAGATGAGGAGGAGGTGAAGAAACTGCTAAGGGACATCGATACCTCAAAGGCAATGGGACCGGACAACATCTCCCCATGGGTCCTTAGAGAGGGAGCGGATATGTTGTGTGTGCCACTTACCACAATCTTCAACATGTCCCTGGAAACTGGGCAACTACCTGAGGTATGGAAGACAGCAAATGTAGTTCCCATTTTTAAAAAAGGAGACAGAAAAGAGGCACTAAACTATAGACCTCTGTCACTGATGTGTATAGTATGCAAAGTTATGGAGAAGATTATCAGGAGGAGAGTGGTGGAGCACCTGGAGCGGAACAAGAGTATAAACGCTAACCAGCATGGATTCATGGAAGGAAAATCCTGTGTCACAAACCTTCTGGAGTTTTATGATGAAGTAACAGAAGTAAGGCACGAGAGAGAGGGGTGGGTTGATTGCATCTTCTTGGACTGCACGAAGGCCTTTGACACAGTTCCTCACAAGAGATTAGTGCAGAAGCTAGAGGATCAGGCTCATATAACAGGAAGGGCACTGCAATGGATCAGAGAATACCTGACAGGGAGGCAATGAGTCATGGTACGTAATGATGTATCACAGTGGGCACCTGTGACGAGCGGGTCCCACAGGGGTCGGTCCTAGGACCAGTGCTATTTTTGGTATATGTGAACGACATGATGGAAGGGTTAAACTCAGAAGTGTCCCTGTTCGCAGACGATGTGAAGTTTATGAGGAGAATTAAATCAGATGAGGACTGGGCAGGACTTCAAAGAGACCTGGACAGACTGGACACCTGGTCCAGCAACTGGCTTCTCGAATTTAATTCCGCTAAATGCAAAGTCATGAAGATCGGGGAAGGGCACAGAAGACCGCAGACAGAGTATAGGCTAGGTGGCCAAAGACTGCAAACCTCACTCAAGGAGAAAAATCTTGGAGTGAGTATAACACCAAGCATGTCTGCGGAAGCACACATCAACCAGATAACTACTGCAGCATAAGGGCGCCTGGCAAACCTGAGAACAGCGTTCCGATACCTTAATAAGGAATCGTTCAAGACACTGTACACTGTGTACGTCAGGCCCATACCGGAGTATGCAGCATCTGTTTGGAACCCACACTTGATAATGCTAAAGCACGTCAAGAAACTAGAGAAAGTGCAAGGTTTGCGACAAGGTTAGTTCCAGAGCTAAGGGGAATGTCTTATGAAGAAAGGTTAAGGGAAATTGGCCTGACGACACTAGAGGACAGGAGGGTCAGGGGAGACATGATAACGACATATAAAATACTGCTCACAATAGACAAGGTGGACAAAGACAGGATGTTCCAGGGAGGGGACACAGAAACAAGAGGTCACAATTGGAAGTTGAAGATACAGATGAGTCAGAGAGATATTAGGAAGTATTTCTTCAGTCATAGAGTTGTCAGGCAGTGGAATAGCCTAGAAAGTGATGTAGTGGATGCAGGAACCATACATGGTTTTAAGACGAGGTTTGATAAAGCTCATGGAGCGGGGAGAGAGAGAATCCAGTAGCAACCGGTGAAGAGTCGGGGCCAGGAGCTTAGACTCGACCCCTGCAACCACAAATAGGTGAGCACACACTAAGCTTAAAGGTCCCCTCTGAGAGTATACTCTGGTAGGAATTGCACACTAATTCTTTCTTTTTTTTTTTTTTGACACAGTGAATACTACTTTCTAATACAGTGGACCCCCGCATAACGATTACCTCCGAATGCGACCAATTATGTAAGTGTATTTATGTAAGTGCGTTTGTACGTGTATGTTTGGGGGTCTGAAATGGACTAATCTACTTCACAATATTCCTTATGGGAATAAATTCGGTCAGTACTGGCACCTGAACATACTTATGGAGTGAAAAAATATCGTTAACCGGGGGTCCACTGTATGTTGGTTCTAAACACTGGAGGGATGAAGCTTATAAGTTCACTGGCACAGTTTAGAGTTCTAGCATGCCAGCGAGATTGCGATAATATGTATGGTTTTATTGGTTGTTTCCTGGTGTTAATTGATAGGATGAAAGAGTTACTAATGAAAAAGAGAAGACTTTGGTTGGCTTCAAACTGGAAGTAGTCTGAAGTAGAGCTCAAAGTGACAAAAATATTTGATTTTTGGCAGTTTTCCTAAAGAAGGGTAGGATCCTCCCTAGCCCCTATGTGTTTTGTACATGTTTTCAGTAAGTCTGCTTCAATTATTGGGATGGTTATATTTTAGTGCTCAGAAAATTATGGTATTGTATAGGAGAAACTATAGCGGGCATACTGAACTAAGGCGAATTTGTTTTAGTGACTGGAATATTTACAGTGTTTTTTTCAGCATCTTCATTAATCTGTTTTCCTACTGTATTATTAATGTTTATCTAGCATCATCACTAATCTATACTCAACTATTATCATAATGCAGTCCACCACCTCTAGTTCATTCTCATCATTACTCTCTCTTCACCTGGTAGTAAAAGTCAGCGACCTAACATAACATAACCATCACTATTCTAATATTTGTGTTTCAGAGGCAGTGTTTCAACCTGAAGAGAGAGTCTGAGGCAACATGGAGGCTTCATGTTCTTGGTCATCTCCAGACTTTGGCACTGCATGGTTCTCACTTCTGGTTTCTCCAATAATTTCTGTCTAACAGATCCAGCTGCTTGGGGAAGTAACCCTCTCTTTATTTTGAACTTTGTTTTTAAATTATAAATTTTTTGAATTTATAAAATTAGTCAAATTACCTTAAAATAATTGAATGGTTGGTTTCCTGTACATAAATGATAGAACAGTAGATATGTTGGCTAGGAATGATCAACTAAATTATTGAAATAGGCTAAAATAGGATGTAAAATAGGCCAAATTGTTGATGCATGTAGTTGTGTCTGAATAATTCTGTTAGTGTTCCATCAGATGTTGCATTTGAGGTATCATAACTTGAGAAAAACATTCTTTACCATTTTAATTCTTTACCATTTTAATTCTGGGAGTCACAATAGTGAAGGTGTTAAGGACTTAATGACTTTTAAGACAAACAATAAGATGCAATACATTAGAGTCCCTTCAAGGAAACAAACATATCAGTGTTCTGAGTGTTTAAAAGATTTTTCACATAAATCATATCTAATACGACACATGAGAGTTCATACACAAGAAAAACCATATCAGTGTTCTGAATGTCTAAAAGAATTTTCACGGAGATCATCCCTAATACAGCACATGAGAGTCCATTCACAAGAAAAACCATATCAGTGTTCTGAATGTCTAAAAGACTTTTCAGTTAGATCAAATCTAATACGACACATGAGAGTTCATTCAGAAGAAAAACCATATCAATGTTCTGAATGTCTGAAAAACTTTTCATTTAGATCAGCTCTAACACGACACATGAGAGTTCATTCACAAGAAAAACCATATCAGTGTTCTGAATGTCTAAAAGACTTTTCACAGAGATCATACCTAATACAACACATGAGTGTCCATTCAGAAGAAAAACCATATCAATGTTCTGAATGTCTGAAAAACTTTTCATTTAGATCAAATCTAACACAACACATGAGAGTTCATTCACAAGAAAAACCATATCAGTGTTCTGAATGTCTAAAAGACTTTAAACGGAGATCATCCCTAATACAACACATGAGAGTTCATTCATTAGAAAATTCTTTTTATGAATGATTACCTTCCTTGGATCAGATATGAATACCCTTCACCCCCTCATATTTTCCAGGGGTTGTATGACCCATACTGATTTTGCAGTTGCTCTTGAATATAATAATGACGAGGTAAACGATATTTTTGAGTAACATTATTTTTTGTTTTTGTACCAAAGCAGAATGACTCCCATTTCCTAGGCATTATATAACCTTTACAGGTTTAGTGTTTCCTCAAAAATTAAATGATTCTGGTTTGGATGAATGTTTGATCAGACAGACTGTTATAATTTTCTTCTGGAAATTAATATGATTTGAATAGACTGATGCAGTGGTTGGAGAAGTGACAGTTGCAGCAGTTTATTACAGACAAATGCAAAGTTCTAAATGTTGCACAGGAAAATAACCATACTGCATATAAACTAAATAATGTAGATCTTAACCCTCTGACTGTTTCGGCCGTATATATACGTCTTACGAGCCAGTGTTTCGGACGTATATATACTCAATAATTCTAGCGGTTTCAAATCAAGCAGGAGAAAGCTCGTAGGCCCACCTGTGAGAGAATGGGTTTGTGTGGTCAGTGTTCACTGTATAAAAAAATTCTACAGCATGCAGTGCATAATGAGAAAAAAAAACTCCGACCGTTTTTTAGGATTAAAATGCCAAATTTGAGGTGTTTTTTCATATAGTATTTTTGGTTGTATTCTCGTTTTCTTGATCTCATGTGATAGATTGGAAAACGTATTACAGAAATAGAGATGATTTTGATTAGTTTCATGATGAAAAAGACCTTGAAATTGAGCTCAAAATAGCAGAAATGTTTGATTTTTACCAATGTTCAAGAGTAAGCAAATTACACCACACATCCAATACACATCAACTGGGGAGTCTAATATTCTTTCCCCTGTGCACTGATATTATTCACACCATTTTTATAATAATGCAGTAGTCTGCGTAACAGTAAATCTTCTATTTTTTTGTGAATAAAAAATCAAAATAGAATGCAAGATTAATATAAGAGGGGCCTGGATACATGACTAATAAACAGAGGAGATGTTATTTTAGTGCCAGGAATGTCTGCATTGTTTATTCTGGACGCTATTTTAAAATTGGCATCTTTTTAAATTTGTGTGAAACTTGCCAAATTGTCAATTCCTGACCACTTTATTGAGTAGTTGAAATCGGTAAATGGGCAGTTTCTTGTACTCAGTTGATAGAGAAAATAAAGTTCTAAAGAAATAGCTATGAGTTTGGTCGGCTGGAACAATGGAATTGGCTGAAAATAGGGCTGAAAGTCAGCAAAATCGCTAATGAGTATATATTGCTGAGATCTCTAACTTCGCAGGAGCATAATTCCATAAGTTTTTCATCAAATTTCCTAATTTCAATGTCATTACCATCGGGAAAAGATTAATTTTCTCTTATTTCATAAAAAAAATAATTTTTTTTTCCTAAAATTTTGTGAGACCAGGGGACACTTCAGGATTTGGGGTTGCGACAGTCAAAGGGTTAATATTATGGATTGCAAAAAGGATTTAGGAGTTCTGGTTAGCAGTACAGTGGAACCTCAAATTTCAAACTTAATCTGTTCGAAAAGTTTGAAAGGCAAAGCAATATTTCTCATAAGAAATAATGGAAATACAATTAATCCTTTTCAGAAACCCAAAAATATTCTCCAAAAAAAAAATACATTTTATAGATAATATTCCATTATAGTTTTACATACAACAGGTATAGTGTACAGTTATTAATAAATTTAGATAAACATATAAAATAAAATTTTTACTTACCTTTATTGAAGATTGATGATGGCATCTGGAAGATAGGGAGAAAGAGAGAGGGAGTTGGGGTTAGTGTTTGGCAGGGGAATCCCCCTCCATAAGGACTTTAGGTATCAAAGCCCTATCTGGGATTACTTCCCTTCTCTGTCTTTTAATGCCACTAGGACCAGCTTGAGAGTCACTGGATCCTTATCTCAAAAAATAACTGTCCATAGTTCTCTGTTTCTGGTGCCTCTTCAAGATTTCCCTAAAATGGGACATGGTTTTGTCACTGAACTTGTTGCAAAGATGGCTTGTTTTTGCTTGCTCAGGGTGGTACCCCTCCACAAACATTTGGACATCATTCCACTTGGCACAAATCTCTTTAATCTTTGAAGAAGGCACCTCATCCACTCTCTCCTCTTCTGAAGCAAGTTCCTGAGGAAGATGTCCCAGATCGTCAGTGGTTAGCTCTTCCCTGTGATCCTCCATCAACTCTTCCACATCCTCACCACTCACCTCCAGCCCTGTAATGAAGCAAATCAGCCCCTCAAGCTTTACTTATGTAAGGTGTGATAATTATTCGTTGTGAAAATTTTATGACTGTCCTCACTGCGTATTTCTTGTCTATATCCTTACCTATTTACTATGTACATAGTTTTGTAACTCAGGTGAAGAAAATAAATAGTTTAAGTAAAAAATTAGATAAGTTATTTCATCTACCATCATCGTTGTGTTGAAATGTGATGCAGAACAAGGCAAATGTTTAATTGAAAAGTACTATCAGCATTATTATTATTATTATTATTACTGTATTATTATTGTAGTCATCTGTATATGAGTTTAAAATATCACTATTTGTGTAACAGCTGTAAATTAACTATAAAAATGTATTTGAATTGTGACCATCTTTGCATGTCCATTTTGTATTATTGGTGGTTTCAATATGTTTTCAGGAGAATTCTTATTATCTGTAATATAGTGTTTCAAGTTGATTTTTTTAATCTGATTATTTTTCTCTAATATTAGTATTCAGTGTAATAATCAGTGTGAGTAGAAATAAGGTTTGTAGAGGTGAATTGACCTCCTGCTCTAGGAGTGTTTTGAAGAGCTTGCATACATGAGTGGGAGTTCTGTTCAAAAAAAAATGGGGGGAAGAACGGGAGAAGAACTTTGTAAATTAGCCTCCACTCCCGTCTCTTTTGCCGGCTTAAGCAGCTTTTTTGACTGTTCATGTACACCTCTCTGCTGCTAACAAGGTTTAGCAGCAACCGGGGCCCCCCTCCCCCAAGAAATGCCTACAAAACTTGAAAGGTATCGGTTGCTGGAGAGATACTGAGAAAAAGGAGATAGTTTTCCAGAGACCCTGCAAACCCTAGCCCTGGAGGATCAGTCCAGGATTGTAATCTGGGATTTGGAATATCTCAGTATCTAACCTGAAGAAGGAATGTATCAAGGCATTTGAGACAAGGGAGGTAAACCCCAGACAGCATGGTAAAGCAATGGAGTGCCTTGGGAACTATGTGGGGAGGTATTTCTAATATCAGCTGGTTCTGCTATAATGTGTAGTATTTGCTGCTAGTAATTCTTTTTTCTTTGGTGCTAACAAATTCAGATTCCCTTGTAATGTGTTTATTAAATTGTAAGTGGTTTTATCTAGGTATGTTTTACTTCCCCCTTTGAGCCATGTATACAAGGTCCAATTTTTTTCTCAGAGATTAAACTGAATAATATATGGATGATATCATTTTTTTTGAGAGAGTCAAGCCCCTGATCAGGTGCATACTGCTCAGTTTTCAGGCTAAGCTGCCCTAAGAGCCAGTATTTATCAGGATCCCTATCTTGTTATAACAATCCTGTATTATTTCTCACTGGGTTTTCTCCTGCTCTAACCCAAACTCCGTGTTTTCCTCCCTTCTTTTGTGCCTATGACTACTTTTATCTCTTCCACTATTAAAAGAGCATACTTCCAAGAGAATAGAGTGCTACCTTCTATTCTCTCCTATTCTAGTAATTTTCCCTTGTTATTTGTTCCCTATTTTCTCCTAATTTTTCTCCACTCCACATTTCTACCTGAGGGGACAGACAATATGGCATAGTCTGGTGCTTTGTCCACCCTAAGGTGGGACTGGGGTGGAAGCTATTGCACTTCAGCCCCAGGGTGTTCCCCAGTGCCACAATAGAGTCTACAACAGGCAGAGGGTCAGCTGGGTCAGGGTGAGGGTCAGCCTCAAATCCTTCAAAATCCATCTTTTGGACACAATCTGGCCACACTTGTCTCCAAGCAGAGTTCAAAGTCCTGGAAGTCACTCCCTCCCAAGCCTTACCTATAAGGATTATGGAGCTGTAGATATTGAAGTGATTCCTCCAGAACTCTCTTAGAGTCAACTTAGTGTCTGTGGTCACTTCAAAGCACTTTTCAAACACTGCTTTTGTGTAGAGTTTTTTGAAGTTAGAAATGACCTGCTGGTCCATGGGCTGGAGGAGAGGAGTGGTGTTAGGAGGCAAGAACTTCATTGTTATAAAACTGAAGTCCCTAGACAAAAGGTCTAGTAAGTTTGGAGGATGAGCAGGAGAATTGTCCATTAACAGGAGGCACCTAAGTGGCAAATTATTGTCTAGGTGTTTGAAGCCTGGCCACTGACTGTGGGTACTGCAAAGTTGTGTTCTCTACCCCTAGTACTATGATTGCTTTGGTTCCCAACCTTGACAAAATTGGCAGCAAGATATTCTGGACACTGTGAGCAATTTTATAAACATGATTTAGCTTCAGTTGTTTTACACATAACTTATTCTTTATGACATTGTTTTTCTTAAACACTCCGGGATTTTCTGAATTTATTTATTTATTTATTTATTAATTTGAACATGATACACAGAAGTACAGAGAAATGCAGTGGTTAAGTGTAACATGCCAAAGTCCCTTGTATGCAGAGCATTATGGGCAGGCTTAAAATTAACTAAGCAATGATATATTCAGTGGTAAACATTATTGTAAACAAATAACAATTAAGCACAAATGAGTATTTCAAAGACAGATCATATGGTCATTTACTGTGTTGCTGTGCATTCAGTAGAATGGAGTATTCTGTTAGGTAATGTAATTAAAAATAGCAAAGTTTGATTGGGTCACAGGTTAAACATTTATGAGATACAATTATTCAGTATATATTTAGTTGAGGGTGAGTAAGTGATTTTTAAGAAGAGACTTGAATTTATAAACAGTGTTTCTTTTATATTCACAGGTAATGACTTCCAGATTTTTGGGCCTTTTATGTGCATTGAGTTTTTGCATAGTGTGAGATGGACACGAGGAACATCAAAGAGTGATCTGTGCCTTGTGTTATGGTCATGTGTTCTGTTGAGGTTGCTTAGGAGACGTTTGAGGGGAGGGTTTATATCTGAGTTAAGTGTTCTATGTATGTAGTAGGTACAATAATAAGTATGGATGTTTTGTATGGTGAGTAGGTTTAGAGTTTTGAATATTGGTGGAGTGTGCTACCTGTAGTGGGAATTTGTTATCATTCTGACTGCAGCCAATTGTTTGGTAATTAATGATCTGATATGGTTTATTGTTGTTGAGCCCCATGCACAAATTCCATAGGTGAGATAGGGGTAAATAAGTGAGTGATACAGGGCCAGGAGGGCTGACTGTGGAACATAGCACCATATCTTCGACAGTATGCCTACGGATTTGGAAATTTTCTTGCAAATTTGTTTTACAGGTGTTTGAAATTTGAGTCTATTATCAAGGTGGATTCCTAAGAATTTTCCCTCTGTGAGCTTTGTGATAGGTTATCTGTCTATCATTATGTTGAGAGGGACATCTGTAGCTCTGTTACCAAACTGAATGAGGTAGGTTTGTCAATGTTGAGAGCAAGTTTGTTAGTCATCATCCAGGCACATATTTTCTGTAATTTGGTATTCACAGTATTGGCTAGCATGACTGGGCTCAGGTGAGAGAAGACGTATGTAGTGTCATTTGCAAATAATGTGGGTTTGAGTAGTTGCGATGCATTTGGTAGGTCATTTATGTAAATGAGAAAGAGAAGAAGGCTTAGGACACTTCCCTGTGGGCCACCAACTGTAATTGGCTGTGCAGAAGAGTTTGCTCCATTTGTGTACACATATTGGCTTCTGTTGCTGAGGTATGCCTTTAGGTAGTTGAGGGAGTGCCCTCTTATATCATAGTATGACAATTTTATGTGGAGCAAATCATTGCCAACTGTATCAAAAGCTTTATGTAAATCAATGAACATCCCCAGTAGAACTTCTTTTTTCTCTAGTGTAGTGTATATTTGTTCTAGCATATGTATAATAGCATCATTTGCATTTTTATTAGGCCTGAACCCAAACTGACAGGGGTTGAGTATGTTGAGGGAGATGTAGGAATATATTTGCTTATGAATTTTTCCAAGATTTTAGAGAGAGAGTGTAAGTTGGATATTGGCCTATAGTTGTTCAAGTCTGTTTGGTCTCCTTTATGGATCGGAGTGACCCTCGCTATTTTGAGAACTGAAGGGAAGGTAAAGGATTCGATGGATTTGTTAGTGTTGCAATGATTGGTGACAGTGCTTATAACGCTTTTTTGTATATAAAGGGTGGTAAGGTATTTAAATCTCCTGTCTTGTTTTTTAGTGTGTTTATAATATGGGAGACTTTTGTTGGGTTAGTTGGAGCTAGGAACAGTGTGTTCGGGTAGTTGCCAGTGAGATAGTCATTGGGTGGGGTATTTGAGCTTGGGATTTTATTGGCAAGGCTTTTTCCTATGCTGGAGAAGAAATCATTGAGTCTGTTTGCTGTGTCAGTTGGTGGGAGTTGGGGTTCATCTAGTTTTGTTAGTTCAGTTGCGGTATTTCATGATATCTTTTTTTGTTCCTAGAATTTCTGGTAGGGTTTTCCAGGTCTTTTTTATATCACCTTTCAAGTTGAATAATCTGTTCTCATAATACAATTTTTTAGCCCTTTTTGGTGAGTATCGTTTGTTTGGTCTCTGGTTATGTGACCCATTCTTTACTGTTTTTCGTATAGGTGCTTTGTATTTATGGATTTGAGGATGCTGGGTGTTAGCCAGGGGCTGTTCAGTCTCTTAGCTGTCATCTGTTTAATTTTTTTAGGGCAGTGCTTTTTATAGAGGTATTAGGTCTTTTTTAGAAAATTATTAATACATTTGTCAATATCTGTTTTTCATATAGATGCTTTGTATTTATGGATTTGAGGATGCTGGGTGTTAGCCAGGGGCTGTTCAGTCTCTTAGCTGTCATCTGTTTAATTTTTTAGGGCAGTGCTTGTTATAGAGGTATTGGGTCTTTTTTAAAAAATTATTAATACATTCGTCAATATCTGTATAGATTTCTAGCACAGTGTGCCAGTCAATGTTTATTACTGCTGTTGTGAAGTTATTAATGGCTATCTCATTGTGAAGTCTGAAAGTGACTTTAGTAGTGTCGTTGGGTAATTTGCCTAGATTAGTTATGAGGAAGGTAGGGTAGTGGTCTGTGGTATTATCTGTGATTATGCCTGATTTTAAAGGGTATATGGTGTTGGTCCAGATGTGGTCTAGTAGGGAAACACTAGTCTGTAATTCTTGTAGGTTTTGTTACTGTTGGTAGCAACAAGCAGTTACTCATAGTGTTTGTGAATTCAGTAATGTGTGGGCCCTGGTCTTGCAGGAGATTTATATTGAAGTCACCTGAGAGTAGTAAGTGACCTTTATGCATCCATCAGTTATCATACTTCCTAAGTTTTCACTGAAATGGCTAATATTTGACTGTGGTACTCTGTAGATGTTTATCACTGTGAGATGTTTTTGCAGGTATTTGGATTTGAATTTAGCTATTATATATTCCCCATGTTCATCCCTTGTGCAAGTATTAGTGATACATTCTAGTTGGTCTGGCCAGCAGCTGGCCAGCCACACAGCTGGCTACCATGCAGCTGGCCAGCCAGCTAGCCAGTCAGCTAGCCAGCCAGCTAGCCAGCCAATCAGTCAGTCATCCAGCCAGGCAGCCAGCCAGCCAGGCAGCCAGCCAGCCAGCCTGCCAACCAGCCAGCCTGCCAACCAACTAGCCAGAATTGTTTCTCTTGACTTAGGGCATAGGTTATAAGACATTCTGAAAGGGTGTTGCACAAATATTGCACATGGGTTATTATCGAGGTTTTTTGATATTTCCTCAACCACTTGTGGCCACATCCAAATTCAAATCCAAACACCTACGAAAACCTCTCACATTGATAAACATCTACAGAGTTCCACAGTCAAACATTAGCCAATTTAGTCAAAACCTAGGAAGTATGATAACTGATGTACGCATGAACAAAGATCACTTACTACTCTCAGGTGACTTCAGTATAAATCTCCTGCAAGACCAGGACCCACACGTTACTGAATTCACAAACACAATGAGTAAGTGCATGTTGCTACCAACAGTAACAAAACCTACAAGAGTTACGGAGACTAGTGTTTCCCTACTTGACCACATCTGGACCAACACCATATCCCCTTTAAAATCAGGCATAATTACAGATAATACCACAGACCACTACCCTACTTTCCTCATAACAACTCTTGGTAAATTACCCCAAGACACTACTAAAGTCACCTTCAGACTTCACAATGAGGCAGCCATTAATAACTTCACAACAGCAGTAACAAACATTGACTGGCACACTGAGCTAGAAATCTATACAGATATTGACGAATGTTTTAATAATTTTCTAAAAAAGACCCAATACCTCTATAACAAGCACTGCCCTAAAAAAACTAAACAGATGACAGCTAAGAGACTGAACTGTCCCTGGCTAACACCCAGCATTCTCAAATCCATAAATACAAAACACCGATATGAAAAACAGTACAGAATGGGTCACATAACCAGAGACCAAACAAAACGTTACTCGTCAATCCTAACCAGCCTGATAAGAAGGGCAAAAAAATTGTATTATGAGAACAGATTATCCAACTTACGAGGTGATATAAAAATGACCTGGAAAACCCTATCAGAAATTCTGGGAACAAAAAAGATATCACGAAATAGCGAAATAAAATTAGCAAAATCAGATGAACCCCAGCTCCCACCAACAGAAACAGCAAACAGACTCAATGATTTCTTCTCCACTATAGGACAAAACCTTGCCAATAAAATCCCAAGCTCAGATACCCCACCAAATGACTACCTCACTGGCAACTACCCGAACACACTGTTCCTAGCTCCGATTAACCCATACGAAGTCTTCCTTATTATCAACGCACTAAAAAACAAGGCAGGAGATTTAAATACCTTACCACCCTTTATATACAAAAAAGTGTCACAAGTGCTATCACCAATCATTGCAACACTCTTTAACAAATCCATTGAATCCTCCACCTTCCCTACAGTTCTCAAAATAGCAAGGGTCACCCCGATCCATAAAGGAGGAGACCAAACAGAGTTGAATAACTATAGGCCAATATCCAATTTACACCCTCTCTCAAAAATCTTCGAAAAATTAATTCATAAACGAATCTACTCCTACCTCATCTCCCAAAACATACTCAACCCCTGCCAATTTGGATTCAGGCATAATAAAAATACTAATGATGCTATTATACACATGCTAGAACATATATACACTGCAATAGAGAAAAAAGAAGTCCCACTGGGGATCTTCATTGACTTACGTAAAGCTTTTGATACAGTTGACCATGACTTGCTCCACGTAAAATTGTCACACTATGGTATAAGAGGGCACTCCCTCAACTACCTCAAGTCATACCTCAGCAACAGAAGCCAATATGTGTACGCAAATGGGGCAAGCTCTTCCGCACAACCAATTACAGTTGGTGTCCCACAGGGAAGTGTCCTTGGCCCTTTCTCTTTCTCCCTATACATAAATGACCTACCAAATGCTTCGCAATTACTCAAACCCCCACTATTTGCAGATGACACTACATACGTCTTCTCTCACCCGAGCCCAGTCACGCTAGCCAATACTGTAAATACCGAATTACAGAAAATATCTACCTGGATGAGGACTAACAAACTTACACTAAACATTGACAAAACCTACTTCATTCAGTTTGGTAACAGAGCTACAGATGTCCCTCTTAACATAATGATAAACAGATCACCTATCACAAAGCTAACAGAGGGAAAATTCTTAGGAATCCACCTTGATAATAGACTCAAATTTCATACACATATACAACAAATTTCTAAGAAAATTTCCAAGACTGTAGGCATTCTATCGAAGATACGGTACTATGCTCCACAGTTAGCCCTCCTGGCCCTATATCACTCTCTTATTTACCCCTATCTCACCTATGGAATTCGTGCATGGGGCTCAACAACAATTAACCATCTCAGACCACTAATTACCCAACAAAAGGCTGCAGTTAGAATGATGATAAATTCTCACTACAGGCAGCACACTCCACCAATATTCAAAACACTCAACCTACTCACCATACAAAACATCCATACTTATTATTGCACCTATTTCATACATAGAACACTTAACTCTGATATTAACCCTCCCCTCAAACATCTCCTTGCCAACCTCAACAGAACACATGACCATAACACAAGGCACAGATCACTCTTTGATGTTCCTCATGTCCATCTCATACTATGCAAAAACTCAATGCACATAAAAGGCCCTAAAATCTGGAATTCATTACCTGTAAATATAAAAGAAACACTACCTGTTTATAAATTCAAGTCTCTTCTCAAAGATCACTTACTCACCCAAAACCAAATAAATACTGAATAACTGAACCTTATAAATTGTATATCTTAAATGTTTCTCACAATTATATCACATAAATGTTAAACCTAAAACCCAATCTAACAGAATACTCCATTCGACTGAATATACAGCAATGCATGCAACCATATGACCTGTCTTTGCAGTACTCATTTGTGCTTTATAGTTATCTGTTTACAATAATGTCTTATCACTGATTTCATCATTGCTTAGTTAATCTTAAGTTAATTTTAAGCCAGCCCGTAATGCTATGCATATAAGTGGCTTTGGCATGCTGCTCTTACCTGTATTTTTTTGTACCTCTGTATGTATGCTCAAATTACTAAATAAATAAATAAATAAATAAATCCACCTCAAAGTCACTAAACTCAGGGTCAAAATCACTCTCCTCTTAAAATGGGAGTGTTAATACTACATTGGAAGTCTGAATGTGCGTGAATTTTGTGCAAATGTTAAGAAAGAGATGATTGTGGATGTTATGAATGAGAAAAAGCTGGATGTCCTGGCTTTAAGTGAAACAAAGCTGAAGGGGGTGGGAGAGTTTCAGTGGAGAGGAATAAATGGGATTAGGTCAGGTGTTTCAAATAGAGTTAGAGCTAAAGAAGGAGTAGCAATAATGTTGAAGGATAAGATATGGCAGGAAAAAAGGGACTATATTAATTCAAGGATTATGTGGAGTAAAATAAAGGTTGGATGTGAAAAGTGGGTTACAGTAACTGTATATGCACCTGGAGAAGAGAGAAGTGTAGAGGAGAGAGAGAGATTTTGGGAAATGTTGAGTGAATGCGTGGGGAGTTTTGAACCAAGTGTGAGAGTACTTGTGGTTTGGGATTTCAATGCTAAAGTGGGTAAAAATGTTGTGGAGGGAGTAGTAGGTAAATTTGGGGTGCCAGGGGTAAATGTAAATGGGGAGCCTTTAATTGAGCTATGTGTAGAAAGAGATTTGGTAATAAGTACAGGTCTCCCTCAACATTCGCGAGGGTTAGGGGATCAAGAGCCTCGCGAATGTTGAAAAACCATGAATGTTTGGTGCCCCAATATATTGTAGGGAAATATAATACAATACTGCTTCCTTAACTTGCTGAACCATGAACAATCATAAAATACATGAAAACATCGTAAATTGTACTAAATATATACATGTTATGCTTTATTAACATGTATGTTATTAAATACCACAGACTCCACCAATGCCTCCACCACTTCCCCAACCACTGCGAGTCCCTACTACCCTCCCTCCGACCCCCGCAACTGGCAGCCAGCCCTCCCACCACTCAGTGTGGTGAGTGTTTTGTTTGTTCATTATTTGCTATTAAACTACAGTATAAATAATGTAAACCCATTCATGACTGCATATTGGAATGGCTATTCGGACAGGTATTGGACGGTGACATCATGTGTTTAGTCTTGAACACAGCAAAGAATCAAACATTTCTGCTACTGCTAATAATAACAATAGTAATAATAATAATAATAATAATAATAATAATAATAATAATAATAATAATAATAACAATAATAATAATAATATAATAATAATAATAATACGATATAACTGAAGAAGGAAACTGTACAAAAATACGAGGGAGTGGTTGACACATCGTCAGTGTGGCTTTGTTTATGCTGGAGTGAGTATTAGTCTCCCTGCTCTTCCAAACATTTCACAATAATTCAGCGGTTGAGGCAGTGGTATTTAATAACATATATGTTATAAATAATAATAGTACATATTAATAACATGTATTATTATTATTAATAACATATATGTTATTAAATACCACTGCCTCAATCGCTTCCTCACCAGCTGCCTCACCCACTGCCTCAGTCGCTGCTTCAACAGTTGCCTCAATCGCTGCCCCAACAGTTGCCTCAATCGCTGCCCCAACAGCTGCCTCAACAGCTGCCTCAATCGCTTCCTCAACAGCTGCCTCACCCACTGCCTCAATTGCTGCCTCAACAGCTGCCTCAATCGCTGCCTCAACAGCTGCCTCAATCGCTGCCTCAACAGCTGCCTCATGCACTGCCTCATGCACTGCCTCAACAGCTGCCTCAACAGCTGCCTCAACAGCTGCCTCAACAGCTGCCTCACCCACTGCCTCAATCGCTGCCTCAACAGCTACCTCACCCACTTCCTCAACCACTGCCTCAATCGCTGCCTCAACAGCTGCCTCACCCACTGCCTCAATCGCTGCCTCAACAGCTGCCTCACCCACTGCCTCAACCACTGCCTCAATCGCTGCCTCAACAGCTGTCTCACCCACTGCCTCAATTGCTGCCTCACCCACTGCCACAATCGCTTCCTCAACAGCTGCCTCAATCGCTGCCTCAACAGCTGCCTCAACAGCTGCCTCAACCACTGCCTCTACCACTCCAGTCGCACTCAATCTACAAGTACCAAACACAATGAATTATTGTGAAATGTTTAGAAGAGCAGGGAGACTAATGCTCACTCCAGCATAAACAAAGCCACACTGACGATGTGTCAACCACTCCCTCGTATTTTTGTACAACTTCCTTCTTCAATTATATCGTATTTATTATTATTATTATTATTATTATTATTATTATTATTATTATTATTGCTATTGTTATTATTAGCAGTAGCAGAAATGTTTGATTCTTTGCTGTGTTCAAGAGTAAACACGTGTCACCGTCTAATATCTGTCCGAATAACCATTCCAATATGCAGTCATGAATGGGTTTACATTATTTATACTGCAGTTTAATAGCAAATAATGAACAAACAAAACACTCACCACACTGAGTGGTGGGAGGGCTGGCTGCCAGTTGCAGGGGTCGGAGGGAGGGTAGTAGGGACTCGCAGGTGGCGGGAAACTTGAATATGATTTGGCGGCTGGGAATTTGGCAGTTGGGAATTCGCGAATGTGTGAAGCCCGTGAAAGCTGAAAACGTGAATGTTGAGGGAGACCTGTAATACATATTTTATGAAAAAGAGGATAAATATACAAGGTATGATGTAGCACATAATGAAAGTAGTTTGTTTGATTATGTATTGGTGGATAAAAGGTTAATGGGTAGGCTTCAGGATGTACATGCTTATAGAGGGGCAACTGATATATCGGATCATTATTTAGTTGCAGCTACAGTTAGAGTAAGAGGTAGATGGGACAAGAGGAAGGTGGCAACAACAAGTAGGAGGGAAGTGAAAGTGTATAAACTAAGGGATGAGGAAGTTCGGGTGAGATATAAGTGACTATTGGCAGAAAGGTGGGCTAGTGCAAAGATGAGTAGTGGGGGGGGGTTGAAGAGGGTTGGATGAGTTTTAAAAATGCAGTATTAGAATGTGGGGCAGAAGTTTGTGGTTATAGGAGGGTGGGGGCAGGAGGAAAGAGGAGTGATTGGTGGAATGATGAAGTAAAGGGTGTGATAAAAGAGAAAAAGTTAGCTTATGAGAGGTTTTTACAAAGCAGAACTGTTATAAGACGAGCAGAGTATATGGAGAGTAAAAGAAAGGTGAAGAGAGTGGTGAGAGAGTGCAAAAGGAGAGCAGATGATAGAGTGGGAGAGGCACTGTCAAGAAATTTTAATGAAAATAAGAACAATTTTTGGAGTGAGTTAAACAAGTTAAGAAAGCCTAGGGAACATATGGATTTGTCAGTTAAAAACAGAGTAGGGGAGTTAGTAGATGGGGAGAGGGAGGTATTAGGTAGATGGCGAGAATATTTTGAGGAACTTTTAAATGTTGAGGAAGAAAGGGAGGCGGTAATTTCATGCACTGGCCAGGGAGGTATACCATCTTTTAGGAGTGAAGAAGAGCAGAATGTAAGTGTGGGGGAGGTATGTGAGGCATTACGTAGAATGAAAGGGGATAAAGCAGCTGAAACTGATGGGATTATGACAGAAATGTTAAAAGCAGGGGGGACATAGTGTTGGAGTGGTTGGTACTTTTGTTTAATAAATGTATGAAAGAGGGGAAGGTACCTAGGGATTGGCAGAGAGCATGTATAGTCCCTTTATATAAAGGGAAGGGGGACAAAAGAGATTGTAAAAATTATAGAGGAATAAGTTTATTGAGTATACCAGGAAAAGCGTACGGTAGGGTTATTATTGAAAGAATTAGAGGTAAGACAGAATGTAGGATTGTGGATGAGCAAGGAGGTTTCAGAGTGGGTAGGGGATGTGTAGATCAAGTATTTACATTGAAGCATATATGTGTGTGAGGGAAAAGTTCAACAGATAGGAGTAGCGAGCGAGTATATAGTAACAATAGTTTGATTGCCGGTACTTGTTAAGGTAGGGTCAGTCTAGCTCCCGCTATCATTTCCCCCCCTCTCCCCCCCGAAAGGCGACATGTGGGGCTCCGGCCAAACAGTAATCACTCGACTCACAGCTCCCAGCACTACTCTTGGAATGACAGATTGGGTCACCTGCCAACCAACAAGAAGTATTGAAGGAGACGGACTAACGTCCCGAGATGTCCCATGTTGGATCTACTTACCTGTTTATATGTATGCAGTCACAGGACATAACCCCTCATCATTGCAGTGGTAAAGAACCTGCTTTCCTGTCATCTGGACTGATTATTCACGACTATAGACTCTGTGAAGAATGAGCCGTTGAGTTGTCACCAACACCTGTGATCCCCCCCCTCACATCATCAGCAATGGCTATGATTTCAACAACATGCAGTGTCACCAACATCAGACACCCAAGTTGACTTGTACATATTAGCATTGAAGTTAAATATCATTTATATTTTTCATTTTTCTTTAAAGTACATTAAATATTTCATATTTAAGTATTTTATATTCTTTTAATAATAAAGTGTTTATGTTTGTCAGTTTTTATTCTTTTTCTATTCATTAATTTTCCTGAGGAGGAGCCAGCCTTGGTAATATTGACTGAAGTTGTTACAGGGCTGAGTAAGCCTTCACAATTGGCAACCTTGCCAGGATCAAATTGACTGAATCAAGATTCAACTCTATCTCGAATCTACCATTGGAACTTCAATGCCGCATACCACAGATGGTTACCACCAGCCATGAGTAATCATTCTCTATGGTAGGACTACAGTACAGGTATTTAAAAGATTTGGTGATTGTTATAGTCTCAATTTATTGTAAGTCAAGTCAGGCAGGATATACTAGTTAATTCTGCCACCTATATAGGTGAGCTTGAAACAATTTGGAGGATTAGACTCTAGGGACCTGAGATTTTCCAGTGACAATTTGTTTCATTGAGCTCTTTATTATATCAAGGAAACTGTCATAGGACACTCTTGATTTATTGGTGAGAAGATTGGATGGTCAAGGGACCCCATTCTACTTACTGTTTGCTCGGAGCCGGCATAGAACCCTTCGTTTTCATTAATACATATTGTTTAATTGAAGCAGGGATTGAGCCCTCTGGTTTATTTACAGATTGAGCAGAGCAGGAATTGAACTCTCTGTTTTCTTTGATACCTGTTTCATTTTCCCCTGGTAGTTTAAGTTATTCTTGCAAGTATGGAGGAATACCAGTTTTGGATGAACGCTGAAAGTAAGTTAGGAATAACAGGGAAAAATTTGGAAGCTTTCATTAGTGCTAAAATTCAAGAAAGACAGAAAGAGAAAGAGAAGACAAAAAGGAGCGTGATAGACTTGATCGTGAGGAGAGAGCTAGAGTACATGAGGAACAAGCTAAAGTACCTGAGGAACAAGTTAAATTAAGAGAACTTCAGGAAAGAGCAAAGGATAGAGAACATGAGTTAAGAGAGAGATAAAAAGATTGCGAGCTCGAAAAAGCTCGCCTTGAATTAGAGAATAAAAAGTTAACTTTCTCACAACAGCAATTAGCGGAAGGAGTAATAGAACAACATGCAGCTAGTGCACATATTCCAACACCTAATTTACCTCCCTTCACAGAGGGGGAAGACATAACTTCATACATTATCAGGTTTGAAAATACCGTTACCCTCTGTGAATGGCCTGCTGACACCTGGGCTACCAGGTTAGGAATGTTATTTTCTGGTACAGCTTTGAATATCTATGCAACTTTGTTGTAGGATATATGCAGTTATAACCTACTAAAGAAGGCAATCCTTAAAGCATATCAAAAAACTACAAATTCTTATAGGAAAGATTTCAGGTATGCCACCTTACAGCATGGCCAAAACTTTCAGCAGTTACAGGTAACACTCTTTCGTTTGTTCGACTTTGGATAGAGAGTACGGGAATTGATCACAGTTATGAATCTCTTAGAGACTTCATGGTTGCTGACCAGTTCCTGACAGCTCTTCCTCACCAGATACGAACATTCATTAGAGAACGTAACCTGATTAAAGCTGATGAAGTTGCTGAGGCCGCTGACTTGTATGCTGAGGCTCACAATTCCTATAAAGACCTAAAGGGATCGAACCCTAAGGGCAAGGGTGTTGTGATAGAAATACAGGCCATATCTCTAGGCTTTATTGAACATAGAATCTTCAACAAAATATAATGACTAGTACATCTAATAACTGCTTCTACAGGGATGGTGATGTCTTGCATATGTCAAGAGAAAAGTTATAACTACAGGCCACATATTTAAACTCACCATATAATCTGCATCACTAATATATGGATATAAGAGAAGAGAATCACACACCATGTGTTGGCGCCCATGACACACACCAAGCTGTTGTTGTTAAGGGCCCTGAGAGATGGTGCAGTATTATCCTGCTGCTGCTCCCCACAGGAGCAGTATCACTACACTCTCCCCCTTCTAAAATATCAGAGACAGTAATCTCCCAAACTGTTAGGTGGGCGACATACACGTCCCGACCTTCGTAGCCCTTGAGCCTCTTCACCAGGTTCAATATTTTCCAGTGGGGTTTGACTAACTGCTGGACCAGAATCCTCTATTTCCGTAGGGGTAGTCTCAAGGGGCTTTCCAGGAGAAAACGAAGCATCTTTCACATCTATTGGTGTACCTTGAGATTCCACACTAATGGGGATTTCAACTGGGGCTAAATGTCTTATAGAAGCTGGAGATGCTGTCCTGGGAGACAGTAATGGTGAAATTGGAGATTTTGTCCAGGTAGTCGGGAATTATACACAGGAAGGAATACATATAAATGACCTCATAGGGGACAGGAACCATAGTAGGGAAACAAGTGTAGTCAAAGATAAGATAAAACCAATATTGCAAACTAGAAATACGCAGGAAATAGCAAACAAGAGGACTCCACTAGCAATAGTGAGGATATATTACCAAAAACAACTGGTGGGAGCTCCATTGTTGGTGCTAGGGAGGATAGAAGTAAGACAGGGAAACATGCACCAACAGGGAATACAGTCACAGAAACCCAAGGCAAACGGAAACCAAGCCTGTGCACATACTATGCACTTGGTATCTGCTGGCATGGGAAATCTGGAAAAACAGATGGGACGTGCAACTATGACCACCCTAGAAAATGCCATGCCCATTTTGACAACAGAAAATGCAAACTCCCTTCCTGTAAGCTTTTTTCACCCTGAACTGTGTACCTCTTCAGTACAGGAAAGACTGTGCTATAACTTAAATTGCCCGGCATACCATCTAAAGGGGACAAAAAGATACAAAACATCCAGGCCATGGGAAAACCTGGGTAGCCACAGCCACTCAAGAGGGAGAGGTTTTTTAAATGCCAGGAAGGAAAAAAAACTGGCAGGAAATGGCAGAAATCGTACACCAAATCCAGTCATTCCTGGAGTGGAACCACAGTCGATGGCCTCCACTCCAAACCAACAGATACAGATACTAATGCCGGAAAAAAAATCCCCCCCCAGTACCAACAATACCACCAGTCCGATAACATTCTTCTTTGCAAATATACAGGGTCTAAAGCCAGCAACAAACAACAAAATACCTTTCATCTGTGGACTGCTTGCAGAGGCAAAGGCAATGTTCGCGGCTTTCACTGAGACCCACATAAAGGATCACTTGGACAACGAAATATGGATCCCAGGTTACAACCTATACAGATGTGACAGAGTGAACAGGCAAAAGGGGGGGGGGGGTTGGCCTGTGCATTGCAGAGTCACTTGTTTGCACAGAACTGCTTAATGCCTCAAATGATGTAGTGGAAGTTTTAGCAGTAAAGGTCGAGAACCAAAACCTAGTCATTGTGGTAGTCTACAAGCCTCCGGATGCAACATCCCAGCAATTCCAGGAACAGCTGTTAAAAATTGACCACTGTCTGGAAAATCTTCCAGTTCCTGCACCCAACATCTTGCTCCTGGGGGATTTCAACTTAAGGCACCTAAAATGGAGGAATATAGCAAATAATATTGTTGCAGTAATAACACCAGGAGGCAGCTCTGATGAAAACTCACACTCACACGAGCTTTTAAGTCTCTGCACAAAATTCAATTTAAACCAGCAAATAATAGAGCCTACTAGACTGGAGAATACACTAGACCTCATCTTCACTAACAATGATGATCTGATAAGATATGTCACCATATCAAAAACAATATACTCAGATCACAACATAATTGAGGTTCAGACATGTATGCATGGAGCCCCAGACCGACATAATGAGACTAGTCACGAGGGAGCATTCACCAAATTCAACTTCAATAACAAAAACATAAAGTGGGACCAAGTAAACCAAGTCCTAACCGATATAAGCTGGGAAGATATACTAAGCAACACAGACCCCAACTTATGCCTAGAACAGATTAACTCGGTGGCACTCGATGTATGCACAAGGCTTATTCCTCTAAGAAAAAGGAGGAGTAGATGTAAAATAGAAAGAGACAGGCGCTCCCTTTACAGGCGATGGAAAAGAATAAGAGAGCGGCTAAAAGAGGTCAATATATCTGAAATGCGTAGGGAGACACTGGTCAGAGAAATAGCAAGCATCGAACTTAAGCTAAAAGAATCCTTTAGGAGTCAGGAATCGCGGGAAGAACTAAAAGCCATAAATGAAATCGAAAGAAACCCAAAGTATTTTTTCTCCTATGCCAAATCAAAATCGAGAACAACGTCCAGTATTGGGCCCCTACTTAAACAAGATGGGTCCTACACAGATGACAGCAAGGAAATGAGTGAGCTACTCAAGTCCCAATATGACTCAGTTTTTAGCAAGCCGCTAACCAGACTGAGAGTCGAAGATCAAAATGAATTTTTTATGAGAGAGCCTCAAAATTTTATTAACACAAGCCTATCCAATGTTATCCTGATGCCAAATGACTTCGAACAGGCAATAAATGACATGCCCATGCACTCTGCCCCAGGGCCAGACTCATGGAACTCTGTGTTCATCAAGAACTGCAAGAAGCCCCTATCACGAGCCTTTTCCATTCTATGGAGAGGGAGCATGGACACTGGGGTCGTCCCACAGTTACTAAAAACAACAGACATAGCCCCACTCCACAAAGGGGGCAGTAAAGCAACAGCAAAGAACTACAGACCAATAGCACTAACATCCCATATCATAAAAATCTTTGAAAGGGTCCTAAGAAGCAAGATCACCACCCATCTAGAAACCCATCAGTTACACAACCCAGGGCAACGTGGGTTTAGAACAGGTCGCTCCTGTCTGTCTCAACTATTGGATCACTACGACAAGGTCCTAAATGCACTAGAAGACAAAAAGAATGCAGATGTAATATATACAGACTTTGCAAAAGCCTTCGACAAGTGTGACCATGGCGTAATAGCGCACAAAATGCGTGCTAAAGGAATAACAGGAAAAGTCGGTCGATGGATCTATAATTTCCTCACTAACAGAAACACAGAGAGTAGTCGTCAACAGAGTAAAGTCCGAGCCAGCTACAGTGAAAAGCTCTGTTCCACAAGGCACAGTACTCGCTCCATCTTGTTCCTCTCCTCATATCCGACATAGACAAGGATGTCAGCCACACCACCGTGTCTTCCTTTGCAGATGACACCCGAATCTGCATGACAGTGTCTTCCATTGCAGACACTGCAAGGCTCCAGGCGGACATCAACCAAATCTTTCAGTGGGCTGCAGAAAACAATATGAAGTTCACGATGAGAAATTTCAATTACTCAGATATGGTAAACATGAGGAAATTAAATTTTCGTCAGAGTACAAAACAAATTCTGGCCACAAAATAGAGCAAAACACCAACGTCAAAGACCTGGGAGTGATTATGTCGGAGGATCTCACCTTCAAGGACCATAACATTGTATCAATCGCATCTGCTAGAAAAATGACAGGATGGATAATGAGAACCTTCAAAACTAGGGAGGCCAAGCCCATGATGACACTCTTCAGGTCACTTGTTCTATCTAGGCTGGAATATTGCTGCACACTAACAGCACCTTTCAAGGCAGGTGAAATTGCCGACCTAGAAAATGTACAGAGAACTTTCACGGCGCGCATAACGGAGATAAAACACCTCAATTACTGGGAGCGCTTGAGGTTCCTAAACCTGTATTCCCTGGAATGCAGGAGGGAGAGATACATGATTATATACACCTGGAAAATCCTAGAGGGACTAGTACCGAACTTGCACATGAAAATCACTCACTACGAAAGCAAAAGACTTGGCAGATGATGCACCATCCCCCAATGAAAAGCAGGGTGTCACTAGCACGTTAAGAGACCATACAATAAGTGTCAGGGGCCCGAGACTGTTCAACTGCCTACCAGCACACATAAGGGGGATTACCAACAGACCCCTGGCAGTCTTCAAGCTGGCACTGGACAAGCACCTAAAGTCAGTTCCTGATCAGCCGGGCTGTGGCTCGTACGTTGGTTTGCGTGCAGCCAGCAGCAACAGCCTGGTTGATCAGGCTCTGATCCACCAGGAGGCCTGGTCACAGACCGGGCCGCGGGGCCATTGACCCCCAGAACTCTCTCCAGGTAAACTCCAGATACTGTAGTCTCTTCACCATTTTGGTACCGAATGTGGGCATAATGTGGATTAGCTTGCAGGAGCTCTACCTCTTCAACTAAAGGATCCATCTTGTTCATCCTACGGTTACTCTTCAGGAGAACGGGTTCAGGATGACATAACCAAGTGGGCACGGAGGCTCCCGTAGAGGAATGACGTGAATAGTTGGAGTCTTTCATGAGGGGTTGCATTAGTAGCTGTGCACAGCAATAATCTAATAAATTGAAGAGCATCAGGTAGGACAGTTTGCCAGTGTTCAACAGGTAGATTGCGCGACTTCAATGTCACTGTAACTGCCTTCCATATAGTACCATTGAACTGCTCCAATTGACCATTGCCTTGAGGGTTGTAGCTTGTTGTTCTGCTGCAGGCAATACCTTTGCTAGCCAAAAACTCCTGAAGTTCATTACTCATGAACGAGGATCCCCTGTCTGAATGGATATAAGGTGGCATACCAAAAATAGAGAACAACTGTGAAAGACAACTAATAACAGTTGAAGCAGTCATATTTGCACAGGGGAACACAAAGGGAAACCTTGAATATTCATCTACTATGTTAAGGAAATATCTATTCTGATTTATGCTTGGTAGAGGTCCTTTGAAATCTATATTCAGTCTCTCAAAAGGCTGGGTGGATTTTATGAGATGAGTCTTCTCTGGCTGATGAAAGTTTGGCTTGCACTCTGCACATACTCTGCATGCTCTGATCACTTGTCCCACGTCTTCCACTGAGTAGGGCATGTTCTTTGATTTGACAAAATGGTACAGGCGTGTAACTCTTGGGTGACACAAAGCCTTGTGGAGCACTGAGAGTGATTGCAAATCATGACATGCTGCTCCAGAGTGGGACCTAGAGAATGCATTAGGTGAGATGTTCTCTTGACCTGGTCGGTACAGAATATCTAAGTCATAACACGATAATTCCATCCTCCAGCGTAATATCTTGTCATTCTTTATCCTACTTTTGTGCTTCTTGTCGAACATATACATCACGGACCGTTGGTCAGTCCTTATGGTGAAATGTCTACCAGTTAAATAATGCCTCCAGTGGCAAACTGCTTCTATGATGGCCTGGGCTTCCTTTTCTACAGCAGCGTAACACTTCTCTGATCCTTGAAAAGTTCTCGAAAAGAAGGCTACTGGTCGTCCTGCCTGAGATAAGACTGCAGCAATGGCAATGTCAGATGCATCCATTTCCACTTCGAATGGTAGGGACTCATCAATGGCTTGAACTACTGAGTTTTCAATGTTCTGTTTGAGAGTATGGAAAGCGGCTTCTGCTTCCTTTGTCACAGGAAATGTGGTAGCACTCAATGGGCAGACTTTACTTGAATAGTTGTAGATCCATTGTGAGTAATAAGCAAAGAGACAAAGAGTTCTTCGGAGTGACTTTTTGTCTTGAGGCATTGGAAGTTCCCGTAGAGGTCGTAGTCGTTCAGGGTCTGGGAATATTGAACCTCCTTCCACTACATAACCAAGGATGCTAAGCCTTTTAGTTGAAAAAGTGCACTTTTCCTCATTGTAACTGATATTTTTCTTCTTGGCGGCTTCCAAAAACTTATCAAGGTTTGCATCATGTTCCTCCTGGGTCTTGCCACAAATGGTAGCATTATCTAAATACGCATAAGTTCCCATGAGTTGCTCTTCCTGAATGAGTGAATCCATAATTCGGTGGAAGCAGGCTACCCCATTGGTGACTCCAAAAGGGACTCTGGTAAACTGATACAGCCCATCACTAGCCTGAAACGCTGTGTATGGTTTATCTTCATTCCTTATATGGACTTGATGATAGGCACTCTTTAGATCAATTGTGCTAAACATATAGTACTGAGCAATTTTGTTCACTGTATCATCAATTCGAGGTAGAGGGTACCCATCAAGAAGTGTAAATTTGAAGATTGAGACACTTATGCAGCATATGGGAATCTTTATTCAGGAAACGTTTCGCCACACAGTGGCTTCATCAGTCCAATACAAAGAGGAAGGCGTAAGGAGAGGAGGAGAATGAGGTAATCAGTCCCTCAACCTGGAGTCGATGTGTTCAGTCCATCAATCTTGTAGAATGTACAGCATAGGGCCGTAGACGTGGCTTATATACTGTAGTGAGGTGACGTGAAGCAGATGGAGGCGGGGTCATAGTGGTACCATCCACTAGTCGAAGTAGGTCTTCGTTCAAGGTTGAACAAGTGTTGAAGAATTCTTTGTAATAAGACCCCATGATGCTGCCGTGTCTGACAGTTGTGATGAATGGTTTGAAAAACCGACAAGTTGAAGATTGAGACACTTATGCAGCATATGGGAATCTTTATTCAGGAAACGTTTCGCCACACAGTGGCTTCATCAGTCCAATACAAAGAGGAAGGCGTAAGGAGAGGAGGAGAATGAGGTAATCAGTCCCTCAACCTGGAGTCGATGTGTTCAGTCCATCAATCTTGTAGAATGTACAGCATAGGGCCGTAGACGTGGCTTATATACTGTAGTGAGGTGACGTGAAGCAGATGGAGGGCGGGGTCATAGTGGTACCATCCACTAGTCGAAGTAGGTCTTCGTTCAAAGGTTGAACAAGTGTTGAAGAATTCTTTGTAATAAGACCCCATGATGCTGCCGTGTCTGACAGTTGTGATGAATGGTTTGAAAAACCGACAAGTTGAAGATTGAGACACTTATGCAGCATATGGGAATCTTTATTCAGGAAACGTTTCGCCACACAGTGGCTTCATCAGTCCAATACAAAGAGGAAGGCGTAAGGAGAGGAGGAGAATGAGGTAATCAGTCCCTCAACCTGGAGTCGATGTGTTCAGTCCATCAATCTTGTAGAATGTACAGCATAGGGCCGTAGACGTGGCTTATATACTGTAGTGAGGTGACGTGAAGCAGATGGAGGCGGGGTCATAGTGGTACCATCCACTAGTCGAAGTAGGTCTTCGTTCAAAGGTTGAACAAGTGTTGAAGAATTCTTTGTAATAAGACACTTGTTCAACCTTTGAACGAAGACCTACTTTGACTAGTGGATGGTACCACTATGACCCCGCCTCCATCTGCTTCACGTCACCTCACTACAGTATATATAGCCACGTCTATGGCCCTATGCTGTACATTCTACAAGTATTGATGGACTTGAACACATCGACTCCAGGTTGAGGGACTGATTACCTCATTCTCCTCCTCTCCTTACGCCTTCCTCTTTGTATTGGACTGATGAAGCCACTGTGTGGCGAAACGTTTCCTGAATAAAGATTCCCATATGCTGCTTAAGTGTCTCAATCTTCAACTTGTCGGTTTTTCAAACCATTCATCACAACTGTCAGACACGGCAGCATCATGGGGTCTTATTACAAAGAATTCTTCAACACTTGTTCGACCTTTGAACGAAGACCTACTTCGACTAGTGGATGGTACCACTATGACCCCACCTCCATCTGCTTCACGTCACCTCACTACAGTATATAAGCCACGTCTACGGCCCTATGCTGTACATTCTACAAGATTGATGGACTGAACACATCGACTCCAGGTTGAGGGACTGATTACCTCATTCTCCTCCTCTCCTTACGCCTTCCTCTTTGTATTGGACTGATGAAGCCACTGTGTGGCGAAACGTTTCCTGAATAAAGATTCCCATATGCTGCATAAGTGTCTCAATCTTCAACTTGTCGGTTTTTCAAACCATTCATCACAAATGTAAATTTGTTGATTGTCTCAGAGTAATCGATAGCCAGTCTCCGTTTCCTATAATCATCCTTAACACCAACAACCTGTGCATGCCAAGGGGAATTACTCGGTTCTAAAATACCCTCCTTCAGCAGCCTCTGAGTTTCTCAATGAGCATCTGATCCTCATAAGAATAGCGGCGTGACTTAGCTGATATGGGATGGCAATCCGCGGTAAGATTTGCAAACAACTTTGTTGGGTCTACCCTTAAAGTGCTAAGTCCACAGACAACAAGAGGAGGCAGTTCACCTCCATATGTTAAGGTAACACTATCATGCAGCTTCTGAAAGTCCTGACCAAGGATAACATCAGAGCACAGTTGTGGCAGAATAGGTAAATGTACATCTTGATAATCCTTTCCATTAACTCTGAGATTTGCCTTACAAAACCCTAAGGTCTGAATAGAGAGAGATGCTGATGCCATGGAAACGGTACCTGATGAGTGATGTACAGTCAAGGAGTGGCGTTTAAACTAAGCCCAAGGTTAAAGAAACTCTCTGAGCTGCCACTAATCAATAAGACCATCTACTTCTTTTCCCTTTTTATGAATACTTTCACAACTGCCTTTGACAGTGAATTTGGAGTAGCCCAGAAGTCACTGTTCCCTAGAGTCGCATGAATCACTGGAATGTGGGGAGGCACTAGCTCTGTTGATGCATTAGCATGACATACTTTAGCAAAGTGACCTTTCTTGTGGCATTTATGGCACTTTGCTTCACGAGCAGGACACTTTGGACGTGGAGTCTTGAAAAACCACAAAAGAAACACACCTTACCTGCTGCTGCTGTCCTGAGCAGGTTCCACATAACTTCATTGCAAGAGTCTTGGTCAGGAATTGCAGCACTTACCACTCGAGAAGGCTGAGTGGTACTGTAACTTCAGAATTCTTCTGGGGTGAATCTAGAGCTCTTGCCTGGTCAAAGGCAGTGGCCCAAGTCGAGAGTTTTATTCTCCAAAAAACGCTGCCTTATTATTGGTGATTGCAGGCCACTGATAAAAGCATCCCTGATGGACTCTTCACAATACTGAGCACTGTCACGCTTGGAAGTGACAGTCCTTACCTAAAATTTTCAGTGCTTGAAGGGATTCCTCTAAGGATTTTATCAATCTGCTGGCAGCGAGTTGCAAGGCCGATAAACGTGCAAAGATTTCATTTGTAGGTTTAATATTCTGAGACTTGAGGGTTTTGATAGCATCTTCATAGGTATTACACTCAGAAATAGCCTCATATATCTTAGGTGACACAAAATTGATGAGCAGACTTAGTTTATCTAGATCTTTTTTAAGAAGGGCTCCCAAGAAGTTTTCGAAAGTCTTAAACCAGTGCTTCCATTTCTGAGCAGCCGTTGATAAGCTGGGGGTCACAGTCTAGCCTCTCAGGTTTCAGTAAACGCTCCATGTTGTGATGTAGTCTAGCTCAGGATCACCACCAGGTAGCCCAGGATTCTATGTTCAATAAATTGTTGTGATAGAAACACAGGCCTTATCTCTAGGCTTTATTGAACATAGAATCTTCATAGTACTTCTGCAACAACAAAATATAATGACTAGTACATCTAATAACTGCTTCTACAGGGATGGTGATGTCTTGCATATGTCAAGAGAAAAGTTATAACTACAGGCCACATATTTAAACTCACCATGTAATCTGCATCACTAATATATGGATATAAGAGAAGAGAATCACACACCATGTGTTGGCGCCCATGACACACACCAAGCTGTTGTTGTTAAGGGCCCCGAGAGGTGGTGCAGTATTATCCTGCTGCTGCTCCCCACAGGACAGTATCACTACAAAGGGTTCACCAGACATTAAGAAATCAAAGACTCTAGGGGAAAGTAAACTGACTTCTTTTATTCCTGTTTGTCATTTATGTGGTGTTAAGGGACATAAACGTCCCGATTGTCCTAAGAAGGTCCAAAAAGTTGGAAGATGTTTTAAAGACTGTAATGACCAAGCACCCTTCTGTTCAGGAACAGTTAATGGACTTAATGTATCTACCATTTTACGAGACACAGGATGCGCATGTATAGTCATTTCTGATAAGCTGTTCCTTAATCTTAAAGAAACTCATTCCTCTGCTATACTTTCAGACTACTTGGGCCGTACGGACACTTTTCCTACCATCCGTTGTTACATTAGGTCTAAATGGTTCACAGGTTGGTCTGAAGCCGTACTGGCTCCCATCACTTTTTGCTCTGTAATAATAGGTAATGTAAAAGGTGCCATTCTTCCTGAGGTTGGCCTTTCATCACCAAAGATTGATATAAGCTTTTCAGATCCTCTTCCTGTAGAGTCAGAGAAGCCCCTCGAAAGTTCAGATGAGACAATGTCTCGGAATATTCATGTGGGATTAAAAACCAGTGATGCTACTCTCGAAAGCAAGGTAGTAGGATCACCGGTTCACTTGTTAGATGAAAGTGAGGATATCACCTCCGATACTATAAATGTCTTGACTAGGGCTCAGACCAAAGCCCAGGCTTCTCCTACTGTCCATCCTTTGATTTTCCTTGACTTTAAGCCTTTAGATATATCGAAGGACTCCTTTATCAATTTACAACGTAATTGCCCTTCTCTTCAAAATTGCCATAATGCAGCTAAACAAAATCAAGTTATTCAAAGGAAAAACTTTTCATATAAATTTGAATATATAAAAGGTATCTTGTATAAGTCAGTATTCAAATTAAATTCAGATGAGATAGACTATTCCATCTTAGTTGTTCCAAATCAATGCAGAGAGATTGTTCTTAAAATGGTTCATGACCTGCCAGTGGCCAGACATTTCTCGCATCGTAAAACCTTAAATAAAATTAGGGAAACCTATTTTTGGCCAAAAATGTCCTCAGATGTCACTACCTATTGTAGATCGTGTAAAGTTTGCCAACTGTCATCCTCCCGAGGTACCAGCCAAGTACCTATGGTCAAAATGCCAATCTTTACGGTACCGTTTGAAAGAGTAGCTATTGACACCGTTGGTCCTTTATCACCACTTTCATCTGGGGGACATAGATATATATTAATATTAGTTGATTATGCTTTGAGTTTCCCTGAAGCCGTACCCTTAAAGACCATAACTACTACAGAGGTGGCTGAAGCCCTTTTGTCCATCTTCTCCAGAGTTGGCATCCCTAGAGAGATTTTGTCTGACCGTGGGACACAATTCACATCTGACTTAATGCAACATCTCTACCAACTTCTGGGAGTGAAGCCTCTCTTCACAACACCATATCATCCCAGCTGTAATGGGAGGATTGAGCACCAGCATTCGGTTCTCAAGTCCATTTTAAGGAAACTTTGCTCCCTTAAACCTAAGGAGTGGCATCGTTACCTGCCCTGTGCTTTGTTTGCCATGAGGGAAGTTCCCAATGACTCTTTGGGGTTTTCACCTTTTGAACTTCTCTATGGTAGACAGGCCAGAGGTCCATTGTCCATACTTCATGACTTATAGACTAATGAGGACGTAAAGGCTGAGGTTCAGTCTTCTTATCAGCTTCTCCTTGACCTTAGATCTAAACTTGAGGAGACCTCTGACATTGTTTCGAAAAACTTAATAAGCTTGCAAATGGACCAGTACAAAACCTGTTTTGATTCCAAAAGTCAGAGGAGAAGTTTTAAAGTAGGGGATAAAGTTCTGGTACTTTTGCCTATCAAGTCAAATAAATTATTTGTAGCATGGAAAGGTCCATATAAGGTTTTAAAAATTTGTGGGAAAGTTTATTACCTGATAGAAGTCAAGGGGAAACCTAAGCTTTATCATATCAACATCCTTAAGAAATATTACCGAAGAAATTCGGTTAACTGTTTGAATGACTTTGATTTAGTTTTTCCACACAAACTTGATAAGACAACTGAGGAGTGTAAAGTGTGCGTAATTGACACCTCTAACGTAGACTATGACAGAGAACTACATGATTTGGTGACTCTTGACCACTCGGGTGCAACGAACATTAATATTAATGAATCTTTGGATGACCATAAGAAACATGAACTACTTCAATGTGTGAGTAACTTCTCAGACGTTTTTACTGATATTCCAGGTGTTACCTCCACGGTAGTCCATAAGATTGACTTAGTCACGGACAATCCTATCAAACAGAAATTATACCGAGTTCCAGTTCACTTTAAGGATGCATTTGACCGAGAGGTAGACAAATTATTAAAACTAAAGATCATTGAACCTTCAGTATCCGCATATTGCTCACCAGTGGTCATGGTTAAGAAAGAGGATAATTCATATAGACTTGCTATTGACTTCAGAGGCCTTAATGCTATAACTCGGTGGGATGCTGAGCCTATGCCCTTAATAGATAGCGATCTACGCAAATTTTATGACTCTTCCTTCTTTTCAGAGATTGATATTGCGCAGGCATATCATCAAGTAATGTTAGATCCTTCTTCTAAGCAGTACACCGCTTTTCCTACACACCAAGGATTGATGCAGTATAGAACTATGCCCTTCGGTTTGGTAACTGCCTGTGCTACCTACGTGAGACTGATGAGAAAGGTCTTGGGTAATATGCCAAATGTTTCATTTTATTTTGATAACATTTACATAATGTCCACGTGGGGCGAGCATATCCAAACATTAACATCAGTTTTGCGTAGGTTACGCTCACATGGCCTCACTGCCAAGCCAAAGAAATGCTTCCTTGGGTATAACAAGATTAGATATCTTGGACTGATCCTTTCCAATAACTCTTTGCAGCCTCTCTCCAGTAAGATCAAAGCTATATTAAAATTTAAATTCCCCAAAACCAAGAAGCTCATGCATAGCTTTCTTGGTTCTGTAAATTTTTATGCACAGTTTATCCTGAACCTTACTGATCTTACAGGCATATTATCTGACTTCCTTAAAAAGTCTGTGAAGGAACCTCTTGAACTTTCCAAAGTAGCTCGGGAAAAGTTTAAAGAGATTAAAAATATCTTCTCGAAAGACCCTATACTTAAGATTCCAGATAATAAAACATTTTGTTTAAGAACTGATGCCTCCAATACTGGCTTAGGTGCAGTGTTACTACAATACCATGATGGTACTCCCCTGTATGCTTGCTAAGCTGGAAACTCCTTCCCACAGAAACGAGATACTCCACAATAGAAAAGGAATGTTTAGCCCTTGTGTGGGGTATCTCCAAGCTTAAATTTTATTTACTGGCAAAAGAATTCATTTTAGAGACGGATCACAAACCTTTGATATACCTAGAAACTTTTAAGGGAACCAACAGTCGCCTCTTGAGGTGGACATTGGCTCTCCAAGCTTTTAAGTTCCATATTGTGTATATCAATGGTTCATCCAATTATTTCTCTGTCTGGTTAAGTCATGACAGTCAGTAGAAAATTTGTTGCTTTACGCGACTTCCACATGTTAGAACTTTTTCCTAGCCTATTCTTCTTATACTCCTTGACTATAAGTCTTGGTATGGGGGAGTGTGAGGGAAAAGTTCAACAGATAGGAATATTGAGCGAGTATATAGTAACAATAGTTTGATTGCCAGCTACTTGTTGAGGTAGGGTCAGTCTAGCTCCCGCTATCCCTTCCCCCATCTCAACTCCCCCGAAAGGTGACGTGTGAGGCTCCGGCCAAACACTAATCACTTGACTCACAGCTCCCAGCACTACTCTTGGAATGACAGATTGGGTCACCTGCCAACCAACGAGAAGTATTGAAGGAGACGGACTAACGTCGCGAGACGTCCCATGTTGGATCTACTTACCTGTTTATATGTATGCAGTCGCAGGACATAACCCCTCATCATTGCAGAGGTAAAGAACCTGCTTCCCTGTCATCTGGACTGATTATTCACAGCTATAGACTCTGTGAAGAACAAGCCGTTGAGTTGTCACCAACACCTGTGATCCGCCCCTCACATCATCAGCAATGGCTACGATTTCAACAACATGCAGTGTCACCAACATCAGACACCCAAGTTGACTTGTACATATTAGCATTGAAGTTAAATATTTATATTTTTCATTTTTCACTTTTCTTTAAAGTAGGTTAAATATTTCATATTTAAGTATTTTATATTTTATATTTTTTTAATAATAAAGTTTTTATGTTTGTCAGTTTTTATTCTTTTTCTATTCATTAATTTTCCTGAGGAGGAGCCAGCCTTCGTAATACTGACTGAAGTTGTTACAGGGCTGAGTAAGCCTTCACAATGTGAACAGTATTTAGATAAAGGTAGGGAAGTTTTTATTGCATTTATGGATTTAGAAAAGGTATATGAGTGGATAGGGGTGCAATGTGGCAGATGTTGCAAGTATATGGAATAGGTGGTAAGTTACTAAATGCTGTAAAGAGTTTTTATGAGGACAGTGAGGCTCAGGTTAAGGTGTGTAGAAGAGAGGGAGACTACTTCCCGGTAAAAGTAGGTCTTAGACAGGGATGTGTAATGTCACCATGGTTGTTTAATATATTTATAGATGGGGATGTAAAAGAAGTAAATGCTAGGGTGTTCGGGAGAGGGGTGGGATTAAATTATGGGGAATGAAATACAAAATGGGAATTGACAGTTACTTTTTGCTGATGATACTGTGCTTATGGGAGATTCTAAAGAAAAATTGCAAAGGTTAGTGGATGTGTTTGGGAGTGTGTGTAAAGGTAGAAAGCTGAAAGTGGACATAGAAAAGAGTAAGGTGATGAGGGTATCAAATGATTTAGATAAAGAAAAATTGGATATCAAATTGGGGAGAAGGAGTATGGAAGAAGTTAATGTTTTCAGATACTTGGGAGTTGATGTGTCGGTGGATGAATTTATGAAGGATGAGGTTAATCATAGAATTGAAGGAAAAAAGGTGAGTGGTGCATTGAGGTATATGTGGAGTCAAAAAACGTTATCTATGGAGGCAAAGAAGGGAATGTATAAAAGTATAGTAGTACCAACACTCTTATATGGGTGTGAAGCTTGGGTTGTGAATGCAGCAGCGAGGAGGCAGTTGGAGGCAGTGGAGATGTCGTGTCTAAGGGCAATGTGTGGTGTAAATATTATTCAGAACAGAGTGTGGAAACTAGGAGAAGGTGTGGAGTTAATAAAAGTATTAGTCAAGAGGGATGAAGAGGGGTTGTTGAGGTAGTTTGGTCATGTAGAGAGAATGGATCAAAGTAGAATGACATGGAGAGCATTTAAATCTGTACGAGAAGGAAGGCGGGGTAGGGTCGTCCTCGAAAAGATTGGAAGGAAGGGGTAAGGGAGGGTTTGTGGGCGAGGGGCTTGGACTTTAAGCAGGCGTGCATGAGCATGTTTGATAGGAGTGATTGGAGACGAATGGTATTTGGGACCTGATGATCTGTTGGAGTGTGAGCAGGGTAATATTTAGTAAAGGGATTCTGGGAAACCAGTTTTTTTTATATAGCCAGACTTGAGTTCTGGAAATGGGAAGTACAATGCCTGCACTCTAAAGGAGGGGTTTTGGGATATTAGCAGTTTGGAGGGATATGTTGTGTATCTTTATACGTATATGCTTCTAAACTGTTGTGTTCTGAGCACCTCTGCAAAAACAGTGATTATGTGTGAGATCAAACTCGCTCACAATTCTCCCCAGACACTGGCCAGAAATCTACGGGATAAAGTGGAGGTCTTGTCTTACTGTATGGGCCTGATGGAGGAGGTCATCTACAGTAGATCGAGGTGCCCCTACCAGATTTCCCCAGGTCTCGAATGTGAAGACACGTGGGGGGCGCCATCTGCTGATCACGGCACATCTTGTCCAGTTGGTGTCTGTCTTAAGAAGAACACTATTGTGTCTTTGAGACCCGCGCCTCGTCATTCAAGCTAGGGCTGCCAGTTCTCCCTAGCTAACTTAACCTAGTGTTTGCCTACATTATCGGCCTATTACTACCTATGTTAAGGTCTTAGGTCTACATTATTATTATCTACAGTTGCCTTAGTAAACCTAATATTAATATACTAACAGTAAAACTACCTACTCCTTCCCTGAAGGGTAAATTTATAAATTAAATAGTACCTTCATCCACACCCAACTCGGGAGAGAAATGTGTTTAAGTTCGGGGAGAACGCTTTTTGTTTGGGTGGGTTTAAGGGCCACCCAGCTCAGCCGTTCCATTACGGACTTGCTGGGATCCCTTGGTTCGCTTTGTATGTCCTGTGGAACTTTAGGGACCAAATAAATTTCCACATTGAGGTAAATGTTTTACAAACTTTTACAAACGTACGTGAATGAACTAAAAGTAGACACATATTAATACGCATTTATTTTGCCTGACCAAGTGATGTCCACTACCTGTTCAATTTGTGTTCTTACTTTGTATGGAAAATTTTATAGGGGTGATTACTTGTACATACCTCAACATTACATGCATATGAGTAATCTCCTTGGGAGACAACAACTATATTGTTTACAGTAGCCACCCGTGTAGACATGTGAGAAAACTTAACCACCTCTGGTCACTGCAGGTGGCCCCTCAACCCTCACAATCTTATCCATATCTATCCGAGACCAGTATAAATTGGGTAGCACCCTTAAGTACAGCACTACTAATTAATTGTGGACTGTATAAATTATATTAGTTTAACTGAATGAAGGGGGGGAGGGGTGGGTAGGTTACACATGGATATATCCATCAAGGAAAAACACTTGTACATAATCCCACCACTTACCAGATATTCTCTGGTGGTCACTTGATGTGGCTGTATCACCCATAACCTATCCAATTAAAACATACCTAACTGGCCAGTATCAGTCTGCTATAACTAGAAAGGTTACTTAACTGTGGGTGATTGATGCTCCTTATTTCCTCCATTCACCATCTCATTTCGATGTCCTGCTACACCGACATGGTTCTTATTCCAGCAGGACGAGGTATCCGTTGGTTTGTCCCGGTTTAGAAGTCGTGATTCCATAAAACTTTGCTATCCTCGGGACGAGAGCCACTCGTTCACTCGGAGCAGGGTGATTTTTTTCACTTCCAGCATTCTCTTAACTTAATGTTATTATCACTGATTACATTACCATTCACAAGACGATTTAACGTCTAATAATTATTATACACATTAGAGGTCACTCCATTAAGATCTGAGACTGATGAGTGAGGATTAACTCACGGGTAATTTCCCCTGGACACATTTCATGGCGGCGCACCCGTCACCCTCGGTCCTACTATTATCCACTCATTTTATCACTTTATTATGGTGGTCACATAAATCATGTTCCCTTACTCTTCACCAGGAACAGTTACGACACTTCCTATTAGGAAGTGAGGCCTATATTAATCCTTAGGCCGCCGTGAATGCCAATTTCCTGTTCCCATGTTTCACAGCTTCCTCACTATTCAATTCAATTCAATTCAAAGTTTATTCTCTATAAAGATTACAATGTTGAATTTACAGAATTTGGTTGTTGTGTGGTTTACATGTAGTTAAATAATGATTACAGAGTGTACCACTAGAATGCCTAGCATGGCTAGGCATTTTGGGCAGACTTAGTTTAATTCTTTATTTTAAAATATTACAAATTATGAGGTAAGTTGGTATTATGGCTAAGTGACTAAATATTAGCTTGTGAGTTTAGCAATGTGAATACTTTTGTTTTGGCACAGTACATAGTTTCAGTATTGGAGTATCATAGGATTCATTATTTTAAGATTGAGATTAATATTTCTGTTTATGGTCAAATGGGCGAGTGAGTGTAAGTGTGAAGCACCAGGTGGTGTTCGTGTAGTTAGTTGATGGGGTGTATCAGGGAGATAAGATGTTTTCTAATGGTAGTTTTGAAGGTGATGAATGTGTCTGCAGTTCTAAAGTTCTCAGGTAGGGTGTTCCAGATTTTAGGGCCTTTGACATACATTGAATTTTTGTAAAGGTTTAGTCGCACACGGGGAATGTCGTAGAGATGTTTGTGTCTGGTGTTGTGCCTGTGGGTTCTGTCACAACTATCAAGAAAGCGTTTTAGGTCAAGGTTGATATTGGAGTTTAAGGTTCTGTAGATGTAGATTGCACAGTAGTAAGTGTGGATGTACTGAACAGGGAGTAAGTTTAGATCTATGAAGAGTGGGGGGGGGTGTTGCGAGGGATGGGATTTAGTGATTATTCTTACTGCAGCTTTTTGTTGGGTTATTATTGGCTTTAGGTGTGTTGCTGCAGTTGATCCCCAAGCACAAATAGCATAGGTGAGGTATGGATAAATAAGTGAGTGGTATAGTGTGAGAAGGGCATTTTGCGGCACGTAGTATCGTATCTTGGAGAGGATCCCAACCATTTTGGATACTTTTTTGGTTATGTGTTGGATATGGGTGCTGAAATTCAGGTTGTTGCCTAGGAATTTTCCCTCATTATGTCTGGTAATTAGAGTGTTGTCAACCTTAATTAGAGTGTTGTTGATCTTAATTCAAAACACTGCCGCCCCCTCGTGCCCCAGCTCGACCTATACCCCCGCACATCTGTGCAGGCACAGCGGGAACCCAGTTGGTTCCATTCAAAATACAAATACATTTTGACCCAAATCAACACATTAAATACTTATTAGGCACTATAGCTTCAGAAATTAAATAATTTCCACACATTGTTTCAACTCTGTATCTCGTTCTCTCTCTCGTTTACTCTTTCGTTAACTAGTTGGCTCTCATTGACGATGGCGTCTAAGGTTAGCTGTAATAAAAAGAGAAGTAAGCCTCTTGCTTTAAGTGCCAAGTTAGAGGACGATGGTGTGCCATTCTGATTTTATTTAATAAACATCCTGCCACTCACCTCTCACACATTAATATTAAAATTTTAAGGTAAGTAATAAGTGTACTATGTGTGTATCTTACCTTTTATTGTGTTTTTAATGCCTATTTCTATTGCTAACTTAATATAAGTTAGGGTAAACTTGTTGTTTGGCATTTATTGCATATTTTATATGCTCTGATAATAATACTTGTGGAGCTGGGTGGAGGGACAACATTACATTTTCTCTGTTCAGCCATCAGAGAAAACGTGTATGAATCTGCGTTTGGCCCAGCCACTCCACCACTCCGCTTTTGTTTACAATTTTCGGCATGAATTATTCATTACTTCTACCTTCGTTTATGATGGCAACTAAAGGTAGTTGTTAGAAATGATTAAATTCAGTGACCAAGGCATGTCGATGTTAATATGGCTCTGGGCCACAGTGTAGGTAGCCGGTAGGTGTAGCCAAGGCTACACCTACCGGCTACACCTACCGGCTACCTTATACAAATAAATACTACTCACCTCTCTTCCTATATTAAGACTACACATATTTTAAGGTAAATAATGAGTGTACTGTATGTGCATTTTACCTCTCTGGGATGTTTTAAATATCGTATATTAAGTATGAGATGGGGAGCCAGTGCTACCTACACCTGGGCTACCTGCACCTGACTTCCTACAAATAAGTACTACTCACCTCTCTCCCTACATTAAGATTACAAATACTTTAAGATAAGTAATGAATTTACTATGACTGTATTTTACTTTGTGTGTTTTTAATGCCTAGTTCAATTACTAACTTAATATAATTTAGTGTAAACTTGTTGTCTGGCATTTATATGCATTTATATATGGAAAAAATGGAGTTCTGCATTCCGTTGATGTCTGCTTTCCGGCAACAGCCTGTGTGAAAATTTGTGTGGACTGCCTCCAAGTGAGTCGCCTACCCTGGCAAACTCTGTTGACACCGAGCTCTGAGGTGGGTACCTCAGCCTCACAAGTGGCTTATAGGACAGATTTTCACAAATGATTGATGTTGCAAGAAACTCGCCTGCATGCACGTGTAAAGGACTAACTTACTTGGTGTTGCAGCATATATCCTGATCTTCAACCTCCGTAAGCTTAGCCCGTCTGGACTTTCCCTCAGAAACCACGTGCAACCAGGAGCCTTAATTCCTGCAATATTCAATCATAATTAGTGTCCTGCCTGCACCTCAGAAATTCCTATATCCAAGAGGGTATGTATCCCCTAGTATAACTATGCAGACACAGACACTAGCTTCCAGACTGCTCTGGGACACTGGTACTTACTGGGCATGCTCTGCCAGCTGCAACACAGGCCCACAGATCAACTCACTCACAATCTCCCTAGACACTGGCCAGAAATCTACGAGATAAAGGTGGAGGTCTTGTCTTACTGTATGGGCCTGACGGAGGTCATCTACAGTACATCGAGGTGCCTCTACCAGATTTCCCCAGGTCTCAGATGTGAAGACGTGGGGGCGCCGTCTGCTGATCACGGCACGTCTTGTCCAGTTGGTGTCTGTCTTAAGAAGAACGAGCTGGTCTCTCTTCCATACCCTCGTCTCTTCGTTCAAACTAGGGCTGCCAGTTCTCCCTAGCTAACTTATCCTAGTGTTTGCCTACATTATCGGCCTATTACTACCTATGTTAAGGTCTTAGGTCTACATTGTTATTATCTACAGTTGCCTTAGTAAACCTAATATTAATATACTAACAGTAAAACTACCTACTCCTTCCCTGAAGGGTAAATCTATAAATAAATAAGTGCCTACCATCAATCGCCAACTCAGGGAGAGAAATGTGTTTATGTTCGGGGAGAACACTTTTTGTTTGGGCGAGTTATAAGGGCCATCCAGCTCAGCCGTTCCATCATGGCCATGCCGGATCTGTCCTGTGGAACTTTAGGGACCAATAAATTTCCACAGCCTGGAACCTAACCCACCGTATAAGTGGGGCCCTACTGTACATATATGAGATACAATTTATGAGATACAATTTATGAGATACAATTATTCAGTATTTATTTAGTTGTGGGTGAGTAAGTGATTTATGAGAAGAGACTTGAATTTATAAACAGAGTTTCTTTTATATTCACAGGTATGAATTCCAGATTTTAGGGCCTTTTATGTGCATTGAGTTTTTGCATAGCCTATTTATTACTGCATACTTATTACTGCACCCACTACATACATAGAACACTTAACTCTGATATAAACCCTCCCCTCAAACGTCTCCTTACCAACCTCAGCAGAACACTGGACCATAACACAAGGCACAGATCACTCTTTGATGTTCCTCGAGTCCATCTCACACTATGCAAAATCTCAATGCACATAAAAGGCCCTAAAATCTAGAATTCATTACCAGTGAATATAAAAGAAACACTGTTTATAAATTCAAGTCTCTTCTCAAAAATCACTTACTCACCCACAATTAAATAAATACTGAATAATTGTATCTCATAAATTGTATCTCATAAATGTTTCTCATTATTGTATCTCATAAATGTCTAACCTGTGACCCAGTCAAACTTTGTTATTATTTAATTACTTTTCCTAACAAAATATTCCATTCTACTGAATGCACAGCAACACAGTAAACGACCATATGACCTGTCTTTGTAATACTCATTTGTGCTAAATTGTTATCTGTTTACAATAATGTTTTTACCACTGAATATATAATTGCTTAGTTAATCTTAAGTTAATTTTAAGCCTGCCCATAATGCTCTGCATACAAGGGGCTTTGGCATGTTGCACTTTAATAACTGTATTCCTTTGTACTTCTCTTTACTTAGGGCATAGGTTATAGGACATTCTGGCAAGTTGACACTACCAGTGGCATTCTCCCATTCCACTATGTCAACAATACTTAAAGATAACAGTAATATACGATACTATATGAGATGTAAAATTTACAGTACAGTCCACTGTATACATAATACATGTATACAGTACATAAATGATTAAAATACAGTGGAACCTCTACTTGCAAGTTTAATCCATTCCATGACCTTGCTTGCAACTGGATTTGCTCATTTGCAGAGTCAATTTTCCTCATTTAAATTAACTGAAATGCAATTAATCCATTCCAGTGGAATTCTGTGCTTCAATAATTTCACTAATATCAACTCGACGGCTTATTTATGTATCTCACTTCATCTAATATGACATAATAAACAATATAAATAACATAGAAACCTGATATATATACTCTAAAATGAATAAAATATGTCATTCATGTAGTGGTATGAGCGGTGTTGGTGGTGGACGAGAGTTTGGAGACCGGGCAAAATACTTCTTGAATAATTTTGCTAATATCATTTATACAGCTTATTTATCTATAACAATTAATCTAATATGACATTATAAACAATATAAATAACATAGAAACCTGACATATATTCTAGAATGAATAAAATATGTCATTATATATGTGGCAGCGGCTGCGGCAGCCGACGAGAGTTTGTCTGGAGACAAGACAAAATATCCCTTGAATATTTTGCTATCAACTCTACGGCTTATTTATCTATCAAAGTTCATCTAATATGATGTAATAAACAATATAAATAACACAGAAACCTCATATATACTCTAGAATGAATAAAATATGCCATTATGTAACAGGTGGAGGCAGCCACAACCACTCCCTCTATGTTATGGTAAACACTGCCATCCAGTGACAGCCTTTTGAAGCCGTCTATTATTATAATTATTATTATGTAGTACATTATTATATATGTATTATTATACGTATTATATTATCATTCTTATTGTATTATGTTATTATACATATTATTATTATTATTATTATGCATTTTATTGTATATATTATTATTAATATTATTATTATTATTATTATTATTATTATTATTATTATTATTACAATGTAAATTTGTAATTTTTATTCACACAAAAAATATAAGATTTACTGTTATGTCTTATTGCAATACACCTACCATCCGACTTACGACCTGCTCGACATACGTCCACTCGACTTACGACTGGAGATTGTGGCAAGAAAGGCTCATACTCACAAACTTTATTTGTTTTCACTGTTGCATATAAACCTGTCTGTATCTGTCTGCCTATATATCTGTGTGTCTGTTTATCTGTCTGTCTACCTGTGTGTCTGTCTGTCTACCTGTCTATGTCTACCTGTGTGTCTGTCTTTCTGTCTACCTGTGTGTCTTTGTCTACCTGTGTCTGTCTACCTGTGTGTGTCTTTCTGTCTACCTATGTGTCTGTCTACTTGTGTGTGTCTTTATGTCTACCTGTGTGTCTGTCTACCTGTGTACTCACCTATTTGTACTCACCTATTTGTGGTTGCAGGGGTCGATTCACAGCTCCTGGCCCCGCCTCTTCGCTGATTGCTACTAGGTCCTCTCTCTCCCTGCCCCATGAGCTCTATCATACCTTGCCTTAAAACTATGTATGGTTCCTGCCTCCACTACATCCCTTTCTAGGCTATTCCATGGCCTGACTACTCTATGACTGAAGAAATACTTCCTAACATCCCTTTGATTCATCTGAGTCTTCAACTTCCAATTGTGACCTCTTGTGTCTGTGTCCCATCTCTGGAACATCCGTCTTTGTCCACCTTGTCTATTCCGCACAGTATTTTATATGTCGTTATCATGTCTCCCCTGACCCTCCTGTCCTCCAGTGTCGTCAGGCCGATTTCCCTCAACCTTTCTTCGTAGGACAATCCCCGTAGCTCTGGGACTAGTCTTGTTGCAAATCTTTGCACTTTCTCTAATTTCTTGACGTGCTTGACTAGGTGTGGATTCCAAACTCGTGCTGCATACTCCAGTATGGGCCTGACGTAGATGGTATACAGAGTCTTAAACGAATCCTTACTTAGGTATCGGAACGCTATCCGTAGGTTTGCCAGGCGCCCGTATGCTGCATCAGTTATCTGATTGATGTGTGCCTCAGGAGATATGCTCAGTGTTATACTCACCCCCAGATCTTTTTCCTTGAGTGAGGTTTGCAGTCTTTGGCCATCTAAACTATATTGTGTCTGCGGTCTTCTTTGCCCTTCCCCAATCTTCACGACTTTGCATTTGGCAGGGTTAAATTCAAGGAGCCAGTTGCTGGACCAGGCTTGTAGCCTGTCCAGGTCTCTTTGTAGTCCTGCCTGATCCTCGTCTGATTTGATTCTTCTCATTAACTTTGCATCATCTGCAAACAAGGACACTTCTGAGTCTATCCCTTCCGTTATGTCGTTCACATATACCAAGAACAGAACAGGTCCTAGGACTGACCCCTGTGGAACCCCGCTTGTCACAAGCACCCACTCTGACACCTCGTCGCGTACCATGACTCGTTGTTGCCTCCCTGTCAGATATTCTCTGATCCATTGCAGTGCCTTCCCTGTTATGTGTGCCTGATCCTCTAGCTTTTGCAGTAACATCTTGTGAGGAACTGTGTCGAAGGCCTTCTTGCAGTCCAAAAATATGCAGTCGATCCACCTTCCCTCTCTCTTGTCTTACTTCTGTCACCTTGTCATAAAACTCTAGTAGGTTTGTGACACAGGATTTTCCTTCCCTGAAACCGTGCTGGTTGTCAATTATACCCTTGTTTCTTTCCAGGTGCCCCACCACTCTCCTCCTGATGATCTTCTCCATGACCTTGCATACTATACATGTTAGTGATACAGGTCTGTAGTTTTAGTGCCTCATGTCTGTCTCCCTTTTTAAAAATTGGGACTACATTTGCCATTTTCCATACCTCAGGGAGTTGCCCAGTTTCAAATGATGTGTTGAAGATCTTTGTTAATGGCTCACACAATATCTCTGCTCCTCTTTAAGGACCCATGGAGAGATGTTGTCTGGTCCCACCGCCTTTGAGGTGTCAAGTTCGCGTAGCAGCTTCTTCACCTCCTCCTTGGTTATATGTACCTCATCCAGCACTTGCTGGTGTGCCCCCCAGTTCTGATTTCTTGGAGTCCTACTGGTTTCCACTGTAAATACCTCTTTAAATTTGTGTTGAGCTCCTGACAAACCTCTCGGTCATTTCTTGTGAATTCCCCATCACCCTTCCTCAGTCTGATTACCTGGTCCTTGACTGTTGTTTTCCTCTGATGTGGCTGTTTCAACAGCTTCGTGTCAGTCTTTACTTTTGATGCTATGTCATTTCATATTGTCTCTGAGCCTCCCTTCTTATCTGTGCATATTCGTTTCTGGCTCTTCGGCTGATTTCTTTATTTTCCTGAGTTCTCTGTCTTCTGTACCTTTTCCATTCTCTAGTACACCTAGTTTTTGCCTCCCTACACTTTGGGTGAACCAAGGACTTGTTCTGTTCTTCCCATTATTTCTGTTTCCCTTGGGAACAAACCTCTCCTCTGCCTCCTTGCATTTTGTTGCTACATAGTCCATCATTTCTTGTACTTGTTTTCCTGTCAGTTCCCTCTCCCACTGAATGTCTTGAAGGAAGTTCCTCATGCCTGAGTAGTTCCCCCTTTTGTAGTTTGGTTTTTTCCCAGCCTATTCCTGCTACTCTCTCCACTTGGAGCTCAACTATGTGTCGAAGCACAGAACCACATGATCACTAGCTCCCAGGGGCCTTTCATACATGATACCCTCGATGTCCGAACTACTCATGGTGAATACAAGGTCCAACCTTGCTGGTTCATCCTCTCCTCTCTCTCTGGTAGTGTCTCTAACATGTTGATGCATGAGGTTTTCCAGTACCACATCCATCATCTTGGCTCTCCATGTTTTGGGACCCCCATGGGGCTCCAGGTTTTCCCAGTCAATCTCCTTGTGGCTGAAATCACCCATAACTAGTAACTTTGCTCCCCCCATGTGTGCTCTCCTGGCCACCTCGGCTAGTGTGTCTATCATTGCTCTGTTGCTCTCATCGTATTCTTCTCTTGGCCTCCTGCAGTTCTGTGGTGGGTTGTACATTACTGCAATTATCACCTTATGTCCCTCAGTCTGGATTGTTCCTACTAAGTAGTCCCTTTCGCCCGTGCCATCCATTCCTTCCATTTTCTCAAAACCCCACTGGTTTTTAATGAGCAGTGCAACTCTCCTCCCCCTCTCCTCCCTCTGTCTTTCCTGAGGATTTGATATCCCGGGTGGAAAGATTGAATCTGTTATTATTCTGGTGAGTTTTTTTTTCTGTGAGTGCTATTATGTCTTGGGATGTCTCTTTGATTCTTTTGTGCCACTCCTCATACTTGTTTGTTATTCCATCTGCATTTGTATACCACACCCTTTAACTTCTTTTCTAAGACTGTGGTCTGGGAGGTATATTGGGGTTGGGGAAGTGGGAGACCTGGTAAGGAACTATGGGTTGTTGCTGTGGAGGTGGAGTTTGTTAATGTAGTGGGTGGGGGCATTGGATGTGGCATGGGTGTTTTGATTTAGAGTGTTTGGTTGCACTCGGGTTGACCTGGTTGGGAGGTTCTATAGGAAGTTGTGAGGGAGGCTGTATTTGATCTTCTCCTGGGTCTGGGATCTCCTGTCTGTCTTCTCCATCCCTCTCTTTCCTCCTTTCGCCTTTGTACCATCTCTCTCAGTTTCTGCCTTTCTTCTTGTGTTCTGTCGCGGTCGAGATACACCTCCTGTATGCCGGCATGTCCCTTAATCGTGCTTTCTCCTGCAGGATCCTGGTCCGAGTCGCTTCTGCCTTGAAGGTCACTCTCACTGGCCGGGTTCTTTTCTTACAAACCCCCCTATTCTCCAAAAATTTTCAGCTGGGTCATGTCGTCTTCTCCTATTGCTTTCATGATGCTTTCAATTGCTTTTTTTCCCCTTGTTTTCTTGCTTCATATGTTTCCCCCTTGAACTTCCTGGAGCCCCTACACAAAGACTGACCTCACCTTTCATTCTCCCACTGCATATCCCTGTGTATCCCCTCATTTAATTTGGTTTCCTCCACTGCAGCTTTCCTTTCATCAGTTTCACTGGCTAATGTACTTGGGCTCAGTGGCCTGTCATTTTCCCTTCTCAGCTTTCCTTGGGCTCTGTTGTTGTCTGTTAGGGCCTCCACATAAAGCTTAGCTCTTTCATTTGCTACAGTCTCCTCTGATAGAGCATCTCCATGCAGTTGTGCCCCTTCTTTCCCTACAGTCCCCTTTTTTGTGGCTGAGGTAGCAGTCTCTGTTGTCAATCCCAAAATGTTCTTTAGTTCTTTAGGCTGTTTTCAGATTTTTCAATTCCTCTTCTAAACTCTGTATCCTAGCTTCTGCTGCTTTGAAATGCACCTCCCACTTCCTGCTTTCCATATCTATCCTCTCTTCCATTCTCATGCTAAGTTTCTTCTAGTT
>NC_069475.1:0-17500 GCF_026875155.1 Cherax quadricarinatus | reverse complement strand
GATGTCCCTCTTAGCATAATGATAAATGGATCACCTATCACAAAACTCATAGAGGGAAAATTCTTAGGAATCCACCTTGATAATAGACTCAAATTTCAAACACATATACGGTACAACAAATTTCCAAAAAAATTTCCAAGACCGTAGGCATACTATCGAATATACGGTACTATGTTCCACAGTCAGCCCTCCCGGCCCTGTATCACTCACTTATTTACCCCTAACTCACCTATGGAATTTGTGCATGGGGGCTCAACAACAATAAACCATCTCAGACCATTAATTACCAAACAATTGGGTGCAGTCAGAATGATAACAAATTCCCACTACAGGTAGCACACTCCACCAATACCTGGAGTTTACCTGGAGAGAATTCTGGGGGTCAACGCTCCCGCGGCCCGGTCTGTGACCAGGCCTCCTGGTGGATCAGAGCCTGATCAACCAGGCTGTTGCTGCTGGCTGCACGCAAACCAACGTGCGAGCCACAGCCCGGCTGGTCAAGAACCGAATTTAGGTGCTTGTCCAGTGCCAGCTTGAAGACTGCCAGGGGTCTGTTGGTAATCCCCCTTATGTATGCTGGGAGGCAGTTGAACAGTCTCGGGCCCCTGATACTTATTGTATGGTCTCTTAACGTGCTAGTGACATCCCTGCTTTTCATTGGGGGATGTTGCATTGTCTGCCGAGTCTTTTGCTTTAGCAGTGAGTGATTTTTGTGTGCAAGTTCGGTACTAGTCCCTCTAGGATTTTCCAGGTGTATATAATCATGTATCTCTCCTGCCTGCGTTCCAGGGAATACAGGTTTAGGAACCTCAAGGTCTCCCAGTAATTGAGGTGTTTTATCTCCGTTATGCGCACCATGAAGGTTCTCTGTACATTTTCTAGGTCAGCAATTTCACCTGCCTTGAAAGGTGCTGTTAGTGTGCAGCAATATTCTAGCCTAGATAGAACAAGTGACCTGAAGAGTGTCATCATGGGTTTGGCCTCCCTAGTTTTGAAGGTTCTCATTATCCATCCTGTCATTTTTCTAGCAGATGCGATTGATACAATGTTATGGTCCTTGAAGCTGAGATCCTCCGACATGATCACTCCCAGGTCTTTGACGTTGGTGTTTTGCTCTATTTTGTGGCCAGAATTTGTTTTGTACTCTGATGAAGATTTAATTTCCTCGTGTTTACCATATCTGAGTAATTGAAATTTCTCATCGTTGAACTTCATATTGTTTTCTGCAGCCCACTGAAAGATTTGGATGATGTCCGCCTGGAGCCTTGCAGTGTCTGCAATGGAAGACACTGTCATGCAGATTCGGGTGTCATCTGCAATGGAAGACACGGTGCTGTGGCTGACATCCTTGGCTATGTCAGATATGAGGATGAGGAACAAGATGTGAGCGAGTACTGCGCCTTGTGGAACAGAGCTTTTACCAGTAGCTGCCTCAGACTTTACTCTGTTGACTACTACTCTCTGTGTTCTGTAAGGAAATTATAGATCCATCGACCGACTTTTCCTGTTATTCCTTTAGCACGCATTTTGTGTGCTATTACGCCATGGTGACACTTGTTGAAGGCTTTTGCAAAGTCTGTATATATTACATCTGCATTCTTTTTGTCTTATAGTGCTTCTAGGACCTTGTCGTAGTGATCCAATAGTTGAGACAGACAGGAGTGACCTGTTCTAAACCCATGTTGCCCTGGGTTGTGTAACTGATGGGTTTCTAGATGGGTAGTGATCTTGCTTCTTAGGACCCTTTCAAAGATTTTTATGATATGAGATGTTAGTGCTATCGGGCTGTAGTTCTTTGCTGTTGCTTTACTGCCCCCTTTGTGGAGTGGGGCTATGTCTGTTGTTTTTAGTAACTGTGGGACAACCCCCGTGTCCATGCTCCCTCTAAATAGGATGGTAAAGACTCGTGATAGGGGCTTCTTGCAGTTCTTGATGAACACGGAGTTCCATGAGTCTGGCCCTGGGGCAGAGTGCATGGGCATGTCATTTATCGCCTGTTCGAAGTCATTTGGCGTCAGGATAACATTGGATAGGCTTGTGTTAACCAAATTCTGTGGCTCTCTCATAAAAATTCATTTTGATCTTCGACTCTCAGTCTGGTTAGCGGCTTGCTAAAAACTGAGTCATATTGGGACTTGAGTAGCTCACTCATTTCCTTGCTGTCATCTGTGTAGGACCCATCTTGTTTAAGTAGGGGCCCAATACTGGACGTTGTTCTCTACTTTGATTTGGCATAGGAGAAGAAATACTTTGGGTTTCTATTGATTTCATTTATGGCTTTTAGTTCTTCCCGCGATTCCTGACTCCCATAAGATTCCTTTAGCTGAAGTTCGATGCTTGCTATTTCTCTGACCAGTGTCTCCCTATGCATTTCAGATATATTGACCTCTTTTAGCCGCTCTGTTATTCTTTTCCGTCGCCTGTAAAGGGAGCGACTGTCTCTTTCTATTTTGCATCTACTCCTCCTTTTTCTTAGAAGAATAAACCTTGTGCATACATCGAGTGCCACCAAGTTAATCTGTTCTAGGCATAAGTTGGGGTCTGTGTTGCTTAGTATATCTTCCCAGCTTATATCGGTTAGGACTTGGTTTACTTGGTCCCACTGTAGTGATACTGCTCCTGTAGGGGGCAGCAACAGGATAATACTGCACCACCTCTCGGGGCCCTTAACAACAACAACAGTTTGGTGTGTGTCATGGGCGTCAACACATGGTGTGTGATTCTCTTCTTTTATATCAATATATTAGTGATGCAGATTACATGGTGAGTTTAAATATGTGGCCTGTAGTTATAACTTTTCTCTTGACATATGCAAGACATCACCATCCCTGTAGAAGCAGTTATTAGATGTACTAGTCATTATATTTTGTTGTTGCAGAAGTACTATGAAGATTCTATGTTCAATAAAGCCTAGAGATAAGGCCTGTGTTTCTATCACAACAATTTACTGAACATAGAATCCTGGGCTACCTGGTGGTGATCCTGCACTAGACTACATCACAACATGGAGCGTTTACTGAAGCCTGAGAGGCTAGACTGTGACCCCAGCTTATCAACCGCTGCTCAGAAATGGAAGCACTGGTTTAAGACTTTCGAAAACTTCTTGGTGGCCCTTCCTAAAAAAGATCTAGATAAACTAAGTCTGCTTATCAATTTTGTGTCACCTAAGATATATGAGGCTATTTCTGAGTGTAATACCTATGAAGATGCTATCAAAACCCTCAAGTCTCGGTATATTAAACCTACAAATGAAATCTTTGCACGCTATCGCCTTGCAACTCGCCGCCAGCAGACTGATGAATCCTTAGAGGAATACCTTCAAGCACTGAAAATTTTAGGTAAGGACTGTCACTTCCAAGCAGTGACAGCTGCTCAGTATTGTGAAGAGTCCATCAGGGATGCTTTTATCAGTGGCCTGCCATCAGCAATAATAAGGCAGCGTTTATTGGAGAATAAAACTCTCGACTTAGCCACTGCCTTCGACCAGGCAAGAGCTTTAGATTCAGCCCAGAAGAATTCTGAAGTATACAGTACCACTCAGCCTTCTCGAGTTGTAAGTGCTGCAATTCCTGACCAAGACTCTTGCAATGAAGTTACTGTGGAACCTGCCTCAGTGACAGCAGCAGCAGGTACGGTGTGTTTCTTTTGTGGTTTTTCAAGACATCCACGTCCAAAGTGTCCTGCTCGTGAAGCAATGTGCCATAAATGCCACAAGAAAGGTCACTTTGCTAAAGTATGTCGTGCTAATGCATCAACAAGAGCTAGTGCCTCCACATATTCCAGTGATCATGCGACTCTAGCAACAGTGACTTCTGCAGCTACTCCAAATTCACTGTCAAAGGCAGTTGTGAAAGTATTCATCAAAGGAACATAAGTAGATGGTCTTATTGATAGTGGCAGCTCAGAGAGTTTCATCAACCTTGACTTAGTTAAACGCCACTCCTTGACTGTACATCACTCATCAGGTACCATTTCCATGGCATCAACATCTCTCTCTATTCATACCTTAGGGTTTTGTAAGGTAAATCTCAGAGTTAATGGAAAGGATTATCAAGATGTACATTTAGCTATTCTGCCACAACTGTGCTCTGATGTTATCCTTGGTCAGGACTTTCAGAAGCTGCATGTTAGTGTCACCTTAACATATGGAGGTGAACTACCTCCTCTTGTTGTCTGTGGACTTAGCACATGTATATTATAATATTTTTCCTAAAGCCCATAAAATTTCGTAGAAATTCAAAAATAATTTCTAATATTTCATATATTTTTTTAAAAACACATGAAGCATTGAAAAAATCGAAAAATATGGTAAAATGATGTTTCACTGCATATTTCGACGATTTGGAGCATTTAGAACACTTTTCAGACAAACCTTATTTTTTAGCTAAAATTCATGGATTTTCAAACTTTTTTATCAGAATTACTGATGGAATTGAATTTTATGCAGAAAGTAACTTAAATATGACATTTTTGTGTAATATTGTGACAATACATATTTCAAGTGTGAAAATCCATGTATTTTAGCTAAAAAATCAGGTTTGTCTGAAAAGTGTTCTAAATGATCCAAATCGTCGAAATATGCAGTAAAACATCATCTTACCATATTTTTCGATTTTTTCAATGCTTCATGTGTTTTTAAAAAATATATGAAATATTAAAAATTATTTTTGAATTTCTACGAAATTTTATGGGCTATAGGAAAAATATTATAATATACTTTCAAATGTTAAGAAATGCTCGAAAATATAAATTCCATCAGTATATATTTTTTAAAAATAACTGAAGCATTGAAAAAATAGAGAAATATGGTAAAATGATGTTTTACTGCATATTTCGACGATTTAGAGCATTCAGAACACTTTTCAGATAAACCTGAGATTTTAGCTAATATTAAGGGATTTTCAAACTTTTTTTATCAGAATTACTGATGGAATTGAATTTTATGCTGAAAGTAACTTAAATATGACATTTTTGTGTAGTATTGTGTCAATACATATTTCAAGTGTGAAAATCAATGCATTTTAGCTAAAAAATCCGATTTGTGTGAAAAGTGTTCTAAATGCTCTAAATCGTCGAAATATGCAGCAAAACATCATTTTACCATATTTTTCTATTTTTTCAATGCTTCAGGTATTTTTAAAAAAATATATGAAATATTCAGAATTATTTTTGAATTTCTTCGTAATTTTCTGGGCTTTTTGAAATATATGTAATATACTTTCAAATGTTTTTCGATTTTTTCAATGCTTCAGGTGTTTTTTAAAAAATATATGAAATATTCAAAATTGTTTTTGAATTTCTTCGTAATTTTCTGGGCTTTTTGAAATATATGTAATATACTTTCAAATGTTGAAAAATGCTCGAAAATATCAATTCCATCAGTATATATTTTTCAAAAATACCTGAAGCATTGAAAAAATTGAAAAACATGGTAAAATGATTTTTATTGCATATTTGCAGCATTTAGAACACTTTTCAGACAAACCTGATTTTTTAGCTATAATTCATGGATTTTCAAAGTTTTCTATTAGAATTACTGATGGAATTGAAATTTTTGAGCATTTTGAACATTTTAAAGTATACTACATATTTTTAAAAAGCCCATAAAATTTCGACGAAATTGAAAAATAATTTTGAGTATTTCATATATTTTTTAAAAACACCTGAAGCATTGAAAAAATCGAAAAATATGGTAAAAATCATGTGTTACTGCATATTTCGACGATTTGGAGCATTTAGAACACTTTTCACACAAACCTGATTTTTTGGCACTTGAAATATGAATTGACACAATATTACACAAAAATGTCATATTTAAGTTACTTTCAGCATAAAATTAAATTCCGTCAGTAATTCTGATAAAAGCGTTTGAAAATCCATGTATTTTAGCTAAAAAATCAGGTTTGTGTGAAAAGTGTTCTAAATGTTCTAAACCGTCGAAATATGCAGTAAAACATCATTTTACCATATTTATCGATTTTTTCAAAGCTTCAGGTATTTTTAAAAAATATATGAAATATTCAAAATTGTTTTGAATTTCTTCAAAATTTTATGGGCTTTTTGAAAAATATGTAATATACTTTCAAATGTTGAAAAATGCTCGAAAATATAAATTCCATCAGTACATATTTTTTTTAAATAACTGAAGCATTGAAAAAATCGAAAATTATTGTAAAATGATTTTTACTGCATATTTCGACGATTTTGAGCATTTAGAACACTTTTTAGACAAATCTGATTTTTTAATTAAAATTCATGGATTTTCAAAGTTTTTTATCAGAATTACTGACGGAATTGAAATTTTCGAGCATTTTCAACATTTTAAAGTATATTACATATTTTTCAAAAAGCCCATAAAATTATGAAGAAATTCAAAAATAATTTTGAATATTTCATGTATTTTTTAAAAAATACCTGAAGCATTGAAAAAATCGAAAAATATGGTAAAATGATGTTTTACTGCACATTTCGACGATTTAGACCATTTAGAACACTTTTCAGACAAATCTGATTTTTTAGCTAAAATTCATGGATTTTCAAAGTTTTTGATCAGAATTACTGATGGAATTGAAATTTTCGAGCATTTTCAACATTTTAAAGTATATTACATATTTTTCAAAAAGCCCATAAAATTTCGAAGAAATTCAAAAATAATTTTGAATAATTCATATGTTTTTTTAAAAACACCTGAAGCATTGAAAAAAATAAAAAAAAATATGGTAAAATGATGTTTTACTGCATATTTCGACGATTTGGAGCATTTAGAACACTTTTCGGACAAACCTGATTTTTTTAGCTAAAATACATGGATTTTCACACTTGAAATATGTATTGACACAATATTACACAAAAATGTCATATTTAAGTTACTTTCAGCATGAAATTCAATTCCATCAGTAATTCTTATAAAAAAGTTTGAAAATCCATGAATTTTAGCTAAAAAATCAGGTTTGTCTGAAAAGTGTTCTAAATGCTCTAAATTGTCGAAATATGCAGTAAAACATCATTTTACAAAATTTTTCGATTTTTTCAATGCTTCAGAAATTTTTAAAAAAATGTATGAAATATTCAAAATTATTTTTGTATTTCTTTGAAATTTTATGGGCTTTTTGAATATATAACAATGGTTATAAATGACCATAATTTTGAAAGGGGTGGACCGGTAAGCCAGCGGAAGGCCTCGGTCAGATGACCTAAAGCTCCAAAGGCGGGTCATTATCTGACTAAGACCCGCGTCAGGAAACATTTGTCCTGTTTCCTGACGAACCTTACCTAACCTAACCTAATGGGCTTTTTGAAAAATATGTAATATACTTTCAAATGTTGAAAAATGCTCGAAAATATCAATTCAATCAGTATATATTTTTTAAAAATACCTGAAGCATTGAAAAAATCGAAAACTATGGTAAAATGATTTTTACTGCATATTTCGATGATTTTGAGCATTTAGAACACTTTTCAGACAAACATTATTTTTTAGCTAAAATTCATGGATTTTCAAAGTTTTCTATGAGAATTACTGATGGAGTTGTAATTTTCGAGCATTTTCAACATTTTAAAGTATATTACATATTTTTCAAAAAGCCCATAAAATTTCGAAGAAATTCAAAAATAATTTTGAATGTTTCATGTATTTTTTAAAAATACCTGAAGCATTGAAAAAATCGAAAAATATGGTAAAATGATGTTTTACTGCATATTTCGACGATTTAGAGCATTTAGAACACTTTTCAGACAAACCTCATTTTTTAGCAAAAATTCATGGATTTTCAAAGTTTTTTATCAGAATTACTGATGGAATTGAAATTTTCGAGCATTTTCAACATTCTAAAGAATATTACATATTTTTCAAAAAGCCCATAAAATTTCGAAGAAATTCAAAAATAATTTTGAATATTTCATATATTTTTTAAAAAAACCTGAAGCATTGAAAAAATCGAAAAATATGGTAAAATGATGTTTTGCTGCATATTTCGACGATTTGGAGCATTTAGAACACTTTTCACAGAAACCTGATTTTTTAGCTAAAATACATGGATTTTTACAATTGAAATATATATTGACACAATGCTACTCAAAAATGTCAAATTTAAGTTACTTTCAGCATAAAATTCAATTCCATCAGTAATTCTGATAAAAAAGTTTGAAAATCCATTAATTTTAGCTAAAAAATTAGGTTTGTCTGAAAAGTGTTCTAAATGTTCTAAATTGTTGAAATATGCAGTAAAACATCTTTTTACCATATTTATCGATTTTTTCAAAGCTTCAGGTATTTTTAAAAAATATTTGAAATATTCAAAATTATTATTGAATTTCTTCGGAATTTTATGGGCTTTTTGAAAAATATGTAATATACTTTCAAATGTTGAAAAATGCTCGAAAATATCAATTCCATCTGTATATTTTTTTTTAAATAACTGAAGCATTGAAAAAATCGAAAAATATGGTAAAATGATTTTTTCTGCATATTTCGACGATTTCGAGCATTTAGAACACTTTTCGGAGAAATCTGATATTTTAATTAAAATTCATGGATTTTCAAAGTTTTTTTTATCAGAATTACTGACGGAATTGAAATTCTCGAGCATTTTCAACATTTTAAAGTATATTACATATTTTTCAAAAAGCCTATAAAATTTCTAAGAAATTAAAAAATAATTTTGAATATTTCTTATGTTTTTTTAAAAACATCTGAAGCATTGAAAACAATCGAAAAATATGGTAAAATGACGTTTTACTGCAAATTTCGACGATTTGCAGCTTTTAGAACACTTTTCAGACAAACCTGATTTTTTAGCTAAAATACATGGATTTTCACACTTGAAATATGTATTGACACTATATTACACAAAAATGTCATATTTAAGTTACTTTCAGCATGAAATTCAATTCCATCAGTAATTCTTATAAAAAAGTTTGAAAATCCATGAATTTTAGCTAAAAAATCAGGTTTGTGTGAAAAGTGTTATAAATGCTCTAAATCGTCGAAATATGCAGCAAAACATCATTTTACCATATTTTTCGATTTTTTCAATGCTTCAGGTATTTTTAAAAAAATATATGAAATATTCAAAATTATTTTTTAATTTCTTTGAAATTTTATGGGCTTTTTTTAAAAATATGTAGTATACTTTCAAATGTTGAAAAATGGTCGAAAATATCAATTCCATCAGAATATACTTTTTTAAAAATACCTGAAGCATTGAAAAAATCGAAAAATATTGTAAAATGATTTGTACTGCAAATTTTGACGATTTGGAGCATTTTGAACACTTTTCAGACAATCCTGATTTTTCAGCTAAAATTCATGAATTTTCAAAGTTTTCTATTAGAATTACTGATGGAAATGAAATTTTCGAACATTTTTAACATTTTAAAGTATATTACATATTTTTCAGAAAGCCCATAAAATTTCGAAGAAATTCAAAAATAATTTTGAATATTTCATGTATTTTTTAAAAATACCTGAAGCATTGAAAAAATCGAAAAATATGGTAAAATGATGTTTTACTGCATATTTCGACGATTTAGAGTGTTTAGAACACTTCACACAAACCTGATTTTTTAGCTAAAATACATGGATTTTTACAATTGAAATATATATTGACACAATGCTACTCAAAAATGTCAAGTTTAAGTTACTTTCAGCATAAAATTCAATTCCATCAGTAATTCTGATTAAAAAGTTTGAAAATCCACTAATTTTAGCTAAAAAATTAGGTTTGTCTGAAAAGTGTTCTAAATGTTCTAAATCGTTGAAATATGCAGTAAAACATCATTTTACCATATTTATCGATTTTTTCAAAGCTTCAGGTATTTTTAAAAAATATATGAAATATTCAAAATTATTATTGAATTTCTTCGGAATTTTATGGGCTTTTTCAAAAATATGTAATATACTTTCAAATGTTGAAAAATGCTCAAAAATATCAATTCCATCAGTATATATATTTTTTTAAATAACTGAAGCATTGAAAAAATTGAAAAATATGGTAAAATGATGTTTTACTGCAAATTTCGACGATTTGGAGCATTTAGAACACTTTTCAGACATACCTGATTTTTTAGCTAAAATACATGGATTTTCACACTTGAAATATGTATTGACACTATATTACACAAAAATGTCATATTTAAGTTACTTTTAGCATGAAATTCAATTCTATCAGTAATTCTTATAAAAAAGTTTGAAAATCCATGAATTTTAGCTAAAAAATCAGCTTTGTGTGAAAAGTGTTATAAATGCTCTAAATCGTCGAAATATGAAGCAAAACATCATTTTACCATATTTTTCGATTTTTTCAATGCTTCAGGTATTTTTAAAATATATATGAAATATTCAAAATTTTTTTTAATTTCTTTGAAATTTTATGGACTTTTTTAAAAATATGTAGTATACTTTCTAATGTTGAAAAATGGTCGAAAAGATCAATTCCATCAGAATATACTTTTTAAAAATACCTGAAGCATTGAAAAAATCGAAAAATATTGTAAAATGATTTTTACTGCAAATTTCGATGATTTGGAGCATTTTGAACACTTATCAGACAAACCTGATTTTTTCAGCTAAAATTCATGGATATTCAAATTTTTCTATCAGAATTACTGATGGAATTGTAATTTTCAAGCATTTTCAACATTTTAAAGTATATTACATATTTTTCAAAAAGCCCATAAAATTTCGATGAAATTCAAAAAAAATTTTGAATATTTCATGTATTTTTTAAAAATATGTGAAGCATTGAAAAAATCGAAAAATATGGTAAAATGATGTTTTACTGCATATTTCGACGATTTAGATCATTTAGAACACTTTTCAGAGAAACCTGATTTTTTAGCTAAAATTCATGGATTTTCAAAGTTTTTTGATCAGAATTACTGATGGAATTGAAATTTTCGAGCATTTTCAACATTTTAAAGTATATTACATATTTTTCAAAAAGCCCATAAAATTTCGAAGAAATTCAAAAATTATTTTGAATAATTCATGTTTTTATAAAAACACCTGAAGCATTGAAAAAAATAAAAAAAATATGGTAAAATGATGTTTTGCTGCATATTTCGACGATTTGGAGAATTTAGAACACTTTTCAGACAAACCTGATTTTTTAGCTAAAATTCATGGATTTTCACACTTGAAATGTGTATTGACACAATATTACACAAAAATGTCATATTTAAGTTACTTTCAGCATGAAATTCAATTCCATCTGTAATTCTTATAAAAAAGTTTGAAAATCCATGAATTTTAGCTAAAAAATCAGGTTTGTCTGAAAAGTGTTCTAAATGCTCTAAATTGTCGAAATATGCAGTAAAACATCATTTTATAAAAATTTTCGATTTTTTCAATGCTTCAGAAATTTTTAAAAAATGTATGAAATATTCAAAACTATTTTTGAATTTCTTTGAAATTTTATGGGCTTTTTGAAAAATATGTAATATACTTTCAAATGTTGAAAAATGCTCGAAAATATCAATTCAATCAGTATATATTTTTTAAAAATACCTGAAGCATTGAAAAAATCGAAAAATATGGTAAAATGATTTTTACTGCATATTTCGACGATTTGGAGCATTTAGAACACTTTTCAGACAAACATTATTTTTTAGCTAAAATTCATGGATTTTCAAAGTTTTTTTTATCAGAATTACTGATGGAATTGAAATTTTCAAGCATTTTCAACATTTTAAAGTATATTACATATTTTTCAAAAAGCCCATAAAATTTTGAAAAAAATTAAAAATAATTTTAAATATTTCATGTATTTTTTTAAAAATACCTAAAGCATTGAAAAAAATCGAAAAATATGGTAAAATAATGTTTTACTGTATATTTCGACGATTTAGAGCATTTAGAACACTTTTCAGACAAAGTTGATTTTTTAGCTAAAATTCATGGATTTTCAAACTTTTTTATTGGAATTACTGATGGAATTGAATTTTATGCAGAAAGTAACTTAAATATGATATTTTTGTGTAATATTGTGACAATTCATATTTCAAGCGTAAAAATCCATGTATTTTAGCTAAACATTCAGGTATGTCTGAAAAGTGTTCTAAATGCTCCAAATCGTCGAAATGTGCTGTAAAATATTTTCCCATATTTTTCGATTTTTTCAATGCTTCGTGTGTTTTTAAAAAATACATGAAATATTAAAAATTATTTTTGAATTTCTACGAAATTTTATGGGCTTTAGGAAAAATATTATAATATACTTTCAAATGTTGAAAAATGCTCGAAAATATCAATTCCATCAGTATATATTTTTTAAAAATAACTGAAGCATTGATAAAATCGAAAAATATGGTAAAATGATGTTTTACTGCATATTTCGATGATTTTGAGCATTTAGAACACTTTTCAGATAAACCTGAGATTTTGGCCAAAATTAAGGGATTTTCCGCCTTTTTTATCAGAATTACTGATGGAGTTGAATTTTATGCTGAAAGTAAATTAAATATGACATTTTTGTGTCGTATTGTGTCAATACATATTTCAAAGCTATTTTTGAGATTTATTTATTTTTGAGATTCTGCGAAATTTTATTTGCTTTTTGAAAAATATGTAATATACTTTCAAATGTTGAAAAATGCTCGAAAATATCAATTCCATCAGTATATGTTTTTTAAAAATACCTGAAGCATTGAAAAAATCGAAAAATATTGTAAAATGATTTTTATTGCAAATTTCGATGATTTGGAGCATTTTGAACACTTATCAGACAAACCTGATTTTTTAGCTAAAATTCATGGATATTCAAAGTTTTCTATCAGAATTACTGATGGAATTGTAATTTTCGAGCATTTTCAACATTTTAAAGTATATTACATATTTTTCAAAAAGCCCATAAAATTTCGAAGAAATTCAAAAATAATTTTGAATATTTCATGTATTTTTTAAAAATATGTGAAGCATTGAAAAAATCGAAAAATATGGTAAAATGATGTTTTACTGAATATTTCAACGATTTATATCATTTAGAACACTTTCAGAGAAACCCGATTTTTTAGCTTAAATTCATGGATTTTCAAAGTTTTTTATCAGAATTACTGATGAAATTGAAATTTTCAAGCATTTTCAACATTATAAAGTATATTACATATTTTTAAAATAGCCCATAAAATTTCGAAGAAATTCAAAAATAATTTTGAATAATTCAAATATTTTTTAAAAACACCTGAAGCATTGAAGAAATCGAAAAATATTGTAAAATGATGTTTTACTGCATATTTCGACGATTTGGAGCATTTAGAACACTTTTCACACACAATTGAAATATTTTTTGACACAATGCTACACAAAATTGTCATATGTAAGTTACTTTCAGCATAAAATTCAATTCCATCAGTAATTCTGATAAAAAAGTTTGAAAATCCATGAATTTTAGCTAAAAAATTAGGTTTGTCTGAAAAGTGTTCTAAATGCTCTAAATCGTCGAAATATGCAGTAAAGCATCATTGTACCATATTTTTCGATTTTTTCAATGCTTCAGGTGTTTTTTAAAAAATATATGAAATATTCAAAATTGTTTTTGAATTCCTTTTTAATTTTCTGGGCTTTTTGAAAAATATGTAATATACTTTCAAATGTTGAAAAATGGTCGAAAATATCAATTCCATCAGAATATACTTTTTTAAAAATACCTGAAGCATTGAAAAAATCGAAAAATATTGTAAAATGATTTGTACTGCAAATTTCGACGATTTGGAGCATTTTGAACACTTTTCAGACAATATTGATTTTTTAGCTAAAATTCATGAATTTTCAAAGTTTTCTATTAGAATTACTGATGGAATTGAAATTTTCGAGCATTTTCAACATTTTAAAGTATATTACATATTTTTCAAAAAGCCCATAAAATTTCGAAGAAATTCAAAAATAATTTTGAATATTTCATGTATTTTTTAAAAACACCTGAAGCATTGAAAAAATCGAAAAATATGGTAAAATGATGTTTTACTGCATATTTCGACGATTTAGAGCATTTAGAACACTTTTCAGACAAACCTCATTTTTTAGCTAAAATTCATGGATTTTCAAAGCTTTTATCAGAATTACTGATGGAATTGAAATTTTCGAGCATTTTCAACATTCTAAAGTATATTACATATTTTTCAAAAAGCCCATAAAATTTCGAAGAAATTCAAAAATAATTTTAAATAATTCATATATTTTTTTAAAAACACCTGAAGCATTGAAAAAATCGAAAAATATGGTAAAATGATGTTTTACTGCATATTTCGACGATTTGGAGCGTTTAGAACACTTTTTACACAAACCTGATTTTTTAGCTAAAATACATGGATTTTTACAATTGAAATAATTAGGTTTGTCTGAAAAGTGTTCTAAATGTTCTAAATTGTTGAAATATGCAGTAAAACATCATTTTACCATATTTATCGAATTTTTCAAAGCTTCAGGTATTTTTAAAAAATATTTGAAATATTCAAAATTATTATTGAATTTCTTCGGAATTTTATAGGCTTTTTGAAAAATATGTAATATACTTTCAAATGTTGAAAAATGCTCGAAAATATCAATTCCATCAGTATATATTTTTTTTAAATAACTGAAGCATTGAAAAAATCGAAAAATATGGTAAAATGATTTTTTCTGCATATTTCGATGATTTCGAGCATTTAGAACACTTTTCGGAGAAATCTGATTTTTTAATTAAAATTCATGGATTTTCAAAGTTTTTTTATGAGAATTACTGATGGAATTGAAATTTTCGAGCATTTTCAACATTTTAAAGTATATTACATATTTTTCAAAAAGCCTATAAAATTTCGAAAAAATTCAAAAATAATTTTGAATATTTCTTATGTTTTTTTAAAACACCTGAAGCATTCAAAAAAATCGAAAAATATGGTAAAATGATGTTTTACTGCAAATTTCGACGATTTGCAGCATTTAGAACACTTTTCAGACAAACCTGATTTTTTAGCTAAAATACATGGATTTTCACACTTGAAATATGTATTGACACTATATTACACAAAAATGTCATATTTAAGTTACTTTCAGCATGAAATTCAATTCCATCAGTAATTCTTATAAAAAAGTTTGAAAATCCATGAATTTGAGCTAAAAAAACCAGGTTTGTGTGAAAAGTGTTATAAATGCTCTAAATCGTCGAAATACGCAGCAAAACATCATTTTGCTATATTTTTCGATTTTTCTCAATGCTTCAGGTATTTTTTAAAAAAAATATATGAAATATTCAAAATTATTTTTTAATTTCTTTGAAATTTTATGGGCTTTTTTAAAAATATGTAATATACTTTCAAATGTTGAAAAATGGTCGAAAATATCAATTCCATCAGAATAGACTTTTTTAAAAATACCTGAAGCATTGAAAAAATCGAAAAATATTTTAAAATGATTTGTACTGCAAATTTTGACGATTTGGAGCATTTTGAACACTTTTCAGACAATCCTGATTTTTTAGCTAAAATTCATGAATTTTCAAAGTTTTCTATTAGAATTACTGATGGAATTGAAATTTTCGAGCATTTTCAACATTTTAAAGAATATTACATATTTTTCAAAAAGCCCATAAAATTTCGAAGAAATTCAAAAATAATTTTGAATATTTCATGTATTTTTTAAAAATACCTGAAGCATTGAAAAAATCGAAAAATATGGTAAAATGATGTTTTACTGCATATTTCGACGATTTAGAGCATTTAGAACACTTTTCAGACAAACCTCATTTTTTAGCTAAAATTCATGAATTTTCAAAGTTTTTTATCAGAATTACTGATGGAATTCAAAATTTCGAGCATTTTCAAAATTCTAAAGTGTATTACATATTTTTCAAAAAGCCCATAAAATATCGAAGAAATTCAAAAATAATTTTGAATAATTCATATATTTTTTAAAAACACCTGAAGTATTGAAAAAATCGAAAAATATGGTAAAATGATGTTTTACTGCATATTTCGACGATTTGGAGTGTTTAGAACACTTCACACAAACCTGTTTTTTTAGCTAAAATACATGGATTTTTACAATTGAAATATATATTGACACAATGCTACTCAAAAATGTCAAGTTTAAGTTACTTTCAGCATAAAATTCAATTCCATCAGTAATTCTGATTAAAAAGTTTGAAAATCCACTAATTTTAGCTAAAAAATTAGGTTTGTCTGAAAAGTGTTCTAAATGTTCTATATCGTTGAAATATGCAGTAAAACATCATTTTACCATATTTATCGATTTTTTCAAAGCTTCAGGCATTTTTAAAAAATATATGAAATATTCAAAATTATTATTGAATTTCTTCAGAATTTTATGGGCTTTTTCAAAAATATGTAATATACTTTCAAATGTTGAAAAATGCTCAAAAATATCAATTCCATCAGTATATATATTTTTTTTAAATAACTGAAGCATTGAAAAAATTGAAAAATATGGTAAAATGATGTTTTACTGCAAATTTCGACGATTTGGAGCATTTAGAACACTTTTCAGACAAACCTGATTTTTTAGCTTAAATACATGGATTTTCACACTTGAAATATGTATTGACACTATATTACACAAAAATGTCATATTTAAGTTACTTTCAGCATGAAATTCAATTCTATCAGTAATTCTTATAAAAAAGTTTGAAAATCCATGAATTTTAGCTAAAAAATCAGGTTTGTGTGAAAAGTGTAATAAATGCTCTAAATCGTCGAAATATGAAGCAAAACATCATTTTACCATATTTTTCGATTTTTTTCAATGCTTCAGGTATTTTTAAAAATATATATGAAATATTCAAAATTTTTTTAATTTCTTTGAAATTTTATGGACTTTTTTAAAAATATGTAGTATACTTTCAAATGTTGAAAAATGGTCGAAAATATCAATTCCATTAGAATATACTTTTAAAAATACCTGAAGCATTGAAAAAATCGAAAAATATTGTAAAATGATTTTTACTGCAAATTTCGATGATTTGGAGCATTTTGAACACTTATCAGACAAACCTGATTTTTTAGCTAAAATTCATGGATATTCAAAGTTTTCTATCAGAATTACTGATGGAATTGTAATTTTCGAGCATTTTCAACATTTTAAAGTATATTACATATTTTTCAAAAAGCCCATAAAATTTCGAAGAAATTCAAAAATAATTTTGAATATTTCATGTATTTTTTAAAAATATGTGAAGCATTGAAAAAATCGAAAAATATGGTAAAATGATGTTTTACTGAATATTTCAACGATTTATATCATTTAGAACACTTTCAGAGAAACCCGATTTTTTAGCTTAAATTCATGGATTTTCAAAGTTTTTTATCAGAATTACTGATGAAATTGAAATTTTCAAGCATTTTCACCATTATAAAGTATATTACATATTTTTAAAATAGCCCATAAAATTTCGAAGAAATTCAAAAATAATTTTGAATAATTCAAATATTTTTTAAAAACACCTGAAGCATTGAAAAAATCGAAAAATATTGTAAAAAGATGTTTTAAATGCATTTTTTCGACGATTTGGAG
>NC_069474.1:30064701-30081197 GCF_026875155.1 Cherax quadricarinatus | reverse complement strand
CGTAGTCGTGTAATAAGCCTTAAATCACTATTTTGGAGATCCTTCATCCGTGATGTTTTATAACCACATATGCTCATAACATCCCGGTTCCTCACGCGATTTCACTTTTCACTTATGATAGTATACACTTCACATGATATACACTTCATTTTTATATGTATAATGGTACAACTTGTGTGACGTCACTGCCTCAGCAGGCCTACTACTGCCACCTTCCTTGTTGTATATTTTATTTTCCTTTTTCCTTTTGCTTATTAACTTTTTCACTCTCACTGTATGTTTGCCCCACATTTCACTTGTTAACCAAACGCTGGTAATTCTTGAACACCGCTTCCACACTCATTTTGGGATCTTTGAAATGTTTGAATCTGTGTGGCGACAGTCCTAGTAGACCCCACACAGTTTGGCATTTTGAAAAAATTAATGATTTCAGGTTCCTCTCGACTTTTTTTTAACTAATAACTTTAGTTATCACTGTAGGATTGGGTTCACTGACGTTGTCACTACCACTGATTACTGCTAGCAGTTACTGCATGCCTTTAAAAACACTTTTGTGTGTGTGTGGTGTGTGTGTGTGTGTGTGTGTTGTGTGTGTGTGTGTGTGTGTGTGTACTCACCAAATTTTGGGGTTGCAGGGGTCGAGACTCAGGTCCTGGCACGTGAAGTGCTAAACCCATGGGGGTTATGCAGCTCCACACGGTGTGAAGATACAATTCAATATCTGTTTAGCACTTTAGCGTGACAGTCAGTTCATATTTGTATTCAACTTGAGGGAGAACCTCTGAACCATTATCATGCCAAGAGAACTGGAAGAAAATCAGAAGACAACTGGAGACAGAGGAGGAAAAATTTAAAAAGACAGGACAAGTGACGACAGCACAAAATGCGTGCTAAAGGAATAACAGGAAAAGTCGGTCGAGGGATCATAATTTTCCCCCACTAACAGAACACAGAGTAGTCGTCAACAGAGTAAGTCCGAGGCAGCTAGGGTTTAAAAAGCTTGTTCCAAAAGGGCACAGTACTGCTCCCATCTTGTTCCTCATCCTCATATCCGACATAGACAAGGTTTGTCAGCCACAGCACCGTGTCTTTCCTTTTGCAGATGACACCCGAATCTGCATGACATGCTTCCATTGCAGACACTGCAAAGCTCCCAGGCGGACATAACCAAATCTTTCAGTGGGCTGCAGAAAACAATATGAAGTTCACGATGAGAAATTTCAATTACTCAGATATGGTAAACATGAGGAAATTAAATCTTCATCAGAGTACAAAACAAATTCTGGCCACAAAATAGAGCGAAAACACCAACGTCAAAGACCTGGGAGTGATCATGTCGGAGGATCTCCCTTCAAGGACCATAACATTGTATCAATCGCATCTCCCTAGAAAAATGACAGGATGGATAATGAGAACCTTCAAAACTAGGGGGCAAGCCCATGATGACAACTCTTCAGGTCACTTGTTCTATCTAGGCTGGAATATTGCTGCACACTAACAGCACCTTTCAAGGCAGGTGAAATTGCCGACCTAGAAAATGTACAGAGAACTTTCACGGCGCGCATAACGGAGATAAAACACCTCAATTTTGGGAGCGCTTGAGGTTCCTAAACCTGTATTCCGGAACGCAGGAGGGAGAGATACATGATTATATACACCTGGAAAATCTTAGAGGGGCTAGTACCCAACTTGCAACCCCAAAATCACTCACTACGAAAGCAAAAGGACCCTTGGCAGACGATGCACCATCCCCCCCAAAGAAAAGCGGGGGTGTCATTTGCACGTTAAGAGACCATACAATAAGTGTCAGGGCCCGAGACTGTTCAACTGCCTCCAGCACACATAAGGGGATTACCAACAGACCCTGGCAGTCTTCAAGCTGGCACTGGACAAGCAAACCCAAAGTCAGTTCCGGATCAGCCGGGCTGTGGCTCGTCGTTGGTTTGCGTGCAGCCAGCAGCAACGCCTGGTTGATCAGGCTCTGATCCACCAGGAGGCCTGGTCAACCCGGGGCCCCGGGGGCGTTGACCCCCCGGAAATCTCTCCAGGTAAACTCCAGGTAAAACAATACAGTGAGCGTAATTCTTTCCCCAGCATTGGAAATGCGGCGGGTTTGGTATCCGTAGATTTGTCAGTGTTTTTCCTTCACATCGTTTTCTACCATGTTTACAAGTCCGTTTCTTACGATTGCAAGCAATACCAGGAATTCTATATTCATTATTTTAAAGTTTAACTAGATTGCTCCTAATTAAATTTGAATGAGGCACAAATAATGGATTACATATGTGAAAATGAGCAAGCATTTGCGGGAGGAGTTGAAAACAATACGCTTATGTGTGGGGGCCAGGAACTGCAGGTAGGTTTTTATCCCGAGGCTCCAGTAACTGTTTTCTTTCTATTTTTCTGCCTGTATTATTACATGCATGCATATTTCTAATTATATTTACATTTTGTAAGAATAAAAGTGTATATTTTTTGACAAATATTCTTCGGTAAATCAATTTAATAATTAACGACTATTTTTATGAGAACCATCTCCGACTGAATAATCTCACGTTTTGTTGCAAAACCCACCCTGGAACTTTGGGTGTGAGTTTTGACCCATAAAAATTCTCGGTGAATCGTTGTTGGTTTAAAGGGTTCCCTCGTGAATTTCAGATGGAAAGTCTGTAGGTGTTTCAGACAAAAAATTCCATTATGGAAAATGTGATTATTTTATTTTCCCATTTAAGTCGTAAAACAAGTTTTTTTTGCATTTAAAACATTTCCCGAAAAAAATAATCATGTGCCCCCCTCAACACCAGGAAAGTCACTGTTCCCAGATTAACCAAAACTTTATTTTAAGGATCCGAATTAAATTTCCTCAGGTTTCCGCATTCTAGACAGATGAATATTAGATCTATGGTCTCTGTCATAGCTCAAAAAAGGTCATTTTCTTTGGGGGTTATTGAAAGGCTTTTTGAATATGAATAGTCATTTTTGGAAAAAATGTAGAGGTCAGTGGAGGAAAAAAAATATTGCATGGATAGTTTTGGGAGTTGGGGGGTACACACACCCCACAAACAAAACACACAGCACTGCAATACACGCAAAACAAAAACACACTCCCCACAAACACTACAACCCAACCACTACACACCACAACCATTTGACACCAAACACACAACACACCCCCAACAACCACGCAATATAACACTACAAACACCAAAACAAAACCACAAGACACAGCACAAAACACAACACAAAGCCACCACAACAATATACCACAAAAACACCACCCAAAAAAAAAACCAAAAAGAGGGAAAAAAACACCAGACACACCACAACAGAACAACCCACCCCAACACACACATACCCCGCACCACCTTTTTTTCATTTTTCACCACCTCCTAATATTATCTCCACCACTTCCTCACCTGTAAGAGGTTGCAGCAAAAAAAAAAAGCTGTAACCTGAAGCAGTGAAACAATTCCTTTTCCCTCAGGACCATTAACGAGAGATCGTAGCACATGTACATGGTGGGTCAGCGCCCCCCTGGGAGACGGAGAATCTCAGTTTTTCTCTCTAACATACCGTCCGCGTCCCGCATCTCAAAATTTAATTTGACACTATGAGTGACGTTCCGGGAATAATGTAGCAGGGGTAGTTACCCGGGTCGGGTTTAGAGGGTTGTTGCTTTCTTAGTGTCGTGCTTGTTGGGGGTGAGGGTTAGGGTTTGTAGTTTTTACTGTTGATATTGTTACTGTTTTTTTCCCATTTTTTCCATTGTTGTTTTTCCCGTTGTTTTGTTATGTTGTTAGTTTTTGTTTTTAACTTCCTCAAAAGCTTTCATTTATCACTTCTGAACCCCCTTTTTCGATCAGCTTCAATTTTCAACCCTATTAATATTATTAAAAAAAGAATAATTCGTCTGTATGAGGGATGCTTGTTTGTAGTTATGATGATTATTTATGTATTATAAAGTATTCATTGTTTGCAAGATTTTGGGGTTGTGTATGCAGAAAACACTGTAAAAAAATTGGAAATTTCAGCGCTGTCGTGTTTTATCCATTGCCGGGAGTTTTTTACTGCTTCTTATTTTGTTTGTGTGTGTATATAATTGTATGTGGTGGTTGCAGGGGTCGAGTACAGTCCTGCCCCACCCTTTGCTTGTCGCTACTGGGATTATCACTGTGTGTGTGTGTGGGGTGTGTGTGTGGGGGTTGTGTGTGTGTGTTGTGTGTGTGTTGTGTGTACTGCCCATATGTAGTCCCCTATAGTGGTTGCAGGGGTCGATTATAGCTCCTACCCCCGCCTCTTCAGGGGTCGATACTAATTCCTCTCCCCCTGCTCCATGATATTTGTCATACCCCCCCTTCTTTAAAGCTTTTTAGGGAAATTTTGCTTCACTACTCACTCTCCGATTTTTCCCATTCCTGACAACTCTAAGACTAAAAAAAAATTTTTCCTAAATCCCATGACCGTCTGGTTTTCAGTTTCAATTGTGCCCCCTGTTCTGTCCCCCTCTCTGAAACATTCTTTCCCTTTCCCACTTTTGTCAATTTTTTTTTAATTTTATACGTTGTTATCATGCCCCCTCTATCCCTTTATCCTCTGTGCATCAGGTTGATTTCCCCCTTAAAACCTTCCTCATAAGACATCCCCCTCAGTTGGGGGACTAATCGTTTTTGCAAATTTTTGCACTTTCCCCAAATTTTTGACATTTGACAAAGTGAGGGTTCCATATGGCGCGGGCATATTCCAGTATAGGCCTTACGTACACGGTAAAAAGCGTAATACTCCTTACTCAGATGCTAAACGCCAATCCCCGGGTTTCCCAAATTTTCCCCCATATGTCAGTTTTATTTGTTTGATTGTCCCTCGGGGGGACATGTTCGTTTAATGCTTACCCAAGACCCAAGATCCTTTTCTTTAATGACGTTTGCAGCTTTTGGGTTCCAACCGTACCCCGCTGCGGTCTTCTGTGTCCTTTCCCCCATCTTATGATTTACATTTACTGGGGTTAAACTCCAGGAGCCTTTGTCGGCCCATATTGTAGTTTTGTCCAGCCCCCTTGGGAATCTTAATGTCCTCCCCCCTTTGTATCCCTATCATTTTTCACATCATCGCGAATATGACACTTCTGAATCTTTCCTTCCACCATGCATTCACGTATACAAGGGAAACAGACCGGGCCTAGGCTGAACCTTGTGGAACCCATCGACACATTCCCCCACTCCGACATTCACACGTACAACACACGTTTTTTCCCTTTCCCTGTCAGGTATTCCCTATCCATTCAGCATTTTCCCCTTTATTCCCTTCCTGTCCTCTAATTTTTGCACCATCTTTTGTGTGGAGTGTAAAAAGCCTTTTGCTCAAAAAGATGAAAACTACCCCCCTTCCTCTCCTGTCTTATTTTGTTACCTTATCGAGAACTCAAGTAAATTTATGACACAGGATTTCCCATCTTAAAGCCTGCTGACTGTCATGACCCAATCTTTTCAATGTGTTCCATTTTTTTCCTGATATTTTTTCCTGACTTTACATACTATAAAAGTCAGGACACTGGTCTGTGTTTAATGCTCCCCTGTCTGTCCCCTTTCTTAAAAATTGGAACTCTGTGCTGTCTTCCACGCCTCAGGAAAATGCCCTTTTTTCGATGTTTATGAAGATTGCTGCTAATGGACACACAGTTTTGCCCCCTCTCTCGTATCCATGGGATATGTTATCTGGGCCCACCCCCCTTTGGGTATCGAGGTCTAGCAGTTTTTTACCTCTACTTGGGTTTTTGGATTGTGTCCAGCACCGGGGGTGCACCCTCCTCCACAGTTTATGGAAGCTTTCCCTGCTCGTGGAATATTCTCAAAATCTTTTTTTAGTTCTTCAATCTTTTGGTATTTGGGGAGCTCCCCTCCTTTCCTCACCCTGTTACCTGGCCCTTTTGACGTTGTTTTTTTTTAAATGTGCTGTATAACAACTTGGTTCAGATTTGGTTATGATGCTATTGTTCGTATTGCCTCGGGGCCTCTCTCCTTATCCTTGATTTTCGTTTTGGTTCATCTGTCATCCCCTTGGTTTTCTTGGTCGTTTCCCCTTCTATACATTTTCCAGCTCTCGCACACTTGGCTTTGCCTCTTTCACTCCAATTAAAAACTATGGGGCCACTTGGTCTTCCCATTTTTTCTGTTGCCCTTTTGATTAAAAACCCTTTCCTCTACCCCCCCTGCACTTGGGGTTACTTTTTCCATTTCATTTACTGTCTTTTCACTAGTTCTTTTTCCCCACCATCAGCAGGAAACTTTCATTCCTATGTATTCCCCATTTTTGAAGTTTGGTTTATCTGTTTTTTTCGTGCTACTGCATTTCCACTGTTAAACTCAACACGATATTCAAAAACTCAGGGCATCATGATCACAGCCCCAAAGGGTTTTGTGGTGATATCCCTTATGTCTGAATATTAAGGTAAAATTTAGACCCAGCTTGCTGCAACTTCCTTCCTCCTCTCTGTTGTATCCCTAACATTTGATGCATGAAGTTCTCCAATACAGTCTCCAACATCTTAGCCCTCCATATTTGGTCCCCCAGTGGCTTGTTTTCCCAGTAAATCTTTTATGAGGGGATCCCCATTATAAGCAATTTTGTCCTACCCATATGAGCCCCCCTGGTTTCTTCCCCAAATTTTTTTATCCCCCTTGCCCTTTTGCGCCATTATACTCTTCTTTTGTTTCTGCTGTTAAGTGGGGGGTTATACTCACTCATCACCCCTTGGGGACCACCAGTTGTTTTCCCTAAAATAAAGTCGTCTTTTTCCCCTCTTTCCATTCCCCCATCCCCAAAAAAAAATTCCACTGTTTTTTTTTTAGACAATGTACTTCTCCCCCCCCTCTGTTCTCTTGTCTTTCCTCAAAATCTGATATCCAGGGGGGAAAATTGCATTGTTACCCCTGTAAGTTTTGTCTCTGTTAGTGCTTAATGTCAGGTGAGCATCAATGATGCGTTTCTTCCCATCTTCCCCCTTTTATTTGTTATTCCATCTGATTGGTGTCCATACCTTTAGCTTCCTTTCCTTACTGTTTTTTGGGGGGGAAGGGAAAAGGTGCAGGTGGGGGGTGGGAGGCGGGCAAAAATTTTAGGGGGCTGCTGTGTTTGTGGAATTAGTGCTTGGGGGGGTGGTGTCTATGGAGTGAGGTTCTTTTCTTTTTACGTGTTTGGTTGATATGTGGAAACAGGGTTTGGAGAAGTTTCTGTAAGCATTTGTGTTTGTTTTCCCCCAAAGGCTGGTTTCCTGTCTGTCGTTGCCTGTCCTGTCCTCTTTCCCTTCCCACTGTTATGTCTTGCTCTCACTTTCAGTTTTCCCTTTCCTTTCATTTTCTGTCCCCGATTGAAACACTTTTTGAAAATCTAAGAGTATTTACGTGGTTTCTGTTGTAGTACCCTGTTCTGTACCCCATCGTTTAAATGTCAATCTGATGGGTCGTTTTTTTTCCCCTTTAAAATCTCCCAATTGTGAAAATTTTTCCCTAAACATGCCCCTCTCTCCTTTATTGCAATAGTTCTTAAATTCTCTGTTTTCCCCCAATGCTTTCTTTCATATAGGTCTCCCTTCGCCTCCTAACCCCATGAAAATTATTGACCTCTCCCTCTCTCTTCCCATTTCTTTTCCCTCTGTATCTCTGGTTTGTTTTAAGCATTCCTTTGCTTTTTTCCCAATCATCCCCCAGACCCCGATGGCCTGAATTACTGCTTCAAAAGACTGCTTAGATCCATCCCCCCCTTCAGCCCCCTAGCTGCCGCTTTTTTCCCATTTCAGTATCTTGCTCCTTTGGACCTCATCTTTGATCCTGCTTAGTAATCCATTCTTCCTCCAATCTCTGTATCTTTGCCTCGCTCTACAGCTCGTGATTCCCCTTCTTGCTCTTGCAGATATTTGCTCTAACTGTTATTTTCAAAGCTCGTTTAACCTTTTTTCCCCTTGTTGGGTTTCCCTTTTGCTCTTGAGCCGTTTACCCCTTTTCCTTTTCCTACCAGCCATATCGTTCCCTTACCTTTTCGTCCTCCCTTTTGAGATCCCCTTTTTTTTTTATCCCGCTGGGATGTTCTGGTGCTTTAGCTTTCGAAAAAAAGTTGTGGGTGGGGGGGATTTATGAGCTAATGTGTTTTGGGTTTGGGTTTTTGTGTGTGTGTGTGTTGTGTGTGTGTGGTGTGTGTGTGTGTGTGTGTGTGGGTTGATATATGGTTATGTGTATATGTGTTATGTGTGTATGTTATTTGTGTGTGTGTGTGTGTGCGTGCGCACACTGGTCGCTACTCTTTTGAAGATCATAAATTTTTTTACAATCATTTCCCCATTTAAAATACATAATATTACTATATTAAAAATTTTTCTGTTTCACTTTTTTGTGTGTTTACTGCTTTTCGTTCTTTGAAAAAGAGAGGGGGGGGGGTCACGTTAACACAATTGTTATTTTTCTTGGTTCACCGGGACCCCGGGCCCCCATCTTTGCAACTGGTACGTTACTTTTTTTAAAATTTAGGATTATTTCCACTATCCCTTTTTTAATATATACAGTTTATAGCTTTTCCTGGGCAGAAGACGGGGGGGGGGGGGGGGGCACAGGTACACAACTCTTTGAAGTATTTAGATAATTATAAAATTTCAGGGTTACCCCTATCTATTCCTGGTACGAAAGTTAGGGGGGAGAGGATGGTATTTTCAACAACCAGCAGGGGAGAACTGAGACTTTAGACACTAACCAAATTTAACCCCACTAGGCAAGTGTGTCGTCTGCACAAAAATGAGGTTCCTGCGGGCGCCTTCAACCCTTCACTTTTGTAAATCTTTAGGAAAATTTATCAGCATTCAAATTTTTTTTTTTTTTTTATTTTTTAAACCTTGGTATTCACTCTTTTTTCTTTAGACAGTTTATGGTCATAACAAAACTTGATGTTAACTACATTCACAACACCCAAAAGTGGGGGTTGACTCATTTTTTTCTTGCTTTCAATATTACTTAATCATTGTTTTTGATTTCCTACACTGCTGCTATAACCAATCAATATATGTATTTTTAATATTTCAGATCACACCGTTAACCAATTAACTAGTTTGCGAGGCATAGGCGGCGGGAGCGGCAGCAACGGTACCTACAGCTCTCTTTCTAAAAAAACATCGCCCATCAAAACTTGTGATGGCCTAAATGAAAGTTCAACACAGAACCCAGTGGACCAAACTGACACAAGAATACTAAGAAAATAACCCAAATCTTGACAAAATTAGAAGATTAAAAAGGGAAAAAAGCCTGCAACCCCAAAAACCGCTCCGCTGCCAGACAACCTTAACCCACCCCGAGAAAACAACCTTCTCCTCCATTGTACCAGTATCTACTTCAGTGATACTATGAAAGGGGTATCGCAGAAGAAACAACACCCCTAATAAAAAAATAACGCAAGGACCCTAGAAATAAAATTTTACCCCGCAGGACGCCGGTGATCATCAACCCCCCCCGCCGCCGCCACCCCGGGAACAAAACAAAAAACAACAAAATGGGGGATCCCCCCCCCCAACTCCACCCCTTCAAAGGATTCATCCATGTAACTCAGGTATGTTTTTTCCTGACAAATCAAGGATAATCGTTGCTTAGAAAAAGAAATCAAAGTATCAAAGCAACACCGAGCGACGAGAATCCAAGATAACCACCTCGAGAAAAAAGATCCAAAACCTTTAAGAGAAAATTCATCGGAAGTGTTGACACAGAAAATACTTAAAAACAGCTATAGCCCGTCACACTGAGCAAATAACAAAAAATAAAAGAAGGTTGAAGAAGCAATCAAGGACGGGAAACGAAATGCACACTCGACTAAATGAATACCCTTGATTTCCCAAAACGACAAAACTGAACAAGATAATTATTGATGCAGTTATAATAAAAAGTCCACACATTTCCCGTGAATAACACAAACCAGTGCAAAGAAAATGCTATCGGATAATACAGGACCCCCGTACAAGTACGTGCAAAAAAAATGAAATCAAAGAAACACGTTTGTAGGAAAAAAGGGAATAAAAAACAGTATAATGATCCCATTCATTCATACGTAAAAAAAAAGGACTTAATTAAATCAGCAATTTCAATGAAAAAATGGAGTGTACATAAATGGTTCTAACAAAAAAACGTCAAAACCTCTGTTCAGGGTGAGAAAACTTAAAAAGGGGAAAAAAAAATACATCAGGTTTTTACGCGAGATGGGAAAATCTAGTAAGGAAAAACTCAACAGGACAACAAATAACATCTCAAACGAAAAATATTTTCTCCCTTTCCTTTGAAAAGCGCATTTTTTGTAACAGATTAGATAAGGCCCTAATACATATATACGTGTGGTGCATATAGTGTACGACATTATATTGTGCATTATTTTTTTTATTATTTTTTTATCACTAGTAATGCCAAATACCTCAAACCTATACTTCTTCTTCTGATTTAAATTTCTCATAATTTTAAATTACAATCAAATCTTACTCCAAATTTTTAAATTCATTATTCTTACCCGTCCATTTAAATTTTTTTTATCATACTTGTTTTTTTTTCACTTTTCATTGGTATGCAATTAGTATATATTCCAATTTCTTTTTTTCAAAAACAAAATTTTTTTTGCTAGCTATACCAACCCCCTTTTTTTTTTTTTTTATTTTTTTTTTTCAATAAACGCTCAATTATTTTTTAAAATCCGTCACCCTTTAAACCAATATATTTCATTGTACCAATTGTATTAACTTTGTTTACCATTACTTAATTTTAGTCCCTTATAATTTTCTCCTTTATTTTTGCTTTATATAACTCCCTAGTTTTTTATATTCACAATTGTTAAAAAAACAAGGGGCTATTCCGGTGCTAAAGTAGAATAAAATTTACAATTTTGCCCTTACATTCCAAAGCTCATTTATTTGATTACCATTTATAGTTCCCCCAACTTATTTAGTCCTTTTATATTATAATTTTATACAAAAATTGTAATTTAAAGAATTACTTTTTTAGTATACCCCTTAATCCCCAAACTCCCTTATTTGACATCACTTTATTTTTTATTGTCCCTTTTAATTTCTCCTTTTTTTTAGCTTAAAAAAAAAAAATAAAAAAAAAATACCTTACTCATATTTTTACATTTGTTAAATAGTTTTTAGGTGCTTTTTTTTTGCTTTGACTTTTAATTTTTTTTTAAAACTTTTTTTCAAATATAGATTTACAAAATCTTATGATTAAAGCATTGATCCTGATACCCAACCCCTTATATAATGACTTTTAAAAGAACCAAAAAAGTTAGATTTTTCACAGCAGACAATCAAAAAGGCCTTCTCAGTGCCCCAAAAAAACATAAATACTTAACTACAACAAGATCTTTAAAACAAGCATTTCGATGACCTCTAGCTTACTAAATTCCTTACATGCCAAATGTATTCATTACACTAAAGAAACCCGGCTAAAGCCCAATACTACAGATGTCTATGCCCTTCCTGGTTACAACCTCCAACTGTAGGGGCCCGACCCAAAGGGGGTGGGACAGCCATATACTACCAGACCAACTAGAATGTTCACTAATACGCACAAGGGATGAACAGGGGGAAAATATAATAGCTAAATTCAAATCCCAAAAACCCACAAAACCTCTCACATTGTAAACATCTACAGAGTTCCCCCAGTCAAACATTAGCCAATTTTTGTAAAACGAAATATGATAACTGATGCACGCATGAAAAAAGATCACTTACACTCTAGGGACTTCAATATAAATTCCTGAAGCCAGGACCCACAGTTTTCTGAAATTTACAACACAAGGAATGTATGTTTCTACCAAAATAACAAAACCTACAAAAGTTACAGAGACAGTGTTTCCCTCTTGACCACATCTGGCCCCAACACCAAAACCCCTTTAAAATTCGGATAATTACAGTAAAACCAAGACCACTACCTACTTTCCCCATAAAATTTGGTAAAATTACCCCAAAACTCTAAAGTACCCCGTTCCAATGAGGCGCCTTTAAAAACTTCACAACAGCGTACAAACTTTTACTGGCACCTGAGTAGAAATCTATCAGATTTGACGAATGTATTAAAAATTTTTAAAAAGACCCAATACCTCTTAATAACACTCCCTAAAAAAAAACTAAACAGATGACAGCTAAGAGACTGACAGTCCCCCGGTAACACCCAGCTTCCAAATCCCTAAAATAAAAAACCCCAATATGAAAAAAAAAAAGTACAGAATGGGTCCATAACCCCGAGACCAAACAAAAAGTTACTCGTCAAACCTAACCACTGATAAGAAGGGCAAAAAAATTGTAATTTTGAGAACAGATTATTCAATTTTTTCGAGGGGATATAAAAAGACCTGGAAAACCCTACAGAAATTCTGGGGAAAAAAAAAGAATCACGAAAAAGCGAAATAAATTAGCAAAATCAGATGAACCCTCAAATCCCCCAACAGAAACAGCAAACAGATCATGATTTCTTCTCCACTATAGGAAAAAACCCTTCCCAATAAAATCCCAAGCCAGATACCCCCAAATACTCCCTCACCGGCAACTCCCGAACACATTTTCCCTGCCCCATAACCCCCATACGAAGTCCCCCTATTATCAACGACAAAAAACAAAGGCAGGAGATTTAATCCCTTACCCCCCTTTATTACAAAAAATGTCACAGTGCTATCACCAAATCATTCCAAACACTTTTAAAACAAATCCATTGAATCCTCCCCTTTCCCCTACAGCTCAAATAGCGGGGTCCCCCCGATCCACAAAGGAGGAGACCAAAAAGAGTTAAATAACAAAGGGCCCAATACCCAATTACACCCTCTCCAAAAATTTTCGAAAAAAAAAATTTCTAAACAATTACCCTACCTTATCCCCAAAACATACTAAACCCCCTCCCAAATTTTGGGATTCGGGCCTAAAAAAAAATACTAATGATGCATTATACACATCTAGAACATATATACACTGCAATAGAAAAAAAGAAGTCCATGGGGATCTTCATTGACTTACGTAAAAGCTTTTGGTACAGTTGACCATGATTGCCCCCACGTAAAATTGTCCCCCACAGGTAAAAGGGACTCCCTCAACTCCCTAAGTCTACCCAGCAACAGAAGCCATTGTGTACGCAAAGGGGGGGCAAATCTCTGCAAACCAATTACGTTGGTGTCCACAGGGAAGTGTCCGGGGCCTTTCTTTTCTCCTATACATAAATGACTCCAAATGCTTGCAATTACTCAAACCCACACTATTTGCAGATCCCCAACATGGTCTTTCCCCCCCAGCCCGCACGCTAGCCAATACGTAAATATCGAATTAAAAAAATATCCCCCGGGTGAGGACTAACAAACTTACATAAACATTGCAAAACCTACTTCATTCATTTTGGGGAAACAGAGCTCAGTGTCCCTTTAAATAATGTTTAACGGATCACCTATACAAAGCTAACAAGGGAAAATTCTTGGGAAATCCACCTTGAAAAAGACTAAAATTTTCATACACATTACAACAAATTTCTAAAAATTTCCAAGCTGAGGCATACTATCAAAGATACGGTACTTCTCCACATCACCCTCCTGGCCCTTTCACCATTATTTACCCCTATTCCCCTTGGAATTTGTGCATGGGGCTCAAAAACAATTAACCATCTCGACCACAATTACCCAACAAAAGGGTGCAGTTTTGAATGATAACAAATTTCACTCAGGCAGCACATCCACCATATTCAATACCAAAACCCACTCACCATCAAAACATCCATCTTATTTCTGCACCCTTTCATACATAGAAAACTTAACTCGATATTAACCCTCCCCCCCAACATCTCCTTCCAACCTCAACAGAACACTGACCATAACACAGGGACAGATCCCCTTTGATTTCCTCGTGTCCCTCTCCACTATGCAAAAACTCAATGCACTAAAAGGCCCCAAAATCTGGAATTTTTCCTGTAAATTAAAGAAAAACTACCTGTTTATAAATTAAATCTCTTTCAAAAATCACTTCTCCCCAAAACCAAAAAAATAGAAAACCAACCTTATAAATTGTATATCTTAAAAGTTTTTCACAATTTTATCAAAAATGTTAAACCTAAACCCAAACAATTTACTATTTTTTTTTAAATAAACTTTCCTAACAGAATTCTCCCTCGACTGAATGTACAAAATGCGAACATATGACCTTCTTTTTTACTCCTTGTGCTTTATAGTAATCTGTTTCATTTTTTTATCACTGATTTCTCATTTCTTAGTTAATCTTAAGTTAATTTTAAGCCAGCCCGTAATGCTTTTCATATTAAGGGCTTTGGCATGTGCTCTTTCTGTATTTTTTTGTACCTTGTATGTGTGCTTTCAAATTGTAATAAATAAATAAAAAATAAATAAATAAAAATACTTTGTGACAACACTGGGCCAGCGCTTGATCACTGACTGCTACCCCCCCTACTAAAAATTCATTCAAATTTAAATTTTTTAAAAAATCTTGATTTTTATCACATTATTTTGCACTCTTGAAAGCTGTTCATTTTTGTAGGGGTTTTCATGATTCACTCACGTACTTGACCTAATAATATCTTAGGACAGCCACTAAACGCTAAATCCTGGGGCACTATTTACGTACTGCTTCACGTGTGGTTGGTGTGTGTGTGGTGTGTGTGTGTATTTTGTGTGTGTGTGTGTGGTGTGTGTGCGTGTGGTTTTGTGTGTGGGTGTACCACCTATTTGTACTACCTATTTGTGGTTGCGGGGGTCGAGTCCTAGCTCCTGGCCCGCCTCTTAAACCGGTTTGCTACTAACCCCTTTTCCCCCCCGCTCCAGAGTTTACCCAAACCCTCGTCTTAAAACTGTGGGGGTTCCTGCCTCCACACTCATTTTTGGGGCTTTCCCCTCCCTTTAAAAAACCATGACTGAAAATACTTCCTACACCCCCTTGACTCATTTGTGTCTTAAAATTCCCAATTGTGGCCTTTTGTTTTGTGTCCCCCCCCTGGAACATCCTGCCCTTGTCCCCCTTCATTCCACCAGTATTTTAAGTCGTTATCATGTCTCCCCTACCCCCCTGTCCCAGTTCGTCAGGCCCATTTCCCTTAATCTTTTTCATAGGACATTCCCCCTTTGCTCTGGGAATAACCCTTTTTGCAAAAATTTGTACTTTCCTAGTTTCTTGAGTTTTTTATCAAATGCGGGTTCCAAAAAGGTGTGCATACTCCGTTGGGCCTGACATACACGGTGTACAGTGTCTTTAATGATTTCCCTTTCTAAGGTGTCGGAATGCTTTTCTAGGTTTTGCCCGGCGCCCAAATGCGCGCAGTTATCTGATTTGGGGGTGCTTCCGGGGACATGCTCGGTGTTTACTCACCCCAAGATCTTTTTCCTTGAGTGAGGTTTTTCAGCTTTGCCCCCTGCCATACTCTGTCTGTGGGTCCTTCTGTGCCTTCCCTATCTTCATGACTTTGCTTTTGGCAGGATTAAATTCGAGAAGCCATTTGCGGCCAGGGTCCAGTCGCCCCGGGTCCTTTGAAGTCCCCCTGGTCCCATCAGATTTAATTCCCTTTTAAACTAAATTTCATCTCAAACAGGGACACTTCGGGGTAAACCCTTCCGCATGTCGTTCACATATACCAAAATAGCATGGCCAGGACCGCCCCCTTGGGACCCCGCCGCACGGGTCCCCACTGTGATAATCATTACGTAATGTCGTTGTTGCCCCCCTGTCAGGTATTCTCGCCCATTGCGTCCCCTTTGGGTTATATGCGCCGATGCTCTAGCTTCTGCACTAATCCTTGTGGGAATGTGTAAAAGGGGCCTTCTTGAGCCCAAGAAGATGCAACAACCCACCCCCTCTCTCTTGTCTTATTCTGTTTTTTTATCATAAAACCCCAAGAAGGTTTGTGACACAGATTTGCCTTCCTGAATCCGTCTGGTTGGTTTTTAACCCCTGTTCCGTTCCAGTGTCCCACCTCCTCCTGATAATTTCCCCATAATTTGCTACTATAACGTAAATGCACAGGTCTTTATTTTAAAGTGTTTTTCGTCCCCTTTTTTTAAAAAGGGAACTACTTTGCTGTCTTCCTACCCGGGTATTCCCCATTTTCCCCAGGGATGGTTGAAGTTTGTGGTAAGGGGTACGCACAAAATCTCTCTCCCTCTTAAAAGGGCCCCTGGAGAGTTTGTCCGGGCCCATTGCCTTTGAGGTATCGAGGCCCTTAGCATTTTTCCCTTCCTATCTGTATTTTGTCGTCCCCAAACTTGTTGGTGTTTCCTTGTTGGTGTCCCCCTTGGGCGTCCCCCCCCGGGCCTTCCTTCTCTACTGTAAAAACTTCCTTAAAAACTCGTGTTAGCTCCTCACAAAACCCCTTATCGTTTTTTGTGAGTTCCCCCCTTCTTTTTCCCGCCTTTTCACCTGGGCCTTGATGTTTTCTTCTTCCTAATTTGGAAAACAGCAGTTTCGGTCAGATTTGACTTTCGATGCTTTCCTTTTCATACCCGGGGGT
>NC_069474.1:29986372-30064201 GCF_026875155.1 Cherax quadricarinatus | reverse complement strand
TATATACAGGGGTCTAATAAGCCAGCAACACAACAACAAAAATAACCTCTTCATCCGTGGACTGCTTCGCAGAGCAAAGGCAATGTTCGCGGCTTTCACTGCAGACCCACATAATAGGCTCACATGACACGAAAATATGGATCCCAGGTTACAACCTATACAGATGTGACAGAGATGAACAGGCAAAAGGGGGGGGTTGGCCTGTAATTGCAGAGTCACTTGTTTGCACAGAACTGACTTAATGCCTCTATTGACTGCAGTGGAAGTTTTAGCAGTAAGGTCAGAGAACCATAAACCTAGTCATTGTGGTAGTTACAAGCCTCCGGATTGCAACATCCCAGCAATTCCAGGAACAGTTGGTTAAACATTGGACCATGTTTGGAAAATCTTCCAGCTCCTGCAACCAACATCTTGCTACTGGGATTTTCAACTTAAGGCCACCCTAAAATGGCAGGAATATAGCAAATAATATTGTTGCAGTATAACACCAGGAGGCAGCTCTGATGAAATATCCACACTCAACACGAGCTTTTAAATCTCTGCTACACAAAATTCAATCAGTTAAACCTAGCAATAATAGACCGCACTAGACTGGAGAATACACTAGACTATCTTCATAACAATGATGATTGATAAGAACAGTGTCACCATATCAAAAACAATATATCAGAATCACAACATAATTGAGGTTCTGTCATGTATGCGTGGAGCCCCACAGACCGACACAGAAATGAGATAGTCACGAGGGTGCATTCACCAAATTCAACTTTCAATAACAACACATAATGCTGGGACCAAGTAACCCAAGTCCTAACTGATTACGCTGGAAAGATACAACTAAGCAACACAGACCCCAAACTTATGCCTAGAACAGATTAACTCGGTGGCACTAGAGGTTGCACAAGGCTTATTCCTCTAAGAAAATGGAGGAGTAGATGTAAATAGAAAGAGACAGGCGCTCCCTTTTACAGGCGACGGAAAAGACTAACAGAGCGGGCTTATAAAGAGGTCAATTATATCTGAAATGCTTAGGGTGACACTGGTTCAGAGAAATAGCAAGGCATCACGAAATCTAAGCTAAAAGATCATTATAGGAGTCAGGAATGCGGGAAGAACTAAAAGCCATAAAATGAAATCGAAAGAAACCCAAAGTTTTTCTTCTCCTATCAGCCAATCAAAATCGAGAACAACATCCAGTGTTGGGCCCCTACTTAAACAAGGATGGGTGCTACACAGAGACAGCAAATGGAAATGAATGAGCTAATCAAGTCCCATATGGACTCAGTTTTTAGCAAGCCCTACACCAGACTGAGAGTCGAAGATCAAAAAATGATTTTTTATGAGAGAGCCATCTCTCAATAAATTTGACGCTAACACAAGCCTATCCGGATGTTATCCTGACGCCAATGACTCGCGGGAAAAGCGTGATAAATGACATGCCATGCCCTCTGCCCCTGGGCGGGACTCATGGAACTCTGTGGATTCATCAGAAACTGCATAAAGCCCCTATCTCGGCATTTTCCTCCTATCGGAGAGGGAGCATGTGACCACGGGGGTCGTTTTCCCCCATCTCAGTTACATAAAATACAACAGACATAGCCCCACTCCACCAAAGGGGGCAGTAAAGCAACAGCAAAGAACTACAGACAATAGCACTAACATCCCCATATCATAAAAATCTTGAATAGGTCCTAAGAAGCAAGATCCAACCACACCATCTAGAAACCCATCAGTTTCTCAACCCAGGGCAACATGGGTTAGACAGGTCGCTCCTGTCTGTCTAAATATTGCGATCACTACGACAAGGTTCCTAATGCATAGATAAGACAAAAAAGAATGCAGATGTTATATTGTACAGACTTTTGCACAAAGCCTTCGTCAAGTGTGACCATGCGCTTAATAGGCACAAAATGCGTGCTAAAGGAATAACAGGAAACAGTCGGTCGATGGATCTTATAATTTCCTCACTAACAGAACACAGAGAGTAGTCAACATGGTAAAGCTACCGAGGCAGCTACGGTGAAAAGCTCTGTTCCACAAGGCACAGTACTAGCTCCCATCCTTGTTCCTCCATCCTCATATCGACATAGAAAAGGATGTCAGCCAAGCACCGTGTCTTCCTTTGCAATGGGACACCCGAATCTGCTTGACAGTGTCTTCCATTTGCAGAACACAGGCAAGGCTCCAGGCGGACATACCAACAAATCTTTCAGTGGGATGCGGAAAACTCAATATGAAGTTCATCACGATGAGAAATTTCAATTACGCAGATATGGTAAACACGAGGAATTAACTCTTCATCAGAGTACAAGCAAAATTCTGGCCACAAAATTAGAGCGAACAACAATGTCGAAGACTGGGATTGATCATGTCGGAGGATAAGTCACCTTCAAGGACCATAACATTGTATCAAATCGCATCGCCTAGAAAAATGACGGATGATAATGAGAACCTTCAAAACAGGGAGGCAAAGCCCTTGATGACACTCTTCAGGTCACTTGTTCTATCTAGGCTGGAATATTGCTGCACTTAACTCAGCACCTTTCAAGGCAGGTGAAATTGCCCGACCTAGAAAAATGTACAGGGACTTTCACCGGCGCGCATAACGGAGATGAAAAACATACTCCTCAATTACTGGGAGAGCTTGAGGTTCTAAAACCTGTTTCCTGGAATGCAGGAGGGGGAGATAATGCATATTATATACACCTGGAAAATCCTAGAGGGGACTTGTACCGAACTGCAAACGGAAAATCACTCACTACTAAAGCAAAAGACTTGGCAGACGATGCCACCCATCCCCCCAATGAAAGCAGGGGTGTCAATAGCACGTTAGAGACCATACAATAAGTGTCAGGGGCCAGACTTGTTAACTGCCTTCCCGCACACATAAGGGGGATTACCAAACAGACCCTGGCAGTCTTCAAGCTGGCACTGGACAAGCACCTAAAGTCAGTTCCTGATCAGCCGGGCTGTGGCTCGTACGTTGGTTTGCGTGCAGCCAGCAGCAACAGCCTGGTTGATCAGGGGCTGATCCACCAGGAGGCTGGTCACAGACTGGGCGCGGGGGCGGTTGACCCCCGAATACTCTCTACAGGTTACAACTCCAGGTTACAAACTTGTGATTTATCTTGAAGATCTTTACAGATAAACATTTAAGTGAGAATTTTATTTAGTGAAGCATGTGACAATAGAGAAAAAATCTTTTTTAGTGGGAGTGTGTTGTGTTGGTGTAATTGTGGAAGATGCTGCTATACTGACTCAAGGTTCTATGCAGGGAAGATATTTTGTGGAAGACTCAGGTTGTGTCTTGCCACGGACAACTATTCTCTCAGTACTTCATGAAGCCACAGTGTAAGTGGTCTTAAACAAAACTGATATTGAGAAGTATTTGTGGAAAGACTACCAGGTTGTGTCTTTCCAGGAACTATATCTTCAGTACTTCAAGAAGCACCAGTGTAAGTTGTCTTGAACAACAATGATATTGCAGAAGTATTTTGTGGAAGACTACCCGGTTGTGTCAGTTGCCTCAGAAAAGTATATCTTCAGTACTTCAAGAAGCACACCAGTTAAGTGTCTTGAACAACAATGATATTGCTCGAAGTATTTTGGGAAGACATACAGGTTGTGTCTTGCCAGACACTTTATCTTCAGCTACTTCAGAAGCACCAGTATAAGTGTCTTGAACAACAACTGATAGCTGCAAGAGTATTTTGTGGAAGACTACCAGGTTGTGTCTTGCAAGACCAACTATATCTTCAGTACTTCAAGAAGCACAGTGTAAGTGTCTTGAACAACAAACTGATATTCGCCAGAAGTATTTTGTGGAGACTACCAGGTGGTGTTTGCCTGACACTATATCTTCGTACTTCAAGAAGCTCCAGTGTAAGAGTCTTAATAACAACTGATATTGCAGATGTATTTGAGGAAGACTACCAGGTTGGTCTTGGCCAGCACACGATTTCTGCTCAGTCTTCAACGAAGCACAGTGTAAGTGTCTTAAACAACAAACTGATAGTGCAGAAGTATTTTGGGGAAGACTACACAGGCTGTGTTCTTGCAGAACTATATCTTCAGTACTTCAAGAAAGGCAACCAGATTTTCTTCTTGTTAATTTTTAACTAGTATTTACTAATTAAACAAATTTTGCTTTTGTATTGGGCCTAAAACATGAGTTAATGATCTAGTGATAAGTGTGCACTATATAAAACAAATCCTGACAGCAGGAGTGTTGGAAAAAAAACAAAATGCAACTGTGTTTTTTGGATTATAACAGCCAAATTTTTGGAGTATTTTCTTGTTTTTTATAGCATTCACTGTTTCTTTGGTCTCATTTGATAAAAAATAGAGAGAGCTACGTCTTACGTGTTACGCAAAGATACCGCCCCCGATGATGTTATATATTATGAGCGCTACGCCCAGATTATCATGCATAGACTTCGCTCACTCCGGCTCGCCCAGAGAACTGAGGCTGACGATTGTCCATGGAAAATTGTCATGCGCTACCCGCTGTTTTGACCTCGAATCTTATCTTACCAGATGCCCCCGCATACAACAACGACCTATTGCTCACACGAGCCCTGCCGCATCTTTCAGCCCTCCACGCCGCTGGCCGCCCCCGAACCGGGGTTAATGTGTGCTGCTGAATGACACTGATATCTCATTTATACAATTATTACAACTATTGCATAAAACAGTAACTGTTTCTATTTTTTGTGTGCATAAAAATAAAAATATTTGTGATACAGAAAATCAAAGCAACATGCATTCCTGTGGTAAAGCCGTAAATATATACAACAAATAAGTAGTAGAATGAAATGTTAGTTAGTGCCCAGGTTGCATTGATTATTTCTAGAACCCTATTTTGAAATTAGAATATTATATTTTTGTGTGAAAATGGCCATATTTCCAATTTCCTATCACTTTATTGGGAAGTTGTAATAGTGGAAGAATTGGGCAGTTTTTATGTGCTTAATTGATAATTTAGAACACATACTAGTGAAATAGCTAAGGAATTTGGTCTAATGCGAAACTATGTAATTGGACCAACAAACATGACTCAAATGGGGAAGGAAATCGCCATACCCAATGCATAAAATATTTCTGACACAGCAAAATTTACCAGGACTATAACCTCATCATTTCTTTATAAAATTATTTCATTTTTATTACATTAAGAAAAGATTCTCTATGATTTCCTAAGAGAAAAATAATATTTTTAGACCCTGTGGGGAAATTTTCAGGACTGGCCCAACTGGGTGTCTGAACCCTCAAGGATCAATAAAATAAAGGAATAAAGGAGGAAATTTGTTTAAACACCAAGAAACAAATAATAATAATATAATAATAATAATAATAATAATAATAATAATAATATTGATGAGTGTATCTGCAGTGTTCTAGAATATATATTAATCTTTTACACCTCATCGCAAAACAAAAATTATGAATGGTTTTAACCAATATGAACAATTTCATTAGTGCTCATATGTAGAAAAAGTCTTACCTAAATAAAATCTTACATGGCAATATGTTCATAAGGAAAACCATGTGTTCAGTGTTCAAAATAGTTTAAAAAAAAATCATAAAGTTAGACTTGTAGAACATAGGAAGTTTAACTATATAAACTGTTGGATGACTAACAATATTTTAAATGAAATCCCTTCATTCTAAAAAATATGGAATAACATTAAAGAACACAAACCATATGAATGTTTCCTGTCAGTGTCTGATGTTTTAGTCAAAAAAGTCAATCTTGTGTCACATTGCGGTGTAGTACATACGCAGGCAGTTAAACCAATCAATGTTCTGAGTGTCTGAAAATGTTTTTGTAAAATACATCAGTCTTGTGACAACATGAGAGTACATACAGGCAGATACAAACATTATTGTGCTGAGTGTCCTGAAAAATGTTTTTCTAGTGAATAAAAATGCAATCTCTATTGTATGACAAACATGAGAGTAATACAGGAGATAAAAAACCAATTCAATGTTCTGAGTGTCTGAAATGTTTTAGTGAAAAATGGCAATATTGTGGACACACAATGAGAGTACCATACAGGAGATAAAACCAATATAATGTTCAGAGTGTCTGAAATGTTATGTAGTGGAAAAAAGCAGTCTTGTGAGGCATATGAGAGTACATGCGGAGCAATAAACCATATCGATTGTTCTGAGTGTCTCTGAAATGTTTTAGTGGAAAAAGCAGTCTTGCTGAGGCATACGTGAGAGTACATAACAGGAGATAACCATATCGATGTTTGAGTGTCCTGAAATGGGTTTTAATCAAAAAAGCCAGTCTTGTGACACATAATGAGACTACACTACAGGAGATAATAAACCATATTTCGATGTTCTGAGTGTCTGAAATGTTTTAATCAAAAAGCAGTCTTGTGACACACATGAGACTACATACAGGAGATAAACATATCCAATGTTCATGAACGTGTCTGAAATGTTTTAATCATAAAAATAAGCAGCCTTCTGTGACACATTTGATAGTGCATCAGGAGAATAAACCATATCAATTTGCTCTGGTGTGTCCTGAAATGTTGTAATCATAAAGATAACTATCTTGTGAGACATACTCAAGTTCATTCAAGAGATGGGAAACATGTTTGCGTTTAATTTTTCAGAAATATTTTAGTTTAAAACTCATCAGAATATTATAAAAGGGAACTATACCATAAACAGTGTTTGAGAGTGAAATATGTTAATGAAATGTCAGTCACATAAATCATATTAGCTCATAGAGGAGATAAGTTGTATTAATGTTCAGAATATCTTATATATTTTATTAAAAAGAGTAGTCTGTGTTCATGAGAGCTTTATACAGTATGAAAACTCAATTATACCAGTGACCCCCGGACGGGATAACGTTATTTTTGCATTCTAGGAATGTCATTGTTCAGGTGGCCAGTACCTTGACTAAATTTGTTCCCATAAGGAATATTGTGAAGTAGATTAGTCCATTTCAGACCCCCAGACATACACGTACAAACGCACTTACATAATTACACTTACATAACTGGTCGCATTGGGAGGTGATCGTTATGCGGGGGTCCACTGTATATTATATATATATTTTTTTTATTATCATACCACTGCCGATTCCCACCAAGGCCTGGGTGGCCCGAAAAAAGAACAAAACTTTCACCTCACTTTACTCCATCACTGTTTTCGCCAGGAAGGCGTGCTTTACACTACAGTTTTTAAAAACTGCATACACTCTACACCCCCTCACCCTTCAGAGTGCAGGCACTTACTTCCATCTCTCAGGACTCAAGTTCCAGGCCTGCCGGATTTCCTGAACCACCGTTCATAAATGTTACTTTGCACACCAACAGCACGTCAAGTATTAAAAAAAACCATTCGTCTCTCCATTCACTCCTATCACAAACACGCTCACACATGGCATGCTGGAAAGTCCAAGCCCCTCGCACACCTAATCCTCCTTTTCCCCCTCCCTCCAACCTTTTCCTAGGCCAACCCTATACCCCGCCTTACTTCCACTACAGACTGATACACTCTTGAAGTCAGCTCTGTTCGTTGCTCATTCTCTTACATGTCCGAACCACCTCAACAACCTTCCTCAGCCCTCTGGGCAACAGTTTTGGCTAATCCGCCTCCTCCTTAACTCCAAACTAAGAATTCTCTGACATTATATTCCACACCACCATTGCCCTCAGAATTGACATATCCACTGCCTCCAGCCTTTCCTTCGCTGCAACTATCACCCATGCTTCACACCCATATAAGAAGCGTTGTGTAAAACTATACTTCTATAACATTCCCCTCTTTGCTCCAAGGACAAGTTCTTTGTCTCCACGACTTCTAAGTGCACATCACCCTGTCTCTTCCCCTCATCAATTCTGTGATTCACCTCATACTTCACTGACCCATCCGCTGACTCGTCACTCTAAAATTTGAATACTTTCACCTCCTCTATACTCTCTCCCCCCAATTGATATCCAATCTTTCACCCCCTAATCTTTTTGTTATCCTCATAACCTTACTCTTTCCTTATTCACTTTTTTTTTTCTTTTTTGCCCCCCTACCAATTTCCACCAATCTCTGCAACTTTTTTAAAAATCCCCCAAAGGGAACAGGATCAGCAAAGAGCAACGTGACAACCCCCAACTTTATGTTGATTCTTTATTTTTTAACTCCACCCCTCTTGTCAAGACCCTCGCATTTACTTCTCTTACAACCCCACTATAAATTAAAAAAAAAAAACCACGGTGACCCCAAACATCCTTGTCAAAGCCTACTTTTACGGGAAAAAAATTTCCCTCTTTCTAATTTTTAACTGAGCCCCATATCCTCGTAAAAAAACTCTTCACGCTTTCAGTAACCTACCTCCTAACCATACACCTGCATATCTGCCCCCATTGCCCCTTATCCACCCGTCTAACCTTTTCCAAATCCATAAAGCCCAAAAATCTCTTTAGCCTTATCTAAATACTTCTCATTTGTTTCACTGTAAACACCTGGTCCACACACCCCTACCCTTTCCTAAAACCTCCTTTTTCATTGCTATCCTATTTTCCGTTTTCTTAATTCTTTAAAAAAAACCTACCCTACACTTTACCAGGTATACCAACAGACTTTCCCCCCATAATTTTTTGCACTCTCTTTTGTCCCCTTTGCCTTTATACAAAAAAATAGCATGCTCCTGCCAACCCTAGGTACCTTACCCTCTTCCATAATTTATTTAAAAAATTGCACCAAACCCCCCCAAAAACAATCCCCAAGCTTTTTTTAAAATTTTATCTTTATCCCCTCTTCAAGGGGGGCTCCTTGGCGTGGGAAGGGGGCTCTTGGTCTGAGGAATTAGACCTATCGGTCTTCTTCCTAGAGAACCTAAATTACCCCCAATTCCCCTCCCCCATCCCATCTCCCCCTCCTCCCCCTTTTTTTCCCTTTTCCCCCTCCCCCTCCCCACTCCTCCCTTTTGCCTTTCCTCTTTTTGTCCTTTGGGGTTTTTCCCACGGGCGCTAGTTCCCTAGGTAGGAGAAAGGATCCGGGGTCCATCCCATTTCCTTTGGGGTTTTTAGCGGTGGGGAGTTTCCGTGGAATTGGGGTCGCCTGGGGATGTCCGATCCCTCCCGGGATCCCGGAGTGCTTTAGGGGGTTTTTTCGGGGCGACGAGTGTATCTCTGGAAGCACCTTTCGGATTCCAGGGGGGGTGGCTGAAGGAGGTATGTTTGTGGTGGATATCGGGCCGCTCTCTCTTTTTGTCCCACCGAGGTAGCTCGGGCAGATGTGAGGTTGCTACCCCGGATTGTTATTTATTAGCATGAGTTAGGGTATGGCACGGGTACCATGCTGCATGCTGCGCTACTTTGCGTGCTGAGGTCCTCCTTGGCGCGGAGGGGATTTCTGGCCCTTTCATTCCTTCCTAGGACCTATCCCTCCCGTCCCCCTCTTTTTTTTTCTTTTTTTTATTTTTATTTTCCTTTTCTTCTTTCTTTTTTTTCCTTAAAAACAAAAGAAAGAAGTAACCTAACCATGGCAGCCCAAGTCCATGAACCTAGTACCCCCCCCGGGCCCCTTCATGATAACCGCAGCCCCGTTCGATCCCCGCCTCGTCGCTTTGGACCACTCTGACAGAACATTTCTCATGCCTCTGTACCTATATGCGTCTGTTTCCCTCACCCGCTTTTTCAGGGTACAACGAGGCCTCGACTGACACCTTCTATTTATCGGACCTCCGCTCTCCCTCTGACTATGCTCCGCCTCTCCCCTCTTTTAAACGGGGTGGCGCAATTTTCAAATCGCCGACCCATCCCACACTCGGAACCAACCTCTGGTCCCACGCCTAAACTCATCGACATTTACACTGCTGATGATACTTCTCCACCTTCTCGTTTCTCTCAGAAAACGATCGACAGCGTCCCCTCACTACCTTCCACGCTCAGTTTCAGACTGAACAGTGACTAAATCTTCACTTACGACCAACTAACTTCCTCTACTGCCTATCTTTCCTGACCATAGTAATTTGGCAAGGCAACTTCCTACAGCCTTGTTGGTAAAGATATTTCTTGTTTCATGCTCTTAAAGCGGTACGCGCATCATTAAACCGTACAGAATGGTACCCAGGAGGCCTCATGAGCTCTCTCACTTTCCCATATCGATACTGTTCCTGTCACTCTTGAAAAACACATTCCCTCAATTCTTGTAGTGGTACCGTCATTTCTGCCCCATAACCATAGTTCCAACAAAATTTCCAGACATATGGCACCGACATTCCTATGAACAGCTGGAGACTCCAATACTCCCAATCCTCAAGGAAGACACTTACGTTCTCCCTGCCCGGGGCGGAGCGATACCCTAGCAATGTGGCTCGTTTAACTTTTGAGAGCTGAGAACTCCCATCCTCATATAATATAGCAGGACATCCGGTTACAAGTTTCCGAAAGGTGATCCCTACACCACAACAGTGGTAAAATTGCTGGCATTTGGCCATCCATCGAAAAATTGCAGATCTAATCGCCCGAATGCCAGTCTGTGGTGCCGATGACCATTCCTAATGACGTCTTGCAATCGTCTCCCTCTTGCCTAACTGTCATGAGCTCCACCCTTCGTACTCTCGCTTTGTTGTCAGGTGTCTATTTAATTAAAAACGAGCGGAAAATCCCGTTTTATACCTCAAAGAGACAGAAGGTCTCCCTTATGCCAATGGCAGTTTCTCATCTTCTTCCTCCGCCTACAAGGGAGACTCGCCACGTGTTCTTATTCCCATGTTTCAAAACGTCCCCCCACTCTGTATCCCCATCTTCTACAAACCCACCTCTGTGGTTACCTCTCCCCATATCACTCCTGTTTCTAATGCCATTTGACTGTCCTCGCTCAGACCCCTACTTCAACGCCCTCGGTCTAATCTCGCTTCTTCATTCTCTCCTCAAAGCCTCAGTAATCGACAAGACCACGTACGACACCTCCTCCTTTCCAACCGAATACCCCTCTACTTCTCAAAAGTCAAAAAAAGGCCCGGTAACCACCCTACCATCTTCGCACCTCGCCTCCTCATTTACCCTCCCAGTCTCTGCCTAGTTTCTTTCTTTCACCTCTCACTGGCCTCAGTTACCAAGTGTCAGAGGTTCACCCTCCTCCTCGACTGTACCTTCCTTCCACCCCTGTTCCCTCCAAGTTTCTTCCCTCTTCTGCCACCCTCCAGGTTCCTGCCTCTTCTGTCCACCTGCCACCTTCCTCGCAGCTTTCCCTCCACCCTTACGCCCCCCCCTACCTTGTACAGTCCAATACAGTTCCAATCTTTACTCATCCTCCCCTACCATTTTCCCCAAATATTGTCTCCCATACGACATCTCCTGAATTCCCGAAACACTTGAAGCAATCTCTGAATATATTGCAGAGACTCAAACCATCAATTGGACACTGATCCACCTTCCGCCTTCTCTCTCCTCTGCTTCCATCTACGCAACTCTTTTCTTCACAGAGCGCACCGTTCCTTCGCTGCTTGTACATTTCCACTGCCTCCGCATGTGGACTTTTCTAACCCTTCTAGTCCCTAGGAACCCTTAACCTGCGGATTTTCAAGTACTTATCATTGCCAATCATGGCCATTTACAGTGGGAATATAACGCGCCTCAGGGTAATCGGGTGAGCTTCAGATGTTATCTCCCAGTTATGCCCCATTGGTGTATGCTTACAAGGTCCAAAATACACCTCTGCTGTTATTTCAACATTTCAGGCTAATAAATTTTATTGTATTCTTCAGATCCTTTTCCTGATGGGACCTTTAATGAAAAGTGCCCTTCTTCTCTGCACTGATATTTCCGTACAATCACTATTTGTTTCATACTTCGCTGCATTACACACAGCCCGTATCCACTTACATAGGTGGTAATACGCGTCTGTTCTTATATCTTCTCTCCTTCTCCGGGCATTATCTATTCCGGATTTTGCCTTCCTTGTTTCGTCTTACCTCGCCACCGATTCTGTTACTTGGTGATTTTAATACCCACCATTTCCTCTGGGGGGGGGGGGGTCTTCTCTCCAACTGTGATTCCCCGTTAATTCAGTTAGAGGCCTTTCTTACCAACACACCCCCTCCATGGTTTTAAATACAGGTACTCACACCCATTTTGATCCCTCGGACTCATACACTCTCTTGCAATCGTGATCTCACAGTTTGCTCTTCCCTTCTCCCGCATTAGACTTCACTTGGTCTGTTCTTCTCCCCGGCTTACATGACTGTGATCATTTCCCAATCATTCTTACTCCCCTTCATATTCGCCACCTCTTCTTCGCACCCCACGCTGGCAATTTAAATCGGGCAAATTTGGAACCATTACTTACTCACACCTAACTGTTTTTAAAAGAGGTTCCTTCTTCGTCCTCCATCGATGACTTTTTACAAACCTCTTCTCGTCCTCCCGTTTCACCGCAGCTTCTCATTCTAATACACCAAAACCTTTCAGGCAATAGGCATTCCTCAAATGCTGCCTTTGAGTCTCCTGCTTGTGCTCGTGCAGTACGTTGGAAATGCGCTGCATGGGGCAGTACCAGGTACAATATGAACCACAGAACGAAACTCCTTGATTTTAAACAGAAGCGTGCGATCTGCTCGCACGAGTCGATCCGTGACGCTAAACGCCACTTCGGCGAGATTATGTCTCCAACCATCACCTCGTGCTTCCTCTAGAGTGCAGTCCAGGAAAAACTACGAAAACTGAGTGGTAAATATTCTCCTGTCCCCGGCTCCTGTTCTGCTTGCTGGTTGCCGGTGTTGAATATAGCAAACCACTTAGATGTTGCAATGAAATTGGCAAATCATCTGGTCCGTATTTCCAGGGACTCCATTCTATGCCCCTCATTTCTTTCCTCAAAGTCTGCCACAGAGTTATCACTTTTGGACTTTTCTTTCTCTCAAGAAGAACAGTTTAATGTGCCTTAACACTTCAAGAACTGAGGGCAACACTCTCACTTGTCGATCATACGGCAGCTGGGGCCCGGACGACATTCACATCGTATGCTGGGACAACATTTACATCATCAGTGCCCTTGCAGTCCTATTACGCCTTTACAATCTTATTGGTCCCAAGGAGTTCTTTTCCACAGCTGTGGAAATCCTCCATTGTTCTCCCTTTCCGCAAACCAGGCACTACGGGACATGAAACCTCCCACTATCGTCCCATTGCCTTACCAGTGCAGTTTGCAAAAGTAATGGACGCCTAGTAAATAGACGTTTAGTGTGGTATTTAGAGGACACACGAATCAGTCTCTCTCCACTCGTCAATATGGCTTTTCGTAAAGGAACGATCAACCATATACCCCCTTACAACGCATGATACCGTATGTTCTGAGATGCCTTAGTGCGAATAACCACTCAGTTATTGCCATATATTTGACCTTGAGAATGCCATAAGACACAACTAAGGAGGTATAATATTTTAGTCCCAAGCCACTCCTTATGCCATCGAGCAATCACCATCCTTCCTAAGAACTTTTTAACTGACAGGCACTATCATTTCCGTGTCGTGTAAATAATGTTCTCTCACCCGTACTTTATCCAAGCTGAAGTGTCCCCCAAGGGACGTGTTTCTGAGGCACAGCACTTTTTCTCCTTGCTATTAATGATTTGGCCTCTAGTCTTCCACAAATATTATGGTCATCACTTATGTTGATGACTTGCTATTGCCTGTGCAGGCGCTGACTCACGTCACCGGGCGCCTTACAGTTTTCCTCTCCAACATGGCAGTCGACCGTGTTTCCACTTGGGCCACCACATACGAGGGTTTAAATTTTCCAGCACTAAAACCCACCAAATCCACTTTCATTACTAGACGCTCTGTCATCTCCCGATCAACCTTGTACCTCTTTGGCTCCCGTATCCCTGAACGCTTATACAGTCAAGTTTCTGGGCCTCCTCTTTGATCGTAGGTTAACCTGGAAACACTCAATTACCTCTCTGAAGGCAACTTGTCACAGCCGCTGAACCTTCTATAAAACCCTTGCTCATCTTTCGTGGGGACGATCGTCGAACCCTCCTTCCGCCTACATTCCACACCTTAATTTATCGAAAACTTGATTATGGTGACCAATCTATTCACTGCATCTCCTGCTACTCTCTCAGCCTTAACCCCCATTCATCACCAAGGATTACGTTATGCCTTGGTGCTTTCCCCCACCGCTCTTCCCCTGTCGGAGCCTCTAAGAGAACGAACGTTCCTTCCTTTATACCACGATGTACGCTCTCATTTCTCCGCAATCCTTCCATTTATAGAATGGTTCACTGATGTTAGTAGACATTCTTTATTTGTTCGCCGCCCCTGTTTATCTACACTCACGTCCCTTCTCTCTTTCGCCTTCATTCGCTCTTGTTCTTCTCTACAACTACCATCTTTCTATGTACATAGCATCTCACCTTTTCCCTACACCCCTGGAATTCCAGAGCTGTTCGAGTCTGTTCTTATCTCCTCCCTTGCTCGAAGGCCCAACTGTCTTACGTCGCTTCCCCGCTCTCATTTTTCCATGCCACTTTCACTCCTCATTCTCCATGCCATTGCTGTGTAAACACACAGGTGGCTCCTAAGTCTTCTGACGGCGTAGTTTCGCAGCAGTGTTTCCGGGACAAAAGCGTCGTACAAGGCATTTACTATCTTCGCTAGTTTTTAAAATACTGCTGAATTATATGCCATCCTTACAGCACTTATCCGTATTGGCATCTATGCCTGTGTCATCATTTGTGTTGTCTTCAGACTCCCTTAGTGCTTTACAGGCTATACAAAACTATTTGAACAGCTCACCCCTTAGTCCTCCGTATCCAACTTTGGCTACGCCGCATCTTTACCAAGCTTAAAGATAATTGTTTTTTGTTGGGTCCCTGGTCATGTTTGAAACGTACAGGCAATGAACAGGCAGACACTGCTGGGGCGGTCAGCATACATGACTAATCCAGTTTCGTATAGAGGTATCCATTTACGGACATTTTGCTGCAATATCTTCCCACCTTCACACCCGTTGCTACAAAACGTTGGACTCTATGCTTGGCAACAAATTTCAGTCTATTAAACCGAGTATAGTATTACTGGACGTCTTCTTATCACCATGTCGAGGTTGGGAGACTACTCTCTCCCGTCTTGCATGGCTTACTCGTCTTACTCATGGATATCTCATGGAGAGGGCGTCCTTGCTCCTCTCTGTGAGAATTAGGCCAACACCATTACCAGTCAGCCACATTCTGTTGGACTGCCCACTTTATCACGATCACAGCAGATTACCTCTGTCTTCCATCTGTCGCTCCCGCTGCTCTCCTCTTACCTTCCCTTCTGCGCTTATGGACCTACCTTTCCATCCGTACTATCTCTCATTGACTTTTAGTGACAAACAACTGACTTACTTACAACAAATTCTGATACCTTCAGCCCTTCTACTTCAATCTCTTGCACCCTCTACCCCCGTACTATCCCCTGGCCCCGTTGTTTTCTTAACCTGCCAGATCATCTCCTCCTCCCTTCTGCATCCAATCCCTTGCTTCCTTGCCCTCACCTGCAGCCGCAGTATAGCCCTTTGGCTTAGCGCTTCTTTTTGATTATAAAAATAATATCTTTTATCCCATCAATCCCCGTCTGCCTACCCCCTTTCATTTACCTACTGTCTCACGAACTTCCCCACACACTCACAACGTGGCTCTTCCTCACTCCTACAAGATGTTATTCCTCCTTGCCCTAAACACAAATCAAAGCTTCCCTATCTTCATCACATCATTTAACAATTCCTCAAAATAATCCCTCCATCTTCCAATACCATCTAACCTCCATTTAATAAATTCTCCTCTCCTATTTTTAGCTGACAAAATCCATTTTGTTCTTTAGGCCTTCCTTAACTTGTTAATCTCACTCCAAAACTTTTTCTTATTTACAAACAAAATTTGTTGATAAACATCTCACCCACGTCTCTCATTTGCTCTCTTTTTACATTGCTTCATCACCACTCTCTTAACCTCTCTCTTTTTCTCCATATACTCTTCCCTCCGTTGCATCACTTCTACTTTTGTAAAAACTATTCATATGCTAACTTTTTCTCATCTTACTATACTCTCTTTTACATCATCATTCTACAATCCGCCCTCTTCCCTCCCGCACACCACTTTCCTGTAACCACAAACTTCCTGCTAACACTCAAAACACTACACTTTTTAAAACCTAACCCCATACCTCTTCGACCCCCCTTGCCTATTGTCTCATTAGCCCCTCTTAATCCCTCCAGTAAGCTGTTTTATATCTTTCCCTAAACTGCCTCCTCTTTTAGTTTATAAACCTTCACCTCTCTCTCCCTGATGCTTCTATTCTCCTTGTATCCCATCACCTTTACTCTCAGGTAGCCTACAACTAGAAAGTGATCTGATATATCTGTGGCCCCTCTATAAACATAACATCCTGAATCTACACAACAGTCTTTTATCTACCAATACATAATCCAACAAATACTGTCATTTCGCCCAATTCATCATATCTTGTATACTTATTTATCCTCTTTTCTAAATATGTAATACCTACATAACTAAACCCCTTTCTATATAATACATTTATATATATATATACGTATATATAATATAAATATAAATATTAGGATATATAATATTATATATATTAATATATATATATATATATATATATATATATATATATCTAAGGGTGTGCAAAAGAAGAAATTAAAGGTGAATACAGGAAAGAGTAAGGTTATGAGGATAACAAAAAGATTAGGTGATGAAGATTGAATTCAGTTTGGAGGGAGAGATATGGAGGGGTGAAGTTTCTTTTTTTTGGGGGGAGTGGAGTTCGCGGATGGGTCTATGAAAATGGGGGTGAATATAAAATTTGATGGGGAAAAAAAGGTGAGTGGTCCCTTTAGGGTTGGGAGACAAAAAAACTTTGTCCTTGGAGGCAAAGAGGGGAATTTGGAGTATATTTTAAACGCTCTTATATGGGTGTGAAACGTGGGTGATGAATGTTGCGCGAGGAGAAGGGTGGGGCGTGGAGTTCATGTTGAGGGCAATGTGGGTGTGAAAAATATGCAGAGAATTGTAGTTTGGAAGTTAGGGGGAGGGGCGGGATTACCAAAACTGTTGCCAAGGGGAGGAAGGGTTGTTTAGGTTGGACATGTAGAGGAATGGGCAAAAGAAAGCTTCAAGAGTGTAAACAGTCTGTAGGGAAGGAAGGCGGGGGGGAGGGGTCGGCCTAGGAAGGGTTGGGGGGGGGGTTAAAAGGGGGGTTTTGTGTGCGGGGGGCCCCTTTGGCTTCCAGCAGGCAAGGGGGAGCGTGTTTGTAGGAGTGAATGGGACAAAGGGGTTTTTTTAAATTGCTGCTGTTGGAGTGTGACAAAGTAACATTTTTTGAAGGGGATTTTTGGGAAAAACCGCAGGCCCGGGTTGGTTTCCCGGGGTGGAAATACAGTGCCTGCACTTGAAGGAGGGGGGTTTAAAGTTGCAGTTTAAAACTGTTGGTAAAGCACCCTTTGGCAAACAGGATGGGTGAATGATGGTGAAAGTTTTTCTTTTTCGGGCCCAACCCTCCCTTTGGGGGGAATCGGCCCCGGTGATAAAAAAAAAAAAATTTTTAAAATAATAATAATTTTTAAAATATATATATATATATATATATATTATTATATAATTAATAAATATTATTATAATTATTAAGGGGAACCCCCCAACGGCGGGGGTCCAGGTCCTGCCGTAAACGGGAAACCCCCCCGTTTTTTAAGTGGAAAACCCTTTTTTTCCCCTTCTCATCCAAGTTTCAAGTTTCACTCATAAAATTAGGGGGCAAAAAACCACCTCAAAAAAAAATAAAAAAAATACAAACCCCCTGTTTCCTTTTTTCTTACCCCTTTTTTTATTTTCTTATCTAGGGGGTTAACAAAAATTTTTTTTGTAAAAAAATCGGGGGGGGTTTTTTTTAAAAATTTAAAATTGAAGCAACCGCCAGGGAGGTACTACGTCCTGCCAAGTGAGTGTAAAACGAAAGCCTGTAATTGTTTTACATGATGGTAGGATTGCTGTGTCCTTTTTCTGTCTCATGAACATGCAAGATTTCAGGTACGTCTTGCTACTTCTACTTCACTTAGGTCACACTACACATACATGTACAAGCACATATATACACCCCTCTGGGTTTTCTTCTATTTTCTTTCAGTATTCTTGATTTTTTTATTCCTCTTACTCCATGGGAGTGAAGAAAACAGAATTCTTCCTCACGTAGCCTGCTGTGTTGTAAGAGGCAACTAAAATGCACCGGAGGCAAGGGGCTAGTAACCTCTTCTCACTGTATTAAATTCTGAAATGTAAAGGAGAAGACTTTCGGTTTTTCTTTTTGGGCCACCCCGCCTCGTGGGATATCGGCCAGTGTGTATGAAAGAAATATAATATATATATATATATATATATATATATATATATATATATATATATATATATATATATATATATATATATATATATATATATACATATATATACAGGAGGACCCCACTTATACGGCGGGTTAGGTTCCAGGCTACTGCCGTAAAGCGGAAACCGCCGTAAAGTGGAACACCCTTTTTTTCCACTTACAAATGCATACAAACACTAGATAACAAGTTTACACTAACATATATTATGTTAGCAATAGAACCAGGCATCAAAAAACAATAAAAAAGTACAATACACACATAGTGCACTTATTACTTACCTTAAAATATTTATAGTCTTAATCTAGGGTGAGACAAGTAGTATTTATTGTAAGAAATCAAGTGTGGTATGTATGGTAGTCAGCCAGGCTACCATACCAGGCCACCCCACCCGCACATACTTTTCTATGATATTTAAGCATCCCAGAGCGATAAAATGTATATACAGTTCACTCATTATTTACCTTAAAATATAGGGTGAGATGAGTAGTATTTATTGTAAAAAATCAAGTGTGGTATGTATGGTAGTCAGCCAGGCTACCATACCAGAGAGAAAGAATGAGTGCATGAGAGAGGACAGGCGCAGAGTTATGTAAACAAACCAGGCGAAGGTAAGTTTTGTAAACAGTGTACACGTCTGGTTTGTGTACAAGTTACATTGTGTATAGGTTGTCTCTACATTGATATGGTAGAATAAATAAAGAAGAACACTCCCATTCTCATGTAACATCATTTTGAGAAGAAATGATGCTCTGAGTGAAAGCAATGGAAGTAAGTCACTCTAACTTTTTTGGGTTATCCTAGGTTCTCTACACATATGTTGTTATGTATTTATGTTATGTATCGTGTTTATTATATAATTTTGAAAAAATATCACGGATGGATTAATGAAAATGTGTATATTAACGTAATATACAACATTTAATGATACACCGAGCTCAGACAGCGTAAACAAACAAACTGAACAGGTTGTGGACGATCACTCGGTCAGGCAAAATAGACGGTATTAATACGTGTCCAGTTTTAGTTCATTCATGTACATTTCTAAGAGTTTGTGAAACTTTTACCTTATAATATTTTTATTATTATTATAATAATTAAATCACGAAACAAATACTCTTACACTGTGTACAAGTTAGTACAGAATTATAGCTATAAAGTGAAGGCATACGAAAGGAATATTTTTCTACAGTTATCCCTAGTAACAGGTGACGGGCTAGAGAAAACGTAATTCTTCCGAAACTTCTACAAACCGTTTGGTAAACATCTCATATATATTTGTATAAATTTTTATACTGTGGGTGCATGTATCATGTTTGTGTGTTACATAATGTGTTTCTTATATAATTTTGAAAAAAATATCATAGATTAAGGGAAATGTCTATATTAACGTAATATGCGACATTAATGCGCCCAAGAGATTATTATTATTATTATTATTATTATTATTGCATCAAGAGTAGAGAGACTCTTAGTGATTTTAATGTGTACCTACATGCCAGCACAGTGTGTAAGTTTATTTAGGTACAGGTGTACACAAGTTTAATTATCAAGTACAATACATATAAAATATACAATAACTTTAAAACACTTGAAATTTTGGAAAGTTTCCAGACATAATAAGGAGATGTGCTCAGGGAGAATGTAAACAAACTCGGTGGGCCGCTGTGACCGTATTAGAAAGACAGGTGGGGGGAGCCGTATAGCGAGTTTTGGTCATAATTTGAAATGTACGTATTAGCGGAACGCCGTAAAGCGAAACGCCGTAAAGCGGGGCCCTGCTGTATATATATATATATATATATAATATATATATATATATATATATATATATATATATATACAGTGGACCCCCGCATAACGATGGCATCACATAGCGATTAATTCGCATACCGCTTGCTTTAATCGCAAAAAATTTTGCCGGCATACCGATTAAAAACCCGCTCACCGATTTTCGTCCGAGACGCGTCCAATGTGCGGCCTGAGCCACGCTCACATGTTCCGCCGGTGGCATTGTTTACCAGCCAGCCTCCGCGGTAACATCCAAGCATACAATCGGAATATTTCGTATTATTACAGTGTTTTCGGTGCTTTTTCTGGAAAATAAGTGACCATGGGCCCCAAGAAAGCTTGTAGTGCCAACCCTACAGCAATAAGGGTGAGAATTACAATAGAGATGAAGAAAAAGATCATTGATAAGTATGAAAGTGGAGTGCGTGTCTCCGAGCTGGCCAGGTTGTATAATAAACCCCAATCAACCATCGCTACTATTGGTGGTACAGCTGCTGCTGCTGCTGCACTGTCAGCATGCCGGGGCTGCTGCTGTAGCATCGTCTGCTGCTGCTGTAACATCGTCTGTTGCTGCTGTAGCGTCGTCTGTTGCTGCTGTACCACCGTCAGCTGCTGCTGCTGCTGTAGCATCGTCTGCTGCTGCTGTAACATCGTCTGTTGCTGCTGTAGCATCGTCTGCTGCTGCTGTAGCATCGTCTGTTGCTGCTGTACCACCGTCAGCTGCTGCTGCTGCTGTGGCACCGTTGTTGGTGTGGCTTATTGAGAATACCAAGAAACAATTAACCCCAGAGGATTTGCCACCCAGGATAACCCAAAAAAGTCAGTGTCATCGAAGACTGTCTAACTTATTTCCATTGGGGTCCTTAATCTTGTCTCCCAGGATGCAACCCACACAAGTCGACTAACACCCAGGTGAACAGGGAAAAATGCCTGGAACTAGTGCTCATATTGGTGAATTTAAAGCCAGCAAAGGTTGTTTTGAGAGATTTAAGAATCGTAGTGGCATACACAGTGTGATAAGGCCTGTTCTGGAAGAAAATGCCAAACAGGACCTACAGTACTCAGGAGGAAAAGGCACTCCCAGGACACAGTGTCTCATCAGTCATTGCTGCATCTTCAATAAAGGTAAGTGTCATTTATTCTTCATTTAGTAGACTAGTACATGCACAATATATACCGTGCATGTACTACTCTACTATTGTGCATGTATCCTTCTCTTTGTGTGTGGGAAAATGTATATTTCATGTGGTAAAAAAAAAATTTTTTCATACTTTTGGGTGTCTTGCACGGATTAATTTTATTTCCATTATTTCTTATGGGGAAAATTCATTCACATACCGATTATTTCGCATAACAATTACCCCTCTTGCACGGATTAAAATCGTTATGCGGGGGTCCACTGTATATATATATTTTAATTTTATATATATATATAATATATATATATATATATATATATATATACAGGAGGGCCCCGCTTTACGGCGTTCCACTTTACGGCGTTCCGCTAATACGGACATTTCAAATTATGACCAAAACTCGCTATACGGCTCCCCCCACCTGTCTTTCTAATACGGACACAGAGGCCCACTGAGTTTGTTTACATTCTCCCTGAGCACATCTCCTTATTATGTCTGGAAACTTTCCAAAATTTCAAGTGTTTTAAAGTTATTGTATATTTTATATGTATTGTACCTAAATAAACTTACACACTGCTTTCATGTAGGTACACTTTAAAATCACTAAGAGTCTCTCTACTCTTGATGCAATAATAAATAATAATAATAATAATAATAATAATAATAATAATAGTAATAATAATAGTAATAATAATAATCTCTTGGGCGCATTAATGTCGCATATTACGTTAATATAGACATTTCCCTTAATCTATCTATGATATTTTTTTCAAAATTATATAAGAAACACATTATGTAACACACAAACATGATACATGCACCCAAATTTTTTTAACCATTGAAAAAATCCCGGGGCCAAAAAAGTTAAATTAAAACCTTTTGGGGTACCCCCCAATTTTGGGGGGAAAGGGAAAATTTTTTAAAAAAAATTTTTTTTAAATTTTTTGGGGTGTTTAAGGAATTTTTTAACCCCAAATTTTTTGGGGGAAAATTTTTTCCTAACCTTAAATTGGATAAAAATTTTTAAAAAGGTTTTGAAAATCCAGGGGGGAAAAATTTTTAAATTTTTAATTTTAAAAAGGAATTAAAATTTAAAATTTAAATTTAAGGAGGGGTTTGGCTTCCCTTTAGGGTTTTTCCCTAAACCCGGGCCCTTTTCTTTTTGAAAAACAAAGGGGGGGGGGGGGGGGGGGGAAGGAAATTTTCAATGGCAAAGGGGGCCCAACCGGGTTGTTTTCATTTCCCTTGAGAAATCCCTTATTTGGAAAACTTTCCCAAAAAATTTCAAGGTTTTTTAAAATTGAATAAATTTTTAAGAATTTCCAAATAAATTAAAACCCCCCTTTTTCCCCATGATTTTAAAACTTTAAAAAAAAAATTTTAAGGGAAAAAAAAAAAATTAAAATTAATTTTTTAAAAATTAAAAAAAAAACCCGGGGCCAAATTAAAAATTTTAACGAAAAGCATTCCCCCTTAACCTAACAATTATTTTTCCAAAAAATAAAACACCCCTTTCACAAAACTTACATGCCCCAAAACAAATAAAATTTTAAAAATTTAAAGAAGGGTTTCCAAAACTTTTTAAAATTCAAAATTTTTTTCCCTACCCTCACCTTTATTGGGAATTAAATTTTTAGAAAAATTTCCTTTGAAATTTTTCCCTTTTTTTGTTTTTTTTTAACTTTTTCCAATTGAAAATTTTTAATTTGTTTGTAAAAAATTATTTAATTTAAAAATAAAAATTTAAAAGGAAAATTTTAAAAGGGGTTTCCAAAAAAACCGGCGGTTTTTTTTTAAAGGGCTTTTACCTGAACCTTTTAACCCCCGGCCCGAAATTAAGGGGGGTCCTTCCGGGGTAAATTATTTTAAAAAAAAACTAATTTATTTAATATTAAAAAATAAAAAATATAAAATTTTAAGGGAAAAAACCAAGGTTTTTGGTTTTACATTTGAAATTTTAAATAAGGGAAAGTTTTAAGGAAAAAAATGCTAAAAAAAAAGGTTTGGGGGCCCTTTTTTGGGGAAAATTTTTAAAAGGGGTTTATGACAATGGTAAAAGGTGTTTGGGCCAATGTAAAAGTGTTTAAATTTAAAAAGGGGGGAAGGGGGAGGAACTGCAAGCCCAGTTAAGATTTTTTTAAGGGAAAAAAATAAATTACTAATTAGAGTGGGGGGGGAAAAGGAAGGGAAAATTTTTTTCCCGGCAGAAAAATTTACCCCTTGAACAAGGAGGAAAAAAGAATGGGGTTTTGGTTAAAAAAATTTTTAGGATGGAGTTTTTGGAAGAAATCCCAAGGGTTTTTTGGCAAGGGAAGGGTAATTTTAAAGTAAAAGAACAAATTTTGTGGGAGTTGCACGGTTGCTCTTTTGTGTTTTACACTGGTCCTAGGCCCAAAGAATTGAAAAGGAGATTTTTAATAAATTTGGGGGGGTTGGGGAAAAAAGAAAATTTTTAAATTTGGTTCAGGAAAAGAAAGGGTTTGAGGTTAACAAAAAAGAATTTAATTAATGAAATTGGGGAAAAAGTATCAGTTAAAAGGTAGGGAAGGGTAATGTTTTTTTCCCCCAAAAATTTTTGGGGGTGGCCCGGTTTTTCCACCCAAATTTTCCAAAGAAAACCTTTTTAAGGTAAATTTTCTAGAATTGATAAAATGGGGGGGCCAAAAAAGGGGTTTAAAAAAAACTTGGGGTTTCCTTTTGGAGGCAAAAAAATTTAGAGAGATAAGGTTTTTAACCCAAACCTCAAAGGGTTTTTAAGAATTGTTTTGAATTTAAGGAGAAAAATTTTTGGGGGCCAGTGGGGGAAGTTGGAAATTTTTGGGGTTAAATTTTGGAAAGGGGAATTGTATTTTGGAAAGTTAGAGGAAAAAGGTTCTTCCAAATGTTGTCCGACGAAAGGGGTTTTTGGGGGTTGAAGAGAAAAAAAGGGGGAAACAGAAAAACCCCAGGAAAAAGTTTTTAACCATTTAGGGGAAAAAAACCGGAGGGGGCCTAAAAATTGGGGGGGGGTAAAGGAATTTTTTGGGGAAAAGGGGCCTTTTAAACTTAAAAAGGAAGGAAACCCCCCGTGAGCTGAAAAAAAATTTAAGGGTAAAAAAAATAGACAAATTTTTTAATCTTCCTCTTTAAAAAATTAGCAATTAACTTTTAAAGGGGTTCCCAAACCTTTAAAACCCGGCCCCCTTAAAAGCCTTTAATAAAATACATTTGGCCCACCCCTAAAAAAAAAGGAAAAGGGGGGGTTAATTTGATTTAAAAATTTAAGGGGCCACCCTCTCAAAAAATTTGAATTAAAGTGAAATTGATGGTAAAAATTTTTTTTTTCCCCATTGTTTTTTAATCGGCCATTGTAAATTAAAAAAAATTAATTAAATATTATCAATTTAAAATGCCCAAAAAATAAAAAGGGTTTTCCATTTTAACCTTCCCCTTCCTATTTTTTCCCCCCCTGGTTGGGGGTTTTTGAATATATAAAATATATATATATATATAAAATAAATTTTAATAAAATAAAATAAATTTTTAATAAAAAAATCTTTTATTTTTATTTAAAATATAATTTTAATTTAATTTATTTATTTATAATTTGAAACAAAAAGGTTTTACAAAAAAAAAAAAAGGGGGAAAGAAAAAATTTTTTCCCAAAAAGACTTAAACAAGGGGGGGATTCCCCGGGGGGTTTAAAAATTTTAATTTTAAAATTTTTAAAAAGGGAGAAGTAAATTTCATTTGGAAAAAATTAAAAAGTAAAAAATTCCCCAAAAAAGGGGACAATTGGGTTTCAAAGCCCGGGTCTTTGTTGGGAATTTGAAAAATTCAGAAAATTGGGGTAATTTGGGGTTGGGGTGTGAAAAAAAAATAAAAAAAAAGGAAAAAATTGGGTTTATTTTTAAAAAAATTTTTGGGGTTGATAAATTGGAAAAATTTTAAGAAAAATTTAAAAGGGTTAATTTTTTCAAAAATTTTTTGGGGATGGGTGAGAAGGGGTTCTTTGAAAAGGGGGAAATTAAAATTTTATAAAAAGGGGGTATTTTTTTCCTTTTAATTTTAACAAAGAATTTCCGGGGGGAAAAAATTTTAGGGGAATTTTTAAAATTTAATTTTGAAGCGTGGGATGGACACAGGAAATACAAATTTTATTTTAAACTGTGTTGTGTTAAAAGGGCGGGTTTCTTTTTGGGAATTTTGGAAGGGGGGGGATTTTGAGGGGGAGGGGTTTTTAATTTGGTTTTTCCATGAAAGGAAAATAGGGCCAATAATTAAGGAGGATGTTTTTGTAAGGGGGGGTGGGGGAAAGTAAAAAATTTGGGGGAGGGGGAAAGGAGGTTTTTTACATTCCCCAACGGGCACCCTTTTAAGGGTTGGGACAAAGGGTTTTTTAATTTCCCTTGTTGGGGGGACCCCAATGTAAAAAATTTATTTCCCAAGGGGATTAGGGGTAAAATAAAGGTGTTTTGGGAGGGGGCAAAAAACTGTGGAAGCAAACCCATTTTCCGGATAGTGTAGTTTAAATTTTTCTTTTTTGGGATTTTTTAAAAATGGGTTGATTATTAAAAAAATTATTTAAGAATTTTTCTTTTACCTTTGGATAGTAAAAACCGTTAATCCTTTATTTTTAAGGGGCATTTATTTTAATAATAATATATTTTTAATTTTAAAAAATTATTTTTAAAAATTATATATATTTTAAAATTTTTAATATAATTTATAATATTTAATATATATATATATAAAATATAAATATATATATATATATATATATATATATATATTTTATATTTTTTATATAATATATATATATATATATATATATATATATAATATATATATAATATATTATTATATATAAATTATATATATATATATATATAAATATATATATATATATATATATTTATAATATATTTTATAAATTTTTCCCTTTCAACGTCCCCACCCCTATCCCATTTGGGGGTGGGGGGGCCCAAAAAAGGAAAAACGAAATTTTCCCCCCCTTTTAAAAATTTAGTAATTTTTTACAGAAAAGGGGTTTTCCCTACCCCTTCTTTGAAATTTTAGTCGCCTTTTTCAACACCCTGGATTACGGAGGAAGAATTATGTTCCACTTCCCCATGGAGATAAGAGGAAATAAACATAAAACAAAAACTGGTTAAAAAAATAGAAGAAAACCCAGGGGGGTATGTATATAAAATGCTTGCACATGTTTTGGGTAGTGAAACCTAAGTGTAAGTAAAAAGTACAAGATGTACCTGAAATTTTTCATGTTTATGAGCAAAAAAAAAGGGAAAACCACCCTTCCTATAAACATGTAAAACAATTACAGGCCCGTATTTATGAGCCCCAAAAAAAAAAGGACACCACAATCCTATCATCTTGTAAAAGCAATTACGGGCTTTTGGGGTCACACTCACTTGGCAGGAGGGTAGTACCTCCCTGGGCATTTGGGCCGTCCCCCAGCCAGCAAACCTATAATACAAATACATAATATGCTAGGAATTTGCAAAAATGGGCCCAAAATATTCACAAACACTGATCTCTGGCTAAAGGGGAGCCCAAAACCTATGAACCTTGGAAAAAAGGTATGCTGTTTAAAACCAACCTAGCTACACGGGTCCAACCCCTTTTGGGCTCTAGCATGAGCTAATATTGACCCAAAGGGCAGCCAGTTTTCCCCAGCAGGAGGTTTAAACAGTTTTTCCCAAAATTTTTGGGAAATTTTCTTGACGGGGAAATTTAAAATTTCCAAGGGACTTCTTAGAAGTAGTTCAGGATTTTTTTTTTGAAGCATTTTTGTACAGAACCTACAAGGGGTTAATAACCTTTTTTGATTTTAGTTCGGAAAAACAATGAATCCCTTTTTAAATAATTTAGAAGTTTCAGAGGAACTGGGTGCTAGCACCACAAATAAATTTTGAAATTTAGCAATTAAAAGGAAGAAATATAGTAGGGAAAAACTCAGTAACACCCCCAGTTTTTTGGGCTTGGGCAATTATGATGGCTTAGAGAACCCCTTATCATCTTTTTGACGGGGGTTTAAAGGGGAGAGCTATCAATATGACAGTTTTCTAAAACACTATAAAATGTGCTCAAAAACTTTTATCCCTTAAAAGAAATTAGATCAAATAGAAATGACCCAAAATGGATGAAAAAAAGGGCCCTGAAATATCAAATAGGCATAAAAAAGGGAATTTTTAGGGGGCCCGTATAAAAAGGGAGGCGAGGGCCCATCTTATGAATCATAAATTGAAAATTAAAAGGGACAAAAAAAGGGGGGAAAAGAAAAGCAAAAAGGGACAGAAATTAAAGTTGCGGGGGATTTTAAAACAAACCCCCAAAAATTTTTTTCCAGGTATATAGAACAAAAGTCAGAGATAAAAAGGGTCCCCTTAAAAAAAAAAACCTAGGGGCACTTCCCTTGACAAAGAGAATGAAATGTGCTCAATTTTAAATAATTTTTTTCTCCCGGTTTTTAAACAGGAAACACTAATAATTTTTCCCGGAAATTTAAATTTTTTATAGGGGCCCCGGAAGAAGATAAATTATGTAACATCCAGCACTAGTAAAATTTGGTTGTAAGCAGATAGACCGACTAAAGCAAAAAAAGTCCCCGGGGCCCTGATGGGGTTTTTTTAAAGGGTTTTTAAAGGGAATGCAAAATGGAACCCCTGTGAACCTTTAAAACAAATTTTTTTAAAAATTTATCTTTTTCAAACAGGTGAGTGTCTGATTGGGAAGATGGCAAATTTGTAATTCCTTTTTTTTAAAAAACGGGGGACAAGTCGTTACCAACAAATTACCACCAAATAAGCCTGACCTAAATTGAAGGAAAATTTACTAGAGTCAATTATACTCAATTCTAAAAGCCATCCTTTAAGCTTTAAAAGTTTGTTTAATGTTTCCAGAAATGGTTTTTCACCAAAGGCCGGTTTTTGTCTAACTAATTTAAAAAATTTTTTTTCATTTAAAGCTTTAAAGGCGGGTTTGACCACGATAAAAAATTTTTTAATATTATTTACTTAATTTTAGAAGGCATTTCCTCTTAAAGGGGGGCTCCTTGGCGGGGGTGAAGAAGGCCCCTTGGTCTGAGGATTAGACCTTTTCGGTCTTTTTCCTCAGACCGAACCTAATTACCCCCCAATCCCCCCCTCCCCTAACCCAAACCTCCCCAAACCTCCCCTTTTTCCTTTTTCCTCCTCCTCCTTTCCCCCCCCCTCCCTTTTTTCCCTTCTTCTTTTTTTCCCCTTTTGGGTTTTTCCCCCCAGGGGCACTAGTTCCTAGTAGGGGAAAGGGGTACCGGGGGCCATCCCCTTCCGTTGAGGTTTCTTAGGGGGTGGCGTTTGTTTTTCCGTGGGAAACTGGATCACCTGGGGGGTCCCCGATCCCCTCCCGGGATCCCGGGGAAACTTTTGGGGGTCCCCCCTTTTGGGCGATGGTGGGATCTCTGGGAAACCACCTTTCGGATTCTGGGGGGGGGGGGGCCCAAGAGGGAAACCTTTTTTGGCAATATCCCCGGGCCCCCCCTCTCTTTTGTCCCCCCAAAGGGACTCGGGAGATGTGAAAGGGTTTCTATCCCAGATTGTTAGTTTACTAGCATGAGGGAGGGTAAAGGGACAGGTTTTCCCTGCGCAAACTGCCAAAATTGCCCGGGGCTGAAAGGGCCTCTTGGGCCGGGGGGGAGATTTTTTGGCCCTTTAAATTTCCTTTTTTAGGAACTATCCCCCCCCCGGGCCCCCCTTTTTTTTTTTTCTTTTTTTTATTTTTATTTTTTTTCTTTTTTTCTTTTTTTTTTCTTAAAAAAAAAAAAAAAAGAAATAACCCCAACCTTGGGGAGCCCCAGTCCATGAACCCCAATACCCCCCGGGGGCCCCCTTTTTTAACCGCACCCCCCCTGCTGACCCCGCTCACTTTGGACCAAATCCCCTTTAGAAAAATTTTCCCCATGCCCCTGTAAACCCATTTCCGGTGCTGTTTTTTCCCCAACCCCCTTCGGTTTCTGAAGGGCCCCCCACCCGCCCTTCATTTATCCCGGAAAAACCTTTTTGCCTTTTCCCCCTACTATGCTTTTTCCCGGCCCCCCCCCCTCTAACGGGGGCGGCAATTTTTTTAATCGCCGAAACCCTTTTTTCCCCGTTTGGGGCCAACCTGGGGGCCCACCCCTAAACAGCAAACCCAAAAAATTTTTAAAACCCGCTTTTAGAACTTCTTTCCCACCTTCTCGTTTTCTCCCCGAAACAATCAACAAAGTCCCCCTTTACTAAACCTTTTTTTTCCAAAGCTCCCGTTTCCAAAAAAGAAAAAAATGGCTAAATTCTTCACTTTACGACCGCTTTCCCCTACTGCCTATCTTTCCCGACCCCCTAGTAATTTTTGGGAAGGGGAAAAACCTACGCCAAAGTTTTTTTTTAAAAAATTTTTTCTTTTTTAAAGCTCTTTAAAATGGGTTTCGCGTAAAAACCCTTTAAAAACCCTACAAAAAAAGCTTAAACCCCGGCCCCCGTGAAACCCCTCCCCCGTTTTTTTTCCCATACGATAACCCGTTTTTTCCCGTCCCCTCTTTTAAAAAACATCCAAAACCCTCAATTTTCCCCTTTTAGTTTGGTTAAAACCCTTCCCTTCCCGCCCCATACCAATTTTAATTTCCCCAAAAAAATTTTTTCCCAATTTTGTGGCAAATGAAATTTCCTTTTTAACACCCCGGGGAAATTTCCAAAAATCTCCCAATCCTTTAAGGGGAGAAAAATTTTTAAAAGTTTTTTTTTCCCTCCCGGGGCGGGGGGACAAAAACCCTAGCAAATTTTGGCCTTTTTTTTTTTTTTTGACCCGCCGAGAACTCCCCACCTCATTTTTTTTTTATAGCAGGACCCTCCCGGGTTTTCAAGTTTTTTTAAAAGGGGATTCCCCACACCACAACATGGGGAAAAAAAATTTTCTTGGGGGATTTGGCCCTTTCCCCGAAATAATTTTGGCCGATCTAAACCCCAATGGGGCCCCGTCCCCCTTTTGGGGCCCCATGGGCCATTTTTAATACGTTTTCCCTTTCAAAACGATTCCCCCCTCTTTTCCCCTTTAAATGTCCCCTGAGGGGCCCCCCCCCTACCCCTTCTTCTCCTGCCCGTTTTTCAAGTCCCAAAATTTTTTTAAAAGAGCGGGGAAAACCGTTTTCCCTCCAAAAAAGACCCGAAAAAATCTTTCCTTTTTTGCCAGGCCCGTTTTTTTCATCTTCCCCCCCTCCCGGGGGGGAACCCCCCACGTGTTTCTTATTTCCCCTGTTTTTTAAAAACTCCCCCCCCCTTTTTGGTTAAAAACCAAACCTTTTTAACACCCCACCTCTGGGGGTTACCTCCCCCCCCATAAAACACTCCCGTATCTAATCCCTTTTTTTCCTGTCCCCCCCGGCTCGAAAGTCCCTACTTCCCAAAGCCCCATCAATCTCCTTTTTTTCAGTTCCCCCCCTCCCCCACCCAAGGGCCCCATATGACGAGCCCCTCGTACCACCCTCCCCCCCCAATTTGCCCTCTACTTTTCAAAAGTCCCAAAAAAAGGGCCCCGTTAAAAACCCCTTCCCATCTTTCCCCCTCCTCAAAATTTTAAAACCCCCCCCTTCCCCCCTGCCCCTGGTTTTTTTTTTCCCCTCTCACTGGCCCCCCGTTTTTCAATTTTAAGGTTTTTAACCCCCCTCCCCCCCGTAAAAAATACCTTTTCCCCCCCGGGTTTCCCCCCCAATTTCCTTTTCCTCTTTTTCCACCTCCCCCGGTTTTTTTCCCGCCCCCCCGGGCCCCTGGGGCCAAAGCCTTTTTCCAGTTCCCCCCCCACCCTTTTTGCCCCCCCCCTACCTTTGGTTTAAATTCCCTTTTCCAGTTCCCCAAACTTTTAAATCCCCCCCCCCCCCCTAACCCCTTCCCAATATTGGGTTTTCCCCTAAAAAAAGGTTCCCCCTGAATTCTGGAAAAAAACTTTTAAAAAAATTCCTTCCCGAAATTTTTGGGAAGAACCAAACCATTTAATGGAAAACTGATTTCCCCACCTTCCGCTCTTTCTCTCCCCCTCCCCGCTTTTCCCTCCCCGCCCAACTCCCTTTTTTTTCACCAACGCAAAAACCCCTTTTTCCCTTCCCCTGCCTTTTTAAAACTTTTTTTTCCCAAATGCCTCCGCATGTTTGGGAAATTTTTTTTAACCCCTCTAAAACCGTGGAACCCTTTAAACCGCGGGTTTTTCAAGTATCTTTTTTTTCCCTTGCCAATCCCGGCCCCCATTTACAAGGAAATTTTAACCCCACCCAAAGGGGTTTAAACGGGGGGGGAGCCCTTTAGAAATTTTTTTTACTCTTTCCCCGTTTTTTCCCCCCGTTTTTGGGGGTTTGCTTACAGGAACCAAAAAAAACCCCTCTGGGTGTTTTTTTTTCTCACATCTCAGGCTTAAAATTTATTTTTTTTATTCCTTTTTTAAAACCTTTTCCTGATGGGACCCCTTTAAAGAAAATGCCCTTTTCCCCATGCAAAATGATATTTTTCCTACCATCAAACCCATTTTTTTTTCATACTTTTTTTCTGCATTTTCACAGCCAAAACCCTATCCCCCTTACCCTAAAGGGGGTAAAACGCCCCCTGGGGTTTTTTTTAAAAATCTCCCCCCTTCTCGGGCAAATTAATTTTTATTTTTCCCGGGTTTTTTTTTTCCCCTTTCCCTTGGTTTTTTTGTTTATTAACCGGCCACCCCATTCTGTTTTCTTGGGGGATTTTTAAAGCCCCCCCCATTTCCCCCGGGGGGGTCCCTTTTTCTGTATTTCCCCGGGGAAATTCAGTTTTTTAGGGTTTTTCCCCCCCCCACCCAACCCCCCTTTCCAAAGTTTTTAAATACAGGGACCTTCCCCCACCCATTTTTTTATCCTCGGGCTCAAACTCCCCCCTTGCACGATTTTCTCCAGTCTGGGTTTTTCCTCCGGCAAATTTAAAATTTACTTTTTTCTTTTTTTCCCCGGACTTTTCGACCCCGTGATCATTTTCCCCAAACCCCCCCTTACTTCCCCCTTCATATTTTTTCCACCCCCTTCCAAACCCCAAAACCCGGGGAAAAATTTAAAACGGAAAAAATTTAAAACCTTTTTCCACACCAAACTGTTTTTTTTTAAAAAGGTTTTTTCCCTTTTTTCGTCCCCCCCCATCGATGAGCTTTTACAACCTCTTCCGTCCCCGTTTTTTCCCAAACCCCGCTTCCCCATTTTTATACCCCAAAAATTTTTGGGCCCCGGGCCCCCTTTTTTCAAAATTTCCCTGCCTTTGGTCCCCCTGCTTTTTTGCTCGTGCAGTAAAATTTTGAAACGTGCCCGCAAAAGGGGGAGGGGAAACCCGGGAAAAAATAGAACCAAAAAGAACGACTTTCCTTTTATTTTTTTAAACAGAAAAACGTGGCATCCCCCCCTTCCCCCCGTGTCATCCCCTGGGGGTGCTAAAAAGCACCCTTTCTGGCGAGATTTTTTCCCCCCCCATCAAATCTGCCTTTCCCCTAAAGAGTGGCCAAATTCCCGGAAAAAAAATAAAAGAAAAAAATGAGGGGGTAAATATTCTCCTGAACCCCCGGGTTTCCCGTTCTTTCGGGTTTTCCCGGGGTTGATTTTTAGCCCAAAACCCCCTAGTTTTTTTTGCCAATTTAAATTTAGCAATCATCTTTGGGCCCCTATTTCCCCAGGGGGCCCCCAAACCCATGCCCCTTTTTTTTTTTCCCCCAAAGTCCCCGGCCCAAAAAGTTTTGGCAAAACCCTTGGGCTTTTTTTTTTTCTTTCAGAGAAGAACAGTATAAATTGGTTTGGGCCTTTTTTTTCACTTCAAGACTGGAGGCAAAAAACCTCAGTTTTTTCCCCCATCATCGCACTGGCCCGAAAAAGCATTTTAAAATTCGTAAAAAAAACTTTCAACATTTAAAATCAGTCAGCCCTTGCAGTTCCCCATTTTCGCCTTTTTTTCAATCTTTTTTTGGGGCCCCCCAAGCCCCGGTTTTTTTTCCCAGCTTTTGGGGGAAAACCCCCCAAATTTTTTTTTCTTCCCCCTTTTTTTCCCCCCCAAAACCAGGCCCCTAAAGGGACCCGAAACCTCCCCCCTATTTTCCCCCTTGCTCCCTTTCCAGTTTTCAGTTTTTCAAAGTAAAGGGAAAAAGGCCCCCAGTAAATAGACAGTTTTGTGGGGGAAAATTAAAAGACACACAAACCCCTCCCCCCCCACCTTCCCCTCAATATGGCTTTTTGTTTAAGGGGCCCTTTCCCAAACCTAAAACCCCTTTCTACGCTTTGGGTACGTTTTTTCCCCTAATGCCTTTTTCGAAAAACCACCAGTTTTTTGCCAAAATTTTTTTTTTACCCCTTTAGAAAACCAAAAAAAAAAACACAACTTTTTGGGGGTAAAAAATATTTTTTTCCCAAGCCCCCTCCCTTTGGCCCCCTTTGGGCCCAAACTACCATCCTTCCTTAAGAACCTTTTTTTTAAATGACAAGGGCCCTTTTTTCCCTGTTTTTGGGTTTAAAAAATGTGGGGTTTCCCCCCCCGGAAATTTTTTCCCCGGGTGAAGGTGTCCCCCCCGGGGGTGTGTTTTTACAAAAAAACAAACACTTTTTTTTTTCCTTGCTATTTTAAAGATTTTTTGGCCCCCTAGTTTTTCCATCAAATTTTTTTTTGGTCATCCCCTATGTTTGGGTGAAAATTTCCCCTATTTCCCCGTTTTTTAGGCCCCTGACCCGGGGCACCCTTTAATTTTCAGTTTTTTTTCTCCCCAAAAATGCAGTCCAAACCGGGGGTTTTTTTCCCCTTGGGCCCACCCCAAAGTGGGTTTTTTTAAATTTTTTTTCCCGCACTAAAACCCACCAAAACATTTTTTACCTAGAAACCCCCCTCTTCATCCCGGAAACAAACCCTTTTTTAAAACCCTTTATGGCTTCCCCTTTTTCCCCCCAACGGTACAGTTCCCCAAATTTTTTTGGGCCCTTTCCCCTTTTTTTTTGTTGGTTTTAAAACCTGGAAAAAACCCCACATTCCTCTCTGGAAAAGGGAATTTTTTTTTACAGGGCCCGGGTGGGAACCCTTTTTAAAACCCTTTCGGGCCTTTTTTGGGGGGCTGATCGTCCCCAAACCCCCCCCTTCGCCTACAATTTCCCAACCCCTTTTTTTTTTAAACAAACTTGAATTTAAAGGTGACCAATTTTTTTATTCACGGCATCCCCCTGCCCACTCTCCCTAGGGGCCCTTTAACCCCCTTTTAAACCCCCAAAGGGTTTTCCCTTAAAACCTTGGTGCTTTTTTTTGCTTTTTTTCCCCCGTTTGAGAACCCTTTTATGCAAAAGGGGAACGTTTCCCTTCCCTTTTTCCGACGCCCTATGCCCCCTTTGGGCCCGTGCTTAAAAATTGGGAAAAGCTCCCCCATTTCTTTCCGCCCAAACCCCCTTTCCCTTTTTTTAGAATGTTTACCCGATTTTTATTAGAAAATTCTTTTTAAAATTTTTTCCCCCCCCTGTTTTTTCTCCTCCCCTTTTTCCTTTCGCCTTCATTCCCCTCTTTGGGGCCCCCTCTTCAACCAAACCCCTTTTTCCCATTTTACATGTTTGCCTTCAATTTTTTCCCCCCCCCCTGGGAAAAAATTTTTTTTCCCGCTGTTCGAGTCCCCCGTTTTTTTTTCTCCCTCCCCCTTTTTCTCAAAGCCCCCAAATGTCCCCAAAGGTCCCCCTTTCCCCCTCCCCTTTTTCTTTAAACCCCTTTTTTACTCCTTTATTCTCAAGCCATTGGGTGGTTTTACACAGATGGCTTTTTAAGTTTCCCTTTTTTGAAAGGCCCCTAGGATTCCGGGGCAAATGTTTTTTTCCGGGCAGCTCTACAAGGGCCAAAATTTTTCTAATTTTTTCGGGTAGTATTTTTTTCTGGGTGAATTTTAAATGCCATCCTTTAAAAGCCCCTTTCCGTTAAATTTCAAAAAACATGCCTTTTGGGCCCCCCCCTTTGTGGGTTTTTCCCCAGAAATCCCTTAAATGGGTTTTTTCAGGGTTTTTCAAAAATTTGAAAAAACCTCACCCCTTTGTCCCCCCCTTTTCCAACCTTTTTTCTAAAGCCGCCCCAAACTTTTAAAAGCATAAAGGAATTTTTGGTTTTTTTTTTTTTTTTTGGGTCCCTGGTAAATTTTTTTTTAAAATTAAAAAGGGGGAAGAAAAAAGGCAAAAACACCCGCCCGCGCCGGGTTTTACGTAAAAAATGAAACCCAACCCCGTTTTCCCTTTTAGAGGTAAAATTTCCCTTTTTTCGGAAATATTTTTTCTGCAAAAATCTTCCCCCTTCACACCCCCCTTGGCCAAAAAAACGGGTTTGGTTTCCCCCACCTTTTGCTCCCGGGAACCCAACCCTTTAATCTATTTAAACCCCCGTTAAAAGGGTTTCTGGCCCCTCCTTTTTTTCACCAGTGGTCCCCCCAGGTTTGGGGGACCCAATCCCCCCCTCCCCCCCCCTTCGCATTGGCCCCAAATTCCCTCCCTTTCTCATGGATAAACCCCCTTTTGGGGAGGCGCCCTTTCCCCCTCTCTGTGAGAATTGGCCCCCCAAACTCCCCCTTTTTTAGTTTTAGCCACCAAATTCCCGTTGGGGGTTTCCCCCCTTTTTTTCAAAGAGCACGCAGAATTTTAAAAACCTTTTGTCCCTTCCCCCTTCGCTCCCCTGCCTTCCCCTTTTTTAAAAAATTTTCCCTTTTTTCCCCTGAAATTCCCCCCCTTTATCATCCCGGGCCTTTTCATTGACCTTTTTTTTTACAAAAAAAATGATTTTTTCAAAAAAAATTTTTGATACCTTCACCCCTTTTCCCACTTTAATCTTTTTGCTACCCTCTTCCCCCGTAAAATAAACCCCCGGCCCCCCCTGTTTTTTTTTTTGTAACCGCTGATCATCCCCCCCCCCCTTCTTTTCCCTCCCCAATTTTCCCCTTTCTTCCTTCCCCTACCCCCGGGAAACCGGGTGTTAAAAAAGCCCTTTTTGGGGTTTTTCGCTTCTTTTTTTATTATAATAAAAAAAATCAAGGTTTGGCCAAAAAAAGGAAAAGTTGGATTGGGGTAATAAATTTTTCTATTTAACCCGCGGGGGCCCGTGGAAAAGGTGAAAAAGGGGAAAGGGGCAGCAAAAGGGCCCCGAAAAAAAAAAGGGCTTAGGGGAAATGGGGGAAAAGTAAACAAAACAGAGTTTTTTTGGGGGGAAAAAACAGTCCCTTGTCAAGAATCAATGGAAAAGAGTCAGGGGTTAAAAAGGGGGGTTTAATCCCCGCAAAAAAAGGGGAAAGGGAAAAAAGAGAGTGTAGAAAAGAAGAAAAGAAAATTGGGGGTAAAAATTTTGCTGCCCCGTTTTTATAGAGAGGGCCCGTTTTAAAAAGAAAAGTGGCTAACGATACTGGAAAAATTGACCCCTGCTTCCCCCAAAAGGGAACAGGGGGGGGCCCCCTTTCCCTGAAAGGGTTTCCCCCCTGATTAAAAGGGCGAGTGTGGGCCCCAAAGCGAAAAGGGGGAAAAAGAGTTTGGTTTTTCCCCCCAACCCCCGGCATGAGACAAAAAAAACGGCCCTTTTTCCTAAAAACCCCGGTTTTTTAAAAGAAAAGAAGTTTTTTTTTCCGAGCAGAGTTTTACCAAACCCCTTTTTTTTTTGCCCAAAAGGGTGTGAAGGGGGGTAACTTTTGCAGCCCAAAAAAAAAGTCCCCCAAAAAGGAAAAAACCTCCCGATGAAAATTTGGGAAGGTTTATGTACTGCCCGAAAACCCCGCAGCAGTGTCCCCGCCTGTTTTTTTATTGCCCCCGGTTCCCCTTTTTTTGGGAAAACCCCTTTAATTTTTTAGACCCCCAATTTTTTCTCTGGGGAAAGTAAAAATACTCTGGGACTGTTTTTACATTTTTTAAGAAAAAAAAAATTTATTTTTTTCCAAATTTTTTGGGGAACAAACAGAGGTACAAAAAAAAAAAAAATATGAAACAATATGCCCCAAAAAACCACTTTTTAACCATGGCCCTAGCAAATTTCGGGCCGGCCTTTTAAAAATTAAAATTAAGAAAAAAACTAACAATTTATTTAAATTTTTTTATTAAAAATAAAAAAAAAAGAAAAAGGGTAAGCCACAAAGGAAATTTTTACAGCGCTGCCCAAATAAGCAATGATAAACATGATAAAAACCCTTAATTTAAACCCCAAAAACTTAAAAAAGCCCCAAGTGATTTTTACAAAGAAAAGGTCCCCTATGGTTTGCCCTTCAGTTAGGTAGTGATTCCCGGTTTTTGGTTTGTTTTATTTAAAAAAAAAATAAAGGTTTTTGATTGGGTTTTTTTTTTTATTTTTAAAAAATTTTATGTGGGGTATAAATTTTGAGAAACCAAATTTTTGATATAAAAATTTATAATGTTCAGTTATTTAGTATTTATTTGGTTTTGGATGAGTAAGTAATCTTTGAGAAGAGACTTGAATTTATAAACAGGTAGTGTTTCTTTTATATTTACAGGTAATGAATTCCAGATTTTAGGGCCTTTTATGTGCATTGAGTTTTTGCATAGTGTGAGATGGACACGAGGAACATCAAAGAGTGATCTGTGCCTTGTGTTATGGTCATGTGTTCTGTTGAGGTTGGCAAGGAGATGTTTGAGGGGAGGGTTAATATCAGAGTTAAGTGTTCTATGTATGTAATAGGTGCAGTAATAAGTATGGATGTTTTGTATGGTGAGTAGGTTTAGTGTATTGAATATTGGAGGAGTGTGCTGCCTGTAGTGAGAATTTGTTATCATTCTAACTGCAGCCTTTTGTTGGGTAATTAGTGGTCTGAGATGGTTAATTGTTGTTGAGCCCCATGCACAAATTCCATAGGTGAGATAGGGGTAAATAAGAGAGTGATATAGGGCCAGGAGGGCTGACTGTGGAACATAGTACCGTATCTTCGATAGTATGCCTACAGTCTTGGAAATTTTCTTAGAAATTTGATGTATATGTGTATGAAATTTGAGTCTATTATCAAGGTGGATTCCTAAGAATTTTCCCTCTGTTAGTTTTGTGATAGGTGATCCATTTATCATTATGTTAAGAGGGACATCTGTAGCTCTGTTACCAAAACTGAATGAAGTAGGTTTTGTCAATGTTTTAGTGTAAGTTTGTTAGTCCTCATCCAGGTAGATATTTTCTGTAATTCGGTATTTACAGTATTGGCTAGCGTGACTGGGCTCGGGTGAGAGAAGACGTATGTAGTGTCATCTGCAAATAGTGTGGGTTTGAGTAATTGCGAAGCATTTGGAAGGTCATTTATGTATAGAGAAAAGAGAAGAGGGCCAAGGACACTTCCCTGTGGGACACCAACTGTAATTGGTTGTGCAGAAGAGTTTGCCCCATTTGCGTACACATATTGGCTTCTGTTGCTGAGGTAAGACTTGAGGTAGTTGAGGGAGTGCCCTCTTATACCATAGTGTGACAATTTTACGTGGAGCAAGTCATGGTCAACTGTATCAAAAGCTTTACGTAAGTCAATGAAGATCCCCAGTGGGACTTCTTTTTTCTCTATTGCAGTGTATATATGTTCTAGCATGTGTATAATAGCATCATTAGTATTTTTATTAGGCCTGAATCCAAATTGGCAGGGGTTGAGTATGTTTTGGGAGATAAGGTAGGAGTAGATTCGTTTATGAATTAATTTTTCGAAGATTTTTGAGAGAGGGTGTAAGTTGGATATTGGCCTATAGTTATTCAACTCTGTTTGGTCTCCTCCTTTGTGGATCGGGGTGACCCTTGCTATTTTGAGTACTGTAGGGAAGGTGGAGGATTCAATGGATTTGTTAAAGAGTGAATATGAAGCAGATCCCTTCATATTCATAAGTATGATTATCGTCAATAAAATCATTAGCTAGATAACCCCAAGCAAGATTAGATAGATATTCCCTAAGTCCATTATAATCGGCAGAACGAAAATCAGGGATTTTTACTGTATTATCATTATTCTTGCATTCCCAATTAATACCAAAAGTGATGGATTTGTGATCACTTGCGCCAAGCTCTTCAGTGATCTCCAGATTATTCACGAGTGTTTCCTTATTTGACAAGATAGGTCTAGCAAATTATTAACCCCGGTGCTCAGTTATGCTTCTGGTTTCAGAAAACGTCAGAACTGTTTCCATAAAGTCACTGGACTCTAGATTACCTGTCAAAGGAATTCAAGTCAATTTGAGAAAGTTAAAGTCCCTACTATGAATATGTTATTGTGTCTAGAGCCCTACAATGTCGTCCCAAAGAAAGTCTCCCCCTCTATCGTGATCCAGCTGGAGGTCGGTTCTCATTACCAGAATTAGTTTTTCTGCCTCCACGAACTCTACCCAAACAGACTCGTTACTGCTCCATCTATTTTTATACCTTGTTTTTAAGCAACAATTATATTTTCTCGAACATACAATGCAACTCCTCCCCCCTTCCCATTACATCTATCACAGATGAACAACTTACAATCCCTGTATATTACACTCAGCCTCATATCCCGACTTTTTAAATCATACCAGTTTCAGTTACATGCAATGATATCTCAAAGTTCCAGCACATGCTACCAACACGTAGTTATTAATTTAATTTTCTTGCACTTCGATGTTAGCATTAAAATACATCATATGTTTTTTGCTTCTGCACTTTTTCCTATTATCTTTGTTTTTACCAATTTCTGAAATTATCTTTGACGCATGAGTTACGCCTGCCAGTTATATTAGATTCTTAATATCAGAGCATAAGTCAATATATCATACTCATATTTATCATTTCTAACCCATACTTCTAACTAATCATAGTTTTAAAAATCCTGACAACCCCCTCAAACTGGAGTTAGCAAGAAAAACTCACACCTGCCTGGATAGTGAAAACCCATCCCTGGCATACATGTCATTTCGACCATAGAAAATGTCCAGTTGTCAATGAATGGTACTGAATATCCTTACAGTGTTTATCTGCAAACAATTAATACCAATTGCTCTACAACCATTCATTACCAACACCTCTCTTGGCAAAATTGCACATATAACACGGGTTGCCCCCCCTTCTCCCTAATTATGTCTATAGCGGTCCTGAACGTTTAACTAAATCCTCACTTCTATGCTAGCCTACATCATTGCCTCCAGCACTGAGGCAAATAATAGGCTTGTGATCCCATTGCCGTTCATGATGTTGTCAAGCCCCGCCTAACAATGTCCTCCATCCCAGCCCCAGAAAGCAAACCTTTGTCTCCACTCCTGTCCTTAAGCAGAATGCCTATCCATGTAATCTAACCAGGTTCACAACAACAAACAATATTCTTACCTTCCTTGCTGTCGTTCGTCGTGACGGTCCCAGTAGTCGACTCACATTCGTCGGGTAGCACCGAGAATGCGTTCGAGGTTTCCACAAGAGTTTCCACAGCAGTCTCTTTCTTCTTCATCGTTCTGGTTTATCGTTCCTACTTGATCGTCAACTTCGTCGTCCCCTGCTGTCGAGTTAAGTACAGGTTACCACTTATCCAACCTAAATTTGAAACTACCTGTGGCATGCAAAGAGTACGTAACCTTTATTCGGCGCACGTACACACCCTCATTTACAGGCTATCTCCCCCAACCAGCAAACCAGGTTGCTAAGAGTTGATGATGGGGCCCCATCGTTCAACTAGTGACCAGGTTCTAGCCAATAAGAAGATGGTTTTGGCAATCGCAGAGGTTATGTGGGTACCGCTCTCCTGTCTGCCCTTGTCATTCCCATTCTAGAGATGGTTGAAGCAAGGTCTGCTATCTTGTGTGCTTCTATTCTGCTTGCTTACCGTGGAGTGCACTATTACTTATATCACTGTTTCATAGTGTACATATTGTGTTATAAAATTGGTGTGAAGGATAAATATAAGTCTAAAACTTTTTTTTTTTTTTCTTACGTGTTTATTTTGCACCCCATTACACCGGGCGTAAAGGCCATTTGGATTCCTGGGTTGTATATGGGTAGCCTAGTCGATGAGTTGAGTGAATAGAGAAACGGTTGAGCTTAGGGTGAAGAGCTGTAGCCGGAACATTGTGCAGCTTGCTGTCTGCATTGCTTTACAAATTTTGCGTGTCAGTTGTTACTAGCCTGTTCGGTTTGGGGGAATTTTGCATCAGCTTGGCTTGTATGCGTTATTCTGCAATGTACTGTGCATAGCTAAGCGTGTTCTGCAAATTAACGTGTTACGTTGGGGTATTCTGCAATCGTTACTGTGCATAGCGAATAACTTATGCACCTAGACGAGTCAGACGTCTGGTTTGTCGACATATACTTTGCATAACCTACCTCATTTGTCCCGTACAGCGTTGTTGGCAATGCTCATTCCATTGGCATTTCATTACAAAGACTCTCACAAGCTGCGCAAATGCGTTCTGATTGTGACAAACTTATAGAGAGAGATTGGCACATCAGACTCCTCCCTCTACGGGGCTAGGAAAAAACTATATGTTCTCGCAGGAGGAAAATGATACAACTACGGAGTAAAATGAGGTCAGTATAGTGCAGTGGGGCTTGTCCTCAGGTAGTGAATCAGCGTCGTTGGCACTTGAGCTGGCAAAAATCACCCCCCCCCCCCCCCCCCCCCCCCCCCCCCCCCCCCCCCCCCATCTTGAGCAAAACTAGAGGAAACAGAGAGCATTCGCAAGGAAGGAATTTGCTAGGGAAAGAGAGAGGAGCAGTTTTCGCTTCTGTAAATAATTTTAGTTTAAGAAAGCAGTTACAATTTGTTCCCGCTTCAATGAGGCCGAACCAGAGCATTGTCGAAGCTTCTAAAAATCAGGCTCGATGCCTTGAGGTGGCCGGAACAGCTTGGGATCGTTGGTTCATACAGCATTTATCGGGTAAGGCAAGGAATTTACGTCAGTATTAAATACGCTGAATTCTCTGATTATCAAGTAGTGAGACACAGTGTTCTGGGAGCATATACATGTATCCTTAGCCAAATATAGAAAAGATTTAATTAAGAGCGGCAGCTTGGTCAATCCTAGTCGACTTTGTTGAGACAGCAAACCAAAGATTTTACCAGTGGTATTAAGAAGTGGTGTCTCTGCCTTTGAGGATATGGTGCAGCTTATTCTGATTGAATAACCTGCTGGAGTTTTATTGGGTGGGGACCAGAGGATCAAGTCTTTTCTGCAGGATCGTGACTTAACCACTGCATTGGGGCAGCCAGGTGGCGATTCCTTCGAAATAACCGTCTTGTCCGAGTGGTCCGTCTCTCTTTTCAACGCCTGGCATCAGCAGGATCGTTCAACCTTGGAGATGAAGTGCCAGCCGGAGGGGAAACGTCTACGTCAGCCAACAAGGCACCTGGTGAGGCCACGCTTGTCAACATATGGTCACCTGCGGAGAGGCAAAACTTACTCATGGTGCATCTCGTCAACAGTATCCAGAGACGACACCAGCCAGAACGACACCATTTGCAACGTTCAACAGGGAGTAAAGGGCAAGCCCTGTCGTCTGCTTCAGGTGCAATAAAGTAGGCTCACATCAGTTCCAACTGCCCATAAAACCCCAAACCCATTGGGAAAATCTTGATATCCCTAGTTAAACATGTTCCCTAGAGAAGTAGAAAAAGGTTATGGCCCTTATTATTGCAAAAGTCTTATTCCTTCAGGACAACTCAGAAACAACTACAGTAAAGACCTTTAGAAGATACTGGAAGCATAGTGCACTTGGTAAGAGAGGAATATTTGCCCTTTCAGAGAAACTTCTTTGAATTCCTCTGTTTTATTGGAAGCATTTGGAGGCGCTATATATTCGGTTCCTTTGCATAAAATTTATGTCAGTTGCAAATATTACACTGGTGTACTTGACTGTAGGTTGTGTCTCAAAAGGATTCCCCATGAAAGATGGCAGTTTTATTACTGGGATAATAACATTTTACTACTGTTAGTTTTCGTGTTTCCTGAACTATTTGATTAATTCTTCTCCGGTGTGGCCATAACTCGGGCACATCCAAGGGTTGTCTGGATGAGAATGTTGACCATCCTTGGACGACTCCGATCTCGGAAAGCCACATTGTTTTACGAGGTAAATTGGCCAGAGGATGCGTAGATCAATGAACAGACCCGATGAAGCCTTCCTATTCCCAGGTTGCAGGATTGCCAGTTGTCTAGTTTCCGCCCGGAGGGGAACTGTCCCTAAGAGGAAGGATAACGAACTGACCCTTCTTTAAAATTAGCTTTTGAGGCAGATTGGGTAAATCTCTTTGGGTCATCCAGTCAAGTTATGAAGTTAAAAACGGATTATTTGATCTGCACTGAGGATGTAAGGGAGATTAGAGTGCGGCAATTGTCTGACAGGTTATTGGTTCCAACGAAGTTATCGACCTCTAATATTAAATATAGCTCATATACGTCATTAGGATGGTCACTTAGGAATTACAAACCTTGTATAGATATCACAAAAGAATTTTATTGGCCAAAATAAGAAAGATGTGAAGAATCATTTGGTGTTGCGAGAAGTCAGCAAGTTGGACAACCTGGGACAGTCTTAAACTGCACTCTCCACTATACTGCTGATGGAGAACCTTTTGAAGATTTAATTATAGATTGTGAAGGTCACTACTAGGTCAACGTCTGGTAATAACAATATTTATTACGAGTATGGATAAAGTAACAGATATCCTGAGCAATTCCAATGGTTAGTATAATACTAAAGCTATTCTCAAAGCTTTAACAAATTCATTTCTTGTTTTGGCATTCCAAAACTATTCAATAGTAATCAAGGTACTATACTTTACTGCCAAAGGCATTTAGGGAAGTATTAACTAGGTTAGGGATAATCACAATTACTCATGCCTATCATCCTCAGTCCCAAGTGCACTTGGAAAGATTCATCAGGACATTAAAAAACAATGTGAGACGTTATTGCATGCACTTTCCTATCAGACTGGGATGGAATCACTACCTTTGTTGTGTTTCTCAGTACGAGAGCGGTGAAGAGTCTACAGGGTATAGTCCTTTTGATGCTGCTCTTTGGGCACATGTACGAGGTCTCCCTTAGGGTGCTCAAAGAAGGATGGATGGGAGAAGACGTTAGTTCAAACACTCTACCATCCGTCTTCAAGGTTGCAGGTTGGCACGTCAGTTAGCCAGGCTAACCTAAAGACAGCTCAAAAGAAGATGAACAGAGGTATAACAGAAGTGCTCAATTCGCTCCTTCCATCCAGGAGACAAGGTGTTGTGCAGTAACCTATAACCTGGCACACCTTGAAAGCTAGATTTACGGGACCTATGCATATTGTCAAGAGATTATCTGATGTAAATTATGTGGTTAGCTCCCATTGATAAGACCTTCAAAATCTAAAACTTACCACATTAATCAGTTAGTACTTCATACACAGATTAAAGTCCCCGTAATGATGTCCTCTATCCTTGAGGACAACTCTGACTTTTGCACGCTATCTTGAAAAAAAATTAATTTTAAACTTTCAAATGCTGTCCTCCATCAAGGACCTAGCCTTTAATGGAGAGATTATCTGAAAACGACAAGCACAAAATTTTAAACTGAGCTTCAACAGTTCAAATCCTAATATTTTTTACGGATGTGCGAAAAATGTACGTTAGTACCATGATGTAGATGTGGAAACTCTAAACCAATTAAAACTCTCCCCCTACAGAGTAATCCTGAAAAGCAAAGGCTACTTCAGCAGGAAGTCGAATTTTTGTTTAAAGCATGGTTTAGTGGAGGAGGAGTTATAGTCCATGGGCTTCACGTGCATCCTTGTTGAGAAGGGTGATGGAGGGTTTCGTATGTGTACAGATACCGTAAAAAGTGACGAGGTCACAAATACAGATGCTTACTCTCCTCGTCTGGATGACGTAATTGACTTTGTGGGTAAGGTATTTTGTGTCCAAATTAGATCTCCCTCAAAGGTACTATCAGGTACCTTTGACAGATAAGGCGAAGGAAATCTCCGCCTTCATATTTCCAGGAGGCATTATCATATACAGTTACCCCCTTCGGAATGAAAAATTCCCCCTCTTCATTCCAGAAACTTATCCCTCCAGGCTATTAAAGGACTTGAAGGACGGCAGCGGTACCTAGTGATATTGTTGTGGTGTATGATATTGGGATCAACACCTACTTAACTTAAGGCTCTGGTTGAGACCTTTAAGAGTTCATTTAACAGTTAATATATCTAAATCTTCTTTGGCCAGGGCACTGTACTTTTTAGGCCATGAAGCTAGGTAGTGGTAAGTTGACATAAACTTGCTAAATTTCTTTCTATTAAAGATTACCAGTTCCTCATGATAGGAAATCTCTTCAACGTTTCCTAGGCATGTTAGGATTTTACAGAGATTCTGTAAGAATTTCTCATATATTGTTAGCCCCTCTTACCTCTCTTACGTCATAAAGTTCCCTTTAATTGGACGTCAGACTGTAACATGCTTTTAATTAAAGCAAAAAGATTATTGTCGCCTGCACCATATCTCTTGTCTCAGACTTCTCCAAACTTTTTCATTACGTGGATGCTTGTGCGTCTGGGGTTGGGGCAGTACTATTTCAATTCGGGAACAAGGAGTTGTGCTGTAGCAACTTTCAGCCAAGTTCAGCCACATCATAGGGCTTACTCTACCATTGAAAAGAAAGCCTGCGGCTGGTACTGCTTTGCGCATTTCGATGTTTTATGATGGGCAGACATCGCAGGTGGTTCTCCAGTTACAGTGATCACACTCCTCTAGTATATCTCCAAGCATGAAGAACCACAAACAAGGCTTCTGCGCTGGGACGCTAAGCTGCAGCCTACACTATTTTTATTAAATATATTGCCGGGCAAGAAATTATGTTGGCAGACCCTTTATCTTAGAGTCTATAATATTATTAATTTTGGTTAGGATGTTATCTTGTGGGTACCTTTTCATGCTCTTTTTTTTATCCCTGGGTGGGGTTTTTTTTAGTGAGGGGATGCGGCTACGTCCGCCTGTTCTTGGAACTATGCTAGCCTCTGGTCTGATGCTGTCTCACTCTAAGTTTAGGGTTTGGCTTTTGGTCACGAGGAAAAGCTGGGCTCTATCAAAGTGTTTGGATGGTGGAGAGGAAAGGCGGTCCCTTTATTTGTGCCATGGCGGCCACGTTCACCACTGGAGGTGGCCAGCCTAAATGAGCCTTCTCGGGGTGGGGGATGTGGCATTGAAAGAGTAGTAACCTTTATTTCGGCGCACGTACACACCCTCATTTACAGGCTATTTTTTTTTTTTCTCCCCAACAGCGAAACCAGGTTGTAAAGAGTTGATGGGGGCCTGTAGCTTTCAACTAGTTGACCAGGTTCTAGCCAATAATGAAGATGGGTTTTGGCAATTGCAGGGTTAGGTGGGTACGTCTCCTGTCTGCCTTGTCATTCCCATTCTAGAGCTGGTTGAAGCACGGTCTGCTATCTTGTGGCTTCTATTTTGCTTTGCTTACCGTGGAGTGCATATATTATTCATGTAAATAGTGTACATATTGCTGTTATAATTGGTGAAGGATAATATAAGTCTAAACTTTTTCTACTGTGATTATTTTTGACCCATTAACCGGGGTAAAAAGGCCATTTGGATCCTGGGTTGTTATACTACCAAAGTACTAGACTCAATAACCCATATATGTAGATGTTCCATCATCCGCTACTATTCCAAACCATTACTTTCCTATGTCTTTCTAAATCTAAAACTAATTAATTTAAATCATTATGCGGGTTCTCTCTTGGAGAGAATCCTCAAGACCTTGTTAATATCCTTTAATAATAACTATCTTCCACTTTACACTTCGATCAGGTCTCCCTTATTCTTGTCTAACAAGTGAATGTAACTTAAGAGTCTTAATCTTTTCTTCATAAGGCGTTTCTAATGCTATGTATTAATTTAGTCATCCTACGTGAATGTTTTCTAACGAAATTATGTCCATGCTGTAATATGGAGACCAGAACTGAGCTGCAAAATCTAGGTGAGGCTTACCAATGATGTATATATGCTGCGTAGACTCTGGTGACTTCTGTTGCTTACACTTCTAGTATAAAGCCCAGTAATTATTTGCTTATTACGTACGCTTAGGGCTTGTGTCTTGGGTTTAAGGTTGTGCTTCCATAACCCCCCAATCCTTTCGCAATCTGTATGGCTAAGGTTTACATTATTTATTATAAGTGCTAGGGTTATGGAACCTCCCGAGCTTCAGAACTTGCATTTATTACATTGCACTGCATCTGCAACATTTCTGCCCCTAGAATAGAGTATGTCTAAATCTCTGACGTTCCTAACTCTCGTTTGAATCAATTATCCTACCTCTCTTTCGTGTATCGGGCGATTTGCCATATCATAGTAATTCCTTCATAAAGATCATTGTTAAATAAAACCAACACGGGCCCAAGACTGATCCTGTGTAAGCCACTTGTTACTGATCCCACTCGGATTTAACCCATTTATGGACATCTCCCCATCCTGTCAAGTGAGCATGATTCTGATCCACGAGATCCCCCTTCCCAATTGCCATGAGCTGTACTTCTTTCACAGTCTTTGTGTAACCTGGGAGAGTTCGGGGTCAACGCCCCGCGGCCCGGTCTGTGACTGGATCCTGGTGGACAGAGCCTGATCAACCAGGCTGTTGCTGCTGGGCTGCACGCAACCAACGTACGAGCCACAGCTTCGGCTGCATAGGAACAGAATTAGGAGTTGCCAGTGCAGCTGAAGGCTGCAGGGGTCTGTTGGTAATCCCCTTACTGTGTGGGAGGCTGTTGGAAACAGTCTCGGGCCTGACAGTTTATTGTATGGTCTCTTTAACGTGCTAGTGAAACCCCTGCTTTTCTTGGGGGGATGGTGCATCGTCTGCCATGTCTTTTGCTTTCGTAGTGAGTGATTTTCGTGTGCAAGTTCGGTACTAGTCCCTCTAGGATTTTTCCAGGTGTATATAATTGTATCTCTCCCTCCTGGTTCAGGGATACAGGTTTAGGAACCTCAAGCGCTCCAGTAATTGAGGTGTTACTATCTCGTTATGCGCGCCGTGAAAGTTCTTCTGTACAATTTTCTAGGTCTGGCAATTTCACCTGCTTGAAAGGTGCTGTTAGTGTGCAGCAATATTCCAGCCTAGATAGAACAAGGACCTGAAGGTGTAATCATGGGCTTGGCCTCCTAGTTTTGAAGGTTTCATTCTCAATTCCTGTCATTTTTCTAGCAGCTGCGATGATACATGTTATGGTCTTGAAGGTGAGATCTCCGACATGATCACTCCCGGTTATGACGTTGGTGTTATCGGTCTATTTTGTGGCCAGGAATTTGTTTTGTACTCTGACGAAGATTTAATATCCTATGTTTAATATCTGAATATTGAAAATGTCTCTTCGTTGAGCTTCATATTTTTTCTGCAGCCACTGAAAGATTTGGGATGATGTCGCCTGGAGCTTTGCAGTAGTCTGCAATGGAAGACATGTCTGAGATTCGGGTTCTCATCTGCAAAGGAAGACACGGTGCTGTGGCTGACATCTTGTCTATGTTCGGATATGAGGATGAGGACCAAGATGGGAGCGAGTACTGTGCCTTGTGGAACAGAGCTTTTTCACGTATGCTGCTGGACATTACTCTGGTTGTCGATACTCTCTGCTGTTCTGTTAGTGAGGAATTATATATTCATCGACCGACTTTTCCTGTTATCCTTTAGCATGCATTTTGTGCGCTATTACGCCATGGTCACATTGTCGAAGGCTATTCCAATGTCTGTATCTATTACATCTGCATTCTTTTTTGTCTTCTAGTTCATTTAGGACCTTGTCGTAGTGATCCAATATTGAAAACAGACAGGGAGCGGACCTGTTCTAAAACCCATGTTGCCGGGTGGAACCACATACCAACAATACCACCAGCCCCGATAACATTCTTTTTTGCAAATATACAGGGTCTAAAGCCAGCAACAAACAACAAAATACCTTTCATCCGTGGACTGCTTGCAGAGGCAAAGGCAATGCTCGCGGCTTTCACTGAGACCCACATAAAGGATCACTTGGACAATGAAATATGGATCCCAGGTTACAACCTATACAGATGTGACAGAGTGAACAGGCAAAAGGGGGGGGTTGGCCTGTACATTGCAGAGTCACTTGTTTGCACAGAACTGCTTAATGCCTCAAATGACGTAGTGGAAGTTTTAGCAGTAAAGGTCGAGAACCAAAACCTAGTCATTGTGGTAGTCTACAAGCCTCCGGATGCAACATCCCAGCAATTCCAGGAACAGCTGTTAAAAATTGACCACTGTCTGGAAAATCTTCCAGCTCCTGCACCCAACATCTTGCTCCTGGGGGATTTCAACTTAAGACACCTAAAATAATATTGTTGCAGTAATAACACCAGGAGGCAGCTCTGATGAAAACTCACACTCACACGAGCTTTTAAATCTCTGCACAAAATTCAATTTAAACCAGCAAATAATAGAGCCTACTAGACTGGAGAATACACTAGACCTCATATTCACTAACAATGATGATCTGATAAGAAATGTCACCATATCAAAAACAATATACTCAGATCACAACATAATTGAGGTTCAGACATGTATGCGAGGAGCCCCAGACCGACAAAATGAGACTAGTCACGAGGGAGCATTCACCAAATTCAACTTCAATAACAAAAACATAAAGTGGGACCAAGTAAACCAAGTCCTAACCGATATAAGCTGGGAAGATATACTAAGCAACACAGACCCAAACTTATGCCTAGAACAGATTAACTCGGTGGCACTCGATGTATGCACAAGGCTTATTCCTCTAAGAAAAAGGAGGAGTAGATGTAAAATAGAAAGAGACAGGCGCTCCCTTTACAGGCGACGGAAAAGAATAACAGAGCGGCTAAAAGAGGTCAATATATCTGAAATGCGTAGGGAGACACTGGTCAGAGAAATAGCAAGCATCGAACTTAAGCTAAAAGAATCCTTTAGGAGTCAGGAATCGCGGGAAGAACTAAAAGCTATAAATGAAATCGAAAGAAACCCAAAGTATTTCTTCTCCTATGCCAAATCAAAATCGAGAACAACGCCCAGTATTGGGCCCCTACTTAAACAAGATGGGTACTACACAGATGACAGCAAGGAAATGAGTGAGCTACTCAAGTCCCAATATGACTCAGTTTTTAGCAAGCCGCTAACCAGACTGAGAGTCGAAGATCAAAATGAATTTTTTATGAGAGAGCCACAAAATTTGATTAACACAAGCCTATCCGATGTTATCCTGACGCCAAATGACTTCGAACAGGCGATAAATGACATGCCCATGCACTCTGCCCCAGGGCCAGACTCATGGAACTCTGTGTTCATCAAGAACTGCAAGAAGCCCCTATCACGAGCCTTTTCCATCCTATGGAGAGGGAGCATGGACATGGGGGTCGTCCCTCAGTTACTAAAAACAACAGACATAGCCCCACTCCACAAAGGGGGCAGTAAAGCAACAGCAAAGAACTACAGACCAATAGCACTAACATCCTATATCATAAAAATCTTTGAAAGGGTCCTAAGAAGCAAGATCACCACCCATCTAGAAACCCATCAGTTACACAACCCAGGGCAACATGGGTTTAGAACAGGTCGCTCCTGTCTGTCTCAACTACTGGATCACTACGACAAGGTCCTAAATGCACTAGAAGACAAAAAGAATGCAGATGTAATATATACAGACTTTGCAAAAGCCTTCGACAAGTGTGACCATGGCATAATAGCGCACAAAATGCGCGCTAAAGGAATAACAGGAAAAGTCGGTTGATGGATCTATAATTTCCTCACTAACAGAACACAGAGAGTAGTCGTCAACAGAGTAAAGTCCGAGGCAGCTACGGTGAAAAGCTCTGTTCCACAAGGCACAGTACTAGCTCCCATCTTGTTCCTCATTCTCAATCCGACATAGACAAGGGTTCAGCTTTACTGAAGGAAAAGTTAATAAATTAGTTAGACAAGACCGGCTCATTTGTGAATCCTCTGATTATCATTAAACAAGCTATGCTTATCGAGACGGCTTCTTACAACGTCAGCTATAATTGACATCTAGTAATTTTGCCTACATTTGATCAGGCTTTTTGGGCGGTAATATTGGACTGTAACGGACATGTCCCCTGTTTTAAAAATTAGGAAATACATTATGCCATCTTAACACAATCAGACACTACACCTGTTTGAAGAGATAAATTAAAAATATTAGTTAATGATCCACAAGAGATTCCAATTTCGACATTTCCATAAGAACCCATTGATCAAAACTCTCAATCAGACCCGGTGACTTAGTTTATATCGAAGCGCGTAGCGGATCTATGCTGCTTCACAACCATTTCACTTAGTGACTAGTGACTTACATATTTTATCTCCTTCATGGGCCTCTATATAAAATGTAACTTAACCGTGGAATATTATATAGTGTCTCCTGTCGTAAAACCCGAAGAACAAATTATTTAAAAATCGTGAGCACACCATACACATTCTACTTGTCAGGTAAGAATGCCCATAGTTATTTATTAATGGGGACTCTTTTTCTTATCTCTAACGTTTGTCTTCTATATACCCTGAAAAAACTTTTTGGGTTTAGTTTTAGAAATCCCTAGCTACTTAACTTCAGAGTCCCCTTAGTCTTTTCTTATCCACCTTTTTAATGTCCCTCTTAATGATCCAATGTACTGATTCATAAAGATGACCCTCGCCTCTTTTGTAACGCCTATAAATTCCTTTCATATGCCCTAACGAAATATTTCAGGCCTATTATTTCATCCATATCTGGGATCATTTTCTAATTGCGTTAGATTCTGATTCTCTTCATCATAAGGATAAAACGCGTTCTTTGAAGCAGTTCACTCTTATATGTGTTCAGAAACTGCGTCATAATTGATTACGAGCTCTCTATTCGTACATATAGCCAGCTCAACATATACGCCAAGAGTCTCTAAGCCCCATCGCGTAATCTGAGTCTATGCGACGAAAAATTCTGGGTTGTATACTGAGTTATCCCTACTTATCAATAACTTCCAACTTCATGCTAATGTAATTGATCTTTGTGGTCGCTAGCGCACCCAGTTCCGAGCTGAACTCTAAATTATTAACAAGCGGAAATCATTGTTTGCCAGAACTAAGTCAAGCAGGTTATTACCCCTTGTAGTTCATTCACAAACTGCTTCAAAAAACAATCTTGAACTACTTCAAGAAGTTGTATGATTCTAAATTCCCAGTCAAGTAAATTCCAATCAATCTGACTAAAGTTAAAATCTCCTCGAATTACTACATTATCGTGCCTTGTGGCCCTAACAATTTCCTCCCATAGCCAGTCGCTCCCCCTGGTCCCTACTAAATTTGAGGGACGGTAATAGTCACAGCCTAAAATTAATTTTTTATGCCCCTCTGAAAATTCTATCCAAATAGACTTTCTGTATGTGTTGCTTCAGACTTAATAACCCTTGTTAATGCAACAGTTCAAGCGACTCTCGGACTTACAATGCACCCCACCCCCCTTCACGACACTTCTATCTACTTGGAACAATTTAAAACTCTGAATTTACATTCTGCAGTGCAGTCCCGACTTTTTGAATTAAACCACGTCTCAGTAATGGCAAATAAACATCATTAGTTCACCGATGCACTAAGCAACTAGTCTCAACTCTTTCCATCTATTCCTAGCACTGAGACTGTTTGTGTAATAAAGATTTAAAGACCCTCCTCACTCTTACCCATCCGCCTCCTTTCTGTTATTCCCACTAAACCTATTACTGTCCTTGGTCAATTATTGCCACTGGCTTTCCAAATATCTACCTCATTTTGGCCTATTATTAGTTCTCCTATACGAATATTACTTCCTGTGACTTCACATTTGCCCCGCCAAAACCCATACATCTAAATCTATTCCTAGATTTAAAGACCCAACAGCTCCCTCCACTGCGTTGGCCATGGCTCTCGCAAACCACACCTAGATAAGTGAAGACCCATCCCTGGCAAACAAATGCATTCTGCCATAGAGAGGTCCCAGTCATAATTGTATGTTTAACGCATTGTTCCATACAGTAATTTTGTCCAGCCACAATTGACACCAATCTCTTGGACAACCATTCATTTCCCCCACTACTCCTCTCCTTCAAAATGCCCACATAATGAAACAGGTTTTCCCACCCTTCCTCCACTAATTATCTCTATTGGCTGACCTAACCTTCTAATCAGGTTCCTCACTCCAACCTCTGCCACCTCGTTACCTCCATCACGAGACAGATAATAGGATGCTACCCATTACCCTCATGATTCCTCTAGACTGCTACAATATCCTTCAACCCAGGCCCCAGGAAACACACTCTCTGCCCTCTACTCCTATCCTTCAAGCAGATCCCTATCCAGACCTAACTTGGCTATCCCAACAACAACAATGTTGTTTACCTTCCATGTGGCGTCCGTCCTTCGTGATTGCTCCCAGTATTCGACTCACATCCGTCAGGTAGCATTACTCCACTTGTGGAATTCACAAGACGCTCTCGATGGTCCTCGTTGAGGGTTTCTAGGGATGTCTCACTCACGTCTGCCGAAGCCAATGCTTCCTTGGTGCTCGTTTTGAGGCATTCCCAGTAGAAACACTCACATTCGTCAGGTATCACGAGAATTGGTTGGAATTTCAGAAAGGGGGGGGTGGGGTATTTTTTTTTTTATTATAATAGGGGAATATATATTATATATATCATAAGTGGGGTATAACAGTAGTCTTCTGGTTTCTCGATGTGTTCTGCCTCTCCATCCATTTTCTGATCCTATCTTGGTTCCAGTGTGCCCGGCTTCTGACCAAGTTCCCCTCTTAACCGGGGACTCACAACAAAGATTACTTCGAATATTCTTGTTCTCCTCCGTTAATATCGACCGAATCGCCAGCTTAGCAACCTCTGGAGCTCTTCTCTCAGCTTCTGGAAAGTTGCTCAAGAGAGGGCATCATCCTATTTCAGATTCACAGAGAGCACACAAACAGGTCTTCACAAGGTAATACAAACACGTCACCACTGACAAAGTACACGTCACCATTGAGCTATACACGTCCACCACGGCTAAGTACACGTACACGTCACTACTCAAGCAGTACACGTCACCACTAAATGCTACACAAAAAAATAGCTCCTTACCCCATGACACCAAACAAACCCACGCCCTCGCCCCTCCACTCATATATTTGTCCAGCTTATTTCTTGGGTAGCTAGAAAAATTGGGTTGGGCAAAATTTTGTTAATGGAAGATTGTAAAAGGCCTGGCTAGTAAGGGCCAACAGACCTGCTAGCAGAGTTTCCTTTCTTATGTAAAGCTGCAGTAAGACCTCTGACTTAGTTTCTTTCACTTCTTGTTATAAATCCCAGAAATCTATTTGCCTTATTACGTATGCTTAGGCATTTGCTGTCTGGTTAAGGTGTGCGAAGTACAGCTTTGCTTGCAGGGGCCAAGCAAAGATGTACATCGCTGTACTATATACAAGCTTCTACTCTCGCTCATTGAATATTGGTGCACCGCGTTTAGCTCACTCTCCCGCATAGCAGCAAAGAGTGGAGTCGTAAAACTTCGGCGATAAATCTAGGCTTGGGGGGGCCCCCATCTGGACCAACACAGTATGTCTCAATCTGAGGCCCGGCTTCCTTCCTGGCTGTATAAGTAAAGATACAAAAGCCACAAAGTGTCCACGATTCAGCACAGCAGCAAGGTACCCCACTAAGGAGATGATATTGACAACCATGGCACAAATCCCACACCTTCACGGACTACTCTGGATTCGTTCGTTTGTGCTGCTGGGCCGAACTGCTGCCTATACAACTACTCCTTGAGAAGAGTTTGTGACTCCTACCTGTTCTGGGTACCATCCACCACCTCCCTGGCGCCCAGACCAGCCGAAGTTGCATCATTGCAGCTTAACCCTCTCTAACGTCTCTCAGGCAAGACACCCTCACAATCAATGCTGAGACAGAAGCATGGCACGGCAGAGGAGGCACAATGTGCGTGTATTTCACAGATGGTTTCTTGTCGACCCTGACAGGAAGAGAGCCAGCAGCTGGACAGTACCAACAATGGTCACACACAAAGGCTGGCGACTCCTCCCTGACCACGTGCACTATCCTTCAAGCTGAGCTGGTGGCGATTCACAGGCAATTGTCAACATGCCCTACGCATCGAACTCCGACCTGTCATACATATGTTGATTACCACCTCTGCAATCAATGCCCTCTCCCATCCTCAACCACAGACAATTTTCACCTCATCACTATCGATCCTGAGCATAAGACAGCCTTAGAAGTTCAGGTAACAGATCGACATGGAACTGGGATCGCCAGCCAAGCTGGCCATCCGTGGAAATGAATTAGCGGCAGATGAATGCGCCCAAGGCAGCAACAGACATCCACAAGTTGGGATTACTGTCCCAATCAGCCTACGACCGACAAGCTGGTGGCTGCCAGAGCAATGAAACTTCTGGGGGAGGTCTAGGTGATACCCCATCTCATCGAGTGGTACCGAGCAGCGACTCAGGGAGAACCCCCCGCCATATGATAGAAGACTGTTTCCAGAGCGCAGTGTATCCCCATCCCATCGGCTCGATTGACGTTCCCACATCCAAGAAGATGGTAGACAAGACTGAGGAGGAGAATGTCCAGTACTGTCAGCACGTTGTCCAGCGGCCCTCTAACACACTAACTTCTGATGTGCGAAGTTACTGAGACAACTCCGCACAGCGCTACTAGGAGTGATATTCCCTCCCGAAGAGTAACCAGAGATGACTGCGGCCACACTAGTTGTACCATGGAGTTAACGAAACAGAACAACTGTTACCGTGTATAACGACATATCCCTCCCTCCTCGCCTAATGTTCCATAAGTTCGGAGTAACATATGTGTTGTCGCTTATGAATGCACCAGTTGAACTGACCAGAAGATGCTTGAACAGCCTATGGCGCATTCATGTAGAAACTTCTCCTCGGAGCCAGAGAAAAACGGTCATCGCTAGATTGAGACCCGTGCCAGGACTACGGTCTGGCGAACATAATACATACAGGCATACAGACATCATACGGGAGTTCCTTACACATAAATCCTTGTAGTCATTCTTCACGTATTTCTCTAATGAAGTCTATGTCCATTCCCTGTAGGAAGGGACCAAAACTGACAGCATAATCTAAATGAGGCCTCACTTAGTGATGTATAGAGCTGTAAAATAACATTTGGACTTCTGTTACTTAGACTTCTTCAGATAAATACCAAGTAATCGGTTGGCCTTGTTGCGCACACTAAGGCACTGTGTCTTGGCTTTAACTTTCTGCTCACCTAAGGACCTCCCAAGCCTTTTCACATTCTGTATGATCAAGCTCTACTTATCACCTAGATTATTGGCTTCGCAATGTTTAATTTTTATTACCAAATGCTAGACCTTTACACTTATCGACATTGAACTTCATCCTGGCCATTTTTAAGACCAGACATTAATTTGTCCAGAATCGTCCGGGAGTTCATTGCTATCCTCCCCAAGAGAATCATACGGCCTTTCCTTTGTATCATCAGCAATTAATACCAATTGCTCTGTGAAACCCCTCAACAAGGTCATTAATGTAAATTATGAACAAGAGAAGGGCCTAAAACTGATCCTTGTGGAATGCCACTAGTGACTAATCCCCATTCAGATATTTCACTCCATATTGTAACTCTCTGCTTTCTATTGGTAAGGCCATGTCTCAATCCATACAGAACTTACCTCCATTCCATGAGCTGCCACTTTTTTCAGAGTCTACCTCCCTGGTGAGGTACTCAAATCGAAGGCTTTACTAAAATCCAAATAAACAATTCATATTCCTTTATCACTGTCAACGCCTCAAAGTGTTCTAACGAAGAAGGTCAGCAAGTTTGTCAGGCAGGATTGATCTCTCGTGCATCCAGCTGAGATTTCATTTATCAAGTTATGCTCTTCAACGTGACTCTAAGAATGTCAGCTATAATTGATTCTAATAACTGGGGCCCCGTATAGATGTCAGCTTATGTGGACGGTAATTAAGGAACGGACTTATCCCTGATTTGAATATAGAAACCACATTAAGCCAATCTTCCACAACTCTGCACAACACCGTAAGGATGGACGCATTAAATACACTCGATAATGGCAAGACTAAAGCTCCATCATGCATTCCTTAAGCACCCTGGGAAAACAACTCATCGGGTCCCGGGACTTATTTTGCTTCAGTTTAGCTATCTTTTTAATAACCATGTCCCTCTGACAGTACTATTATTTTAATTAAATTCATCAGAACTAAATAATTGTTTAATTACTGGGAAAATATCATTTACATCTCCTGTGTAAAAACTGACAAAAAATAGTCCATTAAATAAGGAATACAATTTTCCAGTTCGTTATCACGTCAGTTGTCCATTCCCAATTTTCAGAGTCCACTTTTTCCTTCAATCACCTTTGGATTAATTAGTCCTTCGATTCACTAGCACCTCTAATTTCATAGACACTTTAGCATTTATAATCCCCTTATTTAATTCTCTTTAAAGCTGAACATATTGTCAGTAAGGTTAACTCACGCCTCTTCTGAGTGAGTCCTATAAATTCCCCTTTTTCTCCCCTAACATATGCTTAACCTACAGTTAACGCCATTTTGGGATCGTTTATTATTAGACCTAATATCCTCCTCTGGGGAATGTAATTCTCTGGGCAACCGTGTACAATTTTTAAGAAAACAATCATAAAAGCAGATCCCTTTCAAATCATAAGTATGATCATCGCAATAAATCATTAGCTAGATTAACCCCAAATCAAGATTAGACAGATGTGTCCCTAAGTCCATTATAGTAGGCAGAAAAGGAACGTCAGGGATTTTTACTGCAGTTATCATTATCTGCTTCTTCCCAGTTAATGCTAAAGTGATGGACTTTGGATCACTTGCGCCAAGCTCTTCAGTGATCTCCAGATATTCACGAGTGTTTTCCTTATTTGATATCACACTCAGGTCCTACAAATTATTATCCTGCGGCTCTGCTTACGCTTTGCTCAAGAAAACAGTCCCTGAACTTGTTTCATAAAGTCTCAGGACTCTAGATTACCTGTCAATGAAACTCCAGCAATTGACTAAAGTAAAGTCCCCTACTTATGAATGTGTTATTGTGTCTAAAGCCCTAAACAATTTCGTCCCATAGAAGTCTCCCACTAATCGTGATCCAGCCCTGGAGGTCGGTATATTACACCTAGAATTAGTTTTTTGCCTTGACCCTTCACAAACACTACCCAAGCAGATTCTGTTACGCTACCAGCTATTTTTAGACCCTGCTTTTTATGCAACAATTAATATTTTCGCGAACATATAAATGCAACATCCTTCCCTCTTCCAATTACATCTATCCACATTGAATACTTTAAATCCCTGAATATTACACTCAGCAGTCATATCCCCGCCTCTTTTAAAATCGTACACTTTTCAGTTTAATGCATGATATCAAAGTTCCCAGCCCATGCTACCAACGTAGTTTTCCTTAAAAAATTATTTCTTGCACTTCGACTGTAGCATAAAATTCCATCATATTTTGTCTTCTGCACATTTTTCCTAGTTGATCTTTTGTTTTTTACACAATTTCTGAAATTTATCAATACCCAGAGGTTTACTCCATGACAGTTACTATTAAGATTCTTAATAGCAGAGCATAATTCAATGTATCCATACTCATTATTTATCCTTTCTAAACCCATACCTCTAACTAATCTAGTTTAAAGTCCTAACAACCCCTCAACTGATTTATCAAGAAAACCCACACCTCCCTGGATAATTGAACCCCATCTCCCTGGCATGTATGTCATTTGGCCATAGACTTGTCCCATATGTCAATGAATGTACTGCATTATCCTTACAGTGTGTATTCCTGACAACTATTAATACCAATGCTCTGGACCACCATTCATTACAACACCTTCTTCTTGGCCAAAATGCCCATATAAACAGGGCGCCCCACCCTTCTTCCTAATTAGTCTATATGCTGTTCCTGAACTTTCTAACTAAATCCTCACATCTACACATGCCTACATCATTGCCTCCGCCCCGAGGCAAATAATAGGATTGTCCCATTACCGTTCATGATGTTTGTCAAAGCCAGATAAACAATGTCCTCCATCTCCATCCCAGTCCCCAGGAAACAAACCCTCTGTCTCCTACAGCCCTGTCCCCATCAAGCAGAATGCCCTATCCATGAATCTAACCTGGCTATTCCCAACAACAATAATATTCTTACCTTCCTTGTTGTTGTTTGTCGTGACGATCCCAGTAGTCGACTCACATTCGTCGGGTAGCACAGAGGAATGCGTTGGAGTTTCCATCAAGAGTTTCCACAGCAGTCTCTTTCTCTTCATCGTTTCTGGCTTTCCATTCGTCTTCTTGATTGTCAACTTCGCTCCCTGCTGTCCAGCCACTGACCACGATCCCTTTTTGACCTGAGGACTCGAAACAGGAGGACTACTACGAATCCTCTTGTTTTCCTCGGTCAATCGCCGTATCTCCATCTTCTCTACCCTCAGTTCTTCCTTAAGCTGCTGGTAAAGTTGCTCGATGGAGGGCATCTTGATTCAGTCCATGGGGAACACACAAGACACTTCTTCACAGAGTTAAGTACAGGTCACCACTGAGTTAAGTACAGGTCACACTTAGTTCTTAACCCTTGAACTTATGTTCTTAACTTATGTTCTTATGTTCTTCGAACTTATGTTCTTAACCTTCGAACAAGGTACACAGTGCTATACCAATCTCACCACACTGGACAATACTTTGGTGTGCAGCTTGCACTAGACGTTGATTCAAGGCAGCCAGCTTTCAGGGAGAAGGCTTACAGCTTTTCATCTCATCCCCTGCATGCATCAGCCTTACTAGAGATTTTAACAATGCAAAGAATTCGCAAGAGCAGGCGAAATATACACAAACACTGAGCTCTGGCCGGAAGGAACCGAACCTACGAACCTTGAACAAGGTTACGCATGCTTTAACCATTCTCACCACACTGTGGACCAATGCGTCCAGCTTGCCTAGACCGTTGATCCCAGTACCAGCCTTTCAGGGAGAAGGCTAACAGCTTTTCATCTCACCCCTAGCAAGCATCAACCCTTACTAGAGATTTTTAACAATGCAAGGAATTCGCAAGAGCAGGCGAAATATACACAATGCTGATCTCTGGTAGAAGGAGCTCTTGCGAATTCCTTGCCTAGTGAAAATCTCTAGTAAGGCTGATGCATGCAGGGGATGAGATGAAAAGCTGTGAGCCTTCTCCCTGACAGCTAGGCTGCCTTGGACCAACGTCTATAGCACAAGTGAACGCCAAGGTATTGTCCAGTGTGGTGAGAATGGTAAAGCACTGCATACCTTGTTCCAAGGTTCATAGGTTCGAGTCTCCTTCGGCGAGAGATCAGTGTTTGTGTATATTTTGCCTGCTCTTGCGAATTCCTTGCATATATAATCTATAAATAATCTATATATAATATATATATATATATAAATATATATAATAATATATATATATAATAAATACACACAACACACACACACACACACACACACCAATATATATATATATATATATATAAATATATATATATATATATATATAATATATACTATATATATATATATATTAATATATTTTTTATATTTGGCGATCTGGCTCATCCTGCCCTATAGGAACAAGCGAAAATTTGTGTATGTAATAATTTTGCCAAAATCATTCTGAACTTAACGAAAAAAATGTATTTCACAGTGTTTGTTTAGCATTAAATTATTGTAAACAAATCTAAAATACATTTAGTTGGATTAGGCTAAAATAAATTGCTCTTGTTATAATAAGGTTAGGTAAGTTTTTTAAGATTCTTTTGGTGCAAAATTAAAATTTTTTACATTAACATTAATGAAAAATACATATCTTTAAACATATAAAGACATTTTCAGAAAGGACAAGATTGGAGTCCAGGACCAAAAGTTCATTGACGGAGCCATGATCTGGGATAATCTAACGGGCTCTGAAACCAGACCTGCTCCCCCCAACATCTACAAACAATCTCACTGGAATGGTCCAATAGTGGAAAATATAGCCTCAGCAATGCTTCAGAGTGTGTCAGGGAAGGATAGAACCCGCCTCCTGACAGTGAGAGCCCCTCATGCAGGGGATTTTCTGTTGGCTGTTCCCAACTCCAGCCTTGGCACACGCCTCGACCCACAGACCATCAGCATCGGTGTTGCCTTTCGACTTGCACACCCCTATTCTCGCGAACACAGGTGTATTTGTGGCAGTGGAAGCAGCAGTCCTATTCTGGACTACTGTCGTGTGTGCCGTAAATCCGAGGGAAAGATTGCAAGACATGAGGAGGTTTAATAAATTATCAGAGGAATCCTCACAACAGCCTGGATTCCCCATCAGGTATGGGAGCTACCGCAGCAATGCTGAACAGATGGGCAGCCGAAGTTCCAGGTGGTATCACCTTCATCCTTAACAGATGGGAACATGTGGTGTGGGACAAATACATTGCATCCTATTGCTGAACCTTGTCTCCAATACACCAGGGAGGAAGGAGGGCAAGTTGCCAGCTTCAGGGATACCAAATCAGAAAATATGGAGAACTTACCATCATTTATGTTTCTTCAATCCCATAGGCCACCAAACCCTTAGGCTCTGGGAAAGAAAGCATCCAAATTCCTTAAGGAGCGGAAAAAGACTCATCAGGGTAACTAGGGATCCCAGGGCAGCTAGTTTTCTGTTCCAGCGGCTCAGTGCGGCTGTTCAAAGGGGTAATGCCTGCGTATCTTGGCACACGCCCAACTCTGATGAACTGGATGAGATTTCGCCTTATAATCGTGATACACCCGTAACAACATGTCCGTATATTCCGCCTTTATTCAACAATGTATCTCTGGAATCTTCTGTACCATATATGTAATAAAATATTCCATTGGTAAAAAATATATATGAAAAGAAGGGTGTTAGGGAAGTGGAATATTCAAACGGCTTCAGGAAAAATCCAAAAATTCATTCTTGTAAATTGTGGGACACGGTGGGTCCCACAATTTACACCAGAGGTGGACCCCATCCTATAATCTATATATATAATATATATTTATATATATATATAAATATATATTATATATATATATATATATATATATCTAGTATATATATATAATATATATAATTTATTAGTTGTATTATTCATAGATATGAACACAAAGAAACTGGAAAAGAGAAACAGTCTTAACGCCACAACTGCCAACAAGGTCATCCAGGAGGAACTTTTCAACACAATTTAATTCTGAGGAAACACTAAATAATTTTACGAGATATTTTAATCTACAAGTTAGACCTCGAGATTTATTTTAAATTTCATCACAAAATAAACAAGGAACACAATCTTCTCCACTTCAACTACCATAATTATACTATGAGGTTATATTCCTATAATTATACTATGAGGTTATATGCCTATAATTATACTAAGAGGTTATATTCCTATAATTATACTATGAGGTTATATGCCTATAATCTCTCCAACAGCTTGTTTGTACACGAAGAATTACGTGACATCTTAACATCTTCTCAAAGTAATTCCATAACGTCAGTAACAACAAAGACAACCAAACATTGCTTACTTAATGTGACATCCTAACATCTTCCCAAAGTAATTCCATAACGTCAGTAACAACAAAGACAACCAAACATTGCTTACTTAATCATAAGTAATTTCCATAACCACTAATAAATTAAAATGATTCATTGCAAATTGCCTAGTAAAATAACACTCATTGATGAATACCCTTTAATTAGTCACTCATCAATATTTTCAATAATTAAAAAAATACTATAATTAAGATGAAGTTGTTACCAGACTGTTGTTGCAAGTATTTAACATGATCAAGAATCTTTGAGAGAATCTTTGAGACCATACAGTAAGTGTCAGAGCCCCGAACTGTTCCACTGCCTCCCAGCACACATAAGGGGGATTACCAACAGACCCCCCTGGCAGTCTTCAAGCTGGCACTGACAAGCACCTAAAGTCAGTTCCTGATCAGCCGGGCTGGGCTGTACGTTGGATTTGCGGTGCAGCCAGCAGCTAACAGCCTGGTTGATCAGGGGCCTGATCCACCTGAGGCATGGTCAAAGCAGACCGGGCCGCGGGGCGTTGACCCCCGAAACTCTCCCAGGTAAACTCCAGTAAACTCCAGGTAATAAAGACTTATCCACATGAATAAAAAAATTAACTGAAATAGATTTATTGTTTTTGTTATTTGTATAATAAGCTGCTAATGTACATTGTTCCAAACTATGAACTCAAGAACAATAATGAAAGCTGACCTTATTTGGTGAACCCGGATTCATGTCATCAATGCAGCCGACAGAACATGACCAGGAGCCATTGATCCACAGAATCACCGACACTCATACGTAACTGAAAACAATGCAAGGTATTACAAGATCTCTGCAAACAATGCAGGTAGTACAAGAATATCTGCAAACAATGCATGGTATAACAAGAATATCTGGCAAACAGTGGAGGTAGTACAAGAATATCTGCAAACATTGCAGGTAGTAACAAGAATATCTGCAAACAATTCAGGTATACCAAATATCTGCAAACAATGCAGTAGTACAAGAATATCTATCTTGCAAACATGCAGTAGTAAAAATATCTGCAAACAATGCAGTCCCAAAACTGTAAGGCTGGAGATGATGTCCCCTGGTTAGTCGTAAATGGAGGGCTATAGGTGCTGTCCTGGGAGACAGTTAATGGTGAAGCTGGAGTGCTTGTCCTGAGACACGTAATGGGTGAAGCTGGAGGTGCTGTCTGTGAGACAGTAATGTGGAAGCTGGAGAGCTGTCCTGGGAGACAGTATGGGGAAGCTGGAGATGCTGTCCTGGGAATACAGTAATGGTGAAGAGCTGTGATTTTGTCCAGGTAGTCGGGAATTATACGCAGGAAGGAATACATATAAAATGACCTCATAGGGGACAGAGCCATAGTCGGGAAACAAGTGTAGTCAAAGATAAGATAAAACCAATATTGCAAACTAGAAATACCGCAGGAAATAGCAAACAAGAGGACTTCCCACTAGCACTAGTGAGATATATTCCAAAAAACAACTGGTGGGAGTTCTCCATTGTTGTGCTAGGAGGATAGAAGTAAGAGGGAAACATGCACCAACAGGGAAACAGTCACAGAAACCCAAAGGCAAACGGAAACCAAGCCTGTGCACATACTATGCACTCGGGATCTGCTGCCATGTGATATCTTTATCTGGAAAAACGATGGAACGCAACTAATGACCACCCCAGTAAAATGCATGTGACCCATATTAATCAACAGGAAAATGCAAACTCCCATCCTGTAAGCTTTTTCACCCTGAAACTGTGTACATCTTCAGTACAGGAAAGACTGTGCTATAAATTAAATTGCCAGGCATTACATCCTAAAGGGACAAAAAGATACAAAACACATCCAGGCCAATGGGAAAAACCTGGGTAGCCACACCACCAAGAGGGAGAGGTTTTTTAAGTGCCATGCAGGAAAAAAAACTGGCAGGAAAATGGCAAGAAATCGTACACAAATCCCGTCATTCCTGTGAGTGGAACCACAGTCAATGGCTCCAACACCTAACCAAAAGAGACAGATACTAATGCCGGAAAAAATAAATCCCCCCCCCATACCACCATACCACCAGTCCGATAAGCATTTCTTCCTTTGCAAATATGCAGGGTCTAAAGCCAGCAACAACAACAAATAACTTTCATATCCGGGCTGCATGCAGATTCAAAGCAAGTCGCGGCTTTCACTGAGCCCCACATAAAGATCACTTGGACAACGAAATAATGATCCCAGGTTTACAACCAATAACAGATTGACCAGAGTGCAAACAGGCAAAAGGGGATGGTATGGCCTTGTACATTGCTAGAGTCACGTTGTTTGCACAAACTGCTAAATGCCTCAAATGATGTAGTTGAAGTTTTAGAAGTAAAAGTCGAGAACAAAACCTTAGTCATTGTGGTAGTCTACAAGCCTCCGGATGCAAACATCCCAGCAAATCCAGGAAACAGCTGTTAAAAATTGACCACTGTCTGGAAAACTTCCAGCTCCTGCACCCCAACATCTTGCTCCTGGGGATTTCCACTTAAGGCACCTAAAATGAGGAATAATAGCAAATAATATTGTATGCAGTAATAACACCAGGAGCAGCTCTGATGAAAACTCCACTCACGGGAGCTTTTAATCACTGCACAAAATCAATTTTAAACCAGCAAATAATAGAGCCTACTGACTGTGAAGAATACACTAGCCCTCTATCTTCCACTAACAATGATGATTCTGATAAGAAATGTTCACCATATCAAAACAATATACCCAGATTACAACATAATTGAGGTTCATCATTTATGCACGGAGCCCCAGACCGACATAATGAGATTAGTCCATGAGGAGCATTCACCAAATCAATTCACTTCATACCAAAACATAAAGTGGGCCACGTACAACCAAGTCCTAACCGATATAAGCTGTGGAAGAATAAACTAAGCAACACAGACCCCAACTTATGCCTAGAACAGATTAACTCGGTGGCACTCGATGTATCACAAGACTTATTCCTCTAAGAAAAGGAGGATAGATGTAAAACAGAAATAGACAGGAGCTCCCTTTACAGGCGACCGGAAAAAGAATAACAAGCGGCTAAAAGAGGTCAAATATATTGAAATCGCAGGGAGACACTGGTCCAGAGAAATACAAGCATCGAACTTAAGCGAAAAGTATCCTGTAGGAATCAGAATCGCGAAAGAAACTAAAAGCCATAAAATGAAATCGAAAGAAACCCGCAAAGTATTTCTTTCTCCTATGCCAAATCAAAATTCGAGACACCGTCCAGATGGTCCCCTACTTAAACAAGATGGGTCCTAACACAGATACAGCAAGGAAATGATGAGCTACTCAAGTCCCAGTATGAACTCCAGTTTTTAGCGAGACGCTAACAGACCTGAGAGTCGAAGAACAAAATGAATTTTTAAGAGAGAGCCACAAATTTATTAACACACAGCCTGATCCGATGTTATCCTAGACGCCCAAATGACTTCGAACAGGCGATAAATGACATGCCCATGCACTCTGCTGCCCCAGGCCAAGACTCATGGAACTCTGTGTTCATCAAGAACTGCACGAGCCTTTTCCATCCTAGAGAGGAGCATGGGACACGGGTCGTCTCCCCACAGTTACAAAAAACAACAAACATAGACCCACGTCCACAAAGGGGCAGTAAAGCAACAGCAAGAACTACAGACCAATAGCACAAACATCCCATAGCATAAAACTCTTGAAAGGGTACCTAAGAAGCAAGATCACCACCATCAAGAAACCCATCAGTTACACAACCCAGGGCAAACATGGGATTAAAACAGGTCGCTCCTGTCAGTCTCAACTATTGGATCGCTACGACAAGTCCTAAATGCAGACAGAAGACAAAAAGAATGCAGATGTAATATATACAGACTTTGCAAAAGCTATCGACAAGTGTGACCATGGCGTAATAGCGCACAAAATGCGTGCTAAAGGGGAATAACAGGAAAAGTCGGTCGATGGATCTATAATTTCCTCACTAACGAACAACAAGAGAGTAGTCGTCAACAGAGTACAGTCCGAGGCAGCTCCGGTGAAAAGCTCTGTTTCCACAAGCACAGGTACTCGCTCCCATCTTGTTCCTCATTCCTCATTCCGACATAGGACAAGGATGTTCCCGCCACAGCACCTGTCATCCTTTGCAGATGACACCCGAATCTGCATGACATGTCTTTCCACTGCAGACACTGCAAATCTCCAGCGGGACATCAACCAAATCTTTCATTGGGCTGCAGAAAACAATATGAAGTTCAAACGATGAGAAATTTACAATTACTCAGATATGGTAAACTCGAGGAAATAAATCTTCATCAGAGTACAAACAAATTCTGGCCACAAAATAAGCGAAACACCAACGTCAAAGACCTGGGGAGTGATATGTCGGAGGATCTCACCTTCAGGACCATAACACTGTATCAATCGCACTGCTAGAAACAATGACAGGATTGGATAAGGAAACCTCAAAACTAGGGAGGCCAAGCCCATGATGACACTCTTACAGTCACTTGTTCTATCTAGCTGGAATAATTGCTGCAACACTGCACCTTTCAGGCCAAGGTGAAATTGCCGACTTGATAAAAATGTACAGAGAACTATCATTCCACCTGCGCGCAGAACGGAGATAAAACACCTCCAATTACTAGAGCGTTTACTGAAGGAAAAGTTAATAAATTAGTTAGACAAGACCGGCTCATTTGTGAATCCTCTGATTATCATTAAACAAGCTATGCTTATCGAGACGGCTTCTTACAACGTCAGCTATAATTGACATCTAGTAATTTTGCCTACATTTGATCAGGCTTTTTGGGCGGTAATATTGGACTGTAACGGACATGTCCCCTGTTTTAAAAATTAGGAAATACATTATGCCATCTTAACACAATCAGACACTACACCTGTTTGAAGAGATAAATTAAAAATATTAGTTAATGATCCACAAGAGATTCCAATTTCGACATTTCCATAAGAACCCATTGATCAAAACTCTCAATCAGACCCGGTGACTTAGTTTATATCGAAGCGCGTAGCGGATCTATGCTGCTTCACAACCATTTCACTTAGTGACTAGTGACTTACATATTTTATCTCCTTCATGGGCCTCTATATAAAATGTAACTTAACCGTGGAATATTATATAGTGTCTCCTGTCGTAAAACCCGAAGAACAAATTATTTAAAAATCGTGAGCACACCATACACATTCTACTTGTCAGGTAAGAATGCCCATAGTTATTTATTAATGGGGACTCTTTTTCTTATCTCTAACGTTTGTCTTCTATATACCCTGAAAAAACTTTTTGGGTTTAGTTTTAGAAATCCCTAGCTACTTAACTTCAGAGTCCCCTTAGTCTTTTCTTATCCACCTTTTTAATGTCCCTCTTAATGATCCAATGTACTGATTCATAAAGATGACCCTCGCCTCTTTTGTAACGCCTATAAATTCCTTTCATATGCCCTAACGAAATATTTCAGGCCTATTATTTCATCCATATCTGGGATCATTTTCTAATTGCGTTAGATTCTGATTCTCTTCATCATAAGGATAAAACGCGTTCTTTGAAGCAGTTCACTCTTATATGTGTTCAGAAACTGCGTCATAATTGATTACGAGCTCTCTATTCGTACATATAGCCAGCTCAACATATACGCCAAGAGTCTCTAAGCCCCATCGCGTAATCTGAGTCTATGCGACGAAAAATTCTGGGTTGTATACTGAGTTATCCCTACTTATCAATAACTTCCAACTTCATGCTAATGTAATTGATCTTTGTGGTCGCTAGCGCACCCAGTTCCGAGCTGAACTCTAAATTATTAACAAGCGGAAATCATTGTTTGCCAGAACTAAGTCAAGCAGGTTATTACCCCTTGTAGTTCATTCACAAACTGCTTCAAAAAACAATCTTGAACTACTTCAAGAAGTTGTATGATTCTAAATTCCCAGTCAAGTAAATTCCAATCAATCTGACTAAAGTTAAAATCTCCTCGAATTACTACATTATCGTGCCTTGTGGCCCTAACAATTTCCTCCCATAGCCAGTCGCTCCCCCTGGTCCCTACTAAATTTGAGGGACGGTAATAGTCACAGCCTAAAATTAATTTTTTATGCCCCTCTGAAAATTCTATCCAAATAGACTTTCTGTATGTGTTGCTTCAGACTTAATAACCCTTGTTAATGCAACAGTTCAAGCGACTCTCGGACTTACAATGCACCCCACCCCCCTTCACGACACTTCTATCTACTTGGAACAATTTAAAACTCTGAATTTACATTCTGCAGTGCAGTCCCGACTTTTTGAATTAAACCACGTCTCAGTAATGGCAAATAAACATCATTAGTTCACCGATGCACTAAGCAACTAGTCTCAACTCTTTCCATCTATTCCTAGCACTGAGACTGTTTGTGTAATAAAGATTTAAAGACCCTCCTCACTCTTACCCATCCGCCTCCTTTCTGTTATTCCCACTAAACCTATTACTGTCCTTGGTCAATTATTGCCACTGGCTTTCCAAATATCTACCTCATTTTGGCCTATTATTAGTTCTCCTATACGAATATTACTTCCTGTGACTTCACATTTGCCCCGCCAAAACCCATACATCTAAATCTATTCCTAGATTTAAAGACCCAACAGCTCCCTCCACTGCGTTGGCCATGGCTCTCGCAAACCACACCTAGATAAGTGAAGACCCATCCCTGGCAAACAAATGCATTCTGCCATAGAGAGGTCCCAGTCATAATTGTATGTTTAACGCATTGTTCCATACAGTAATTTTGTCCAGCCACAATTGACACCAATCTCTTGGACAACCATTCATTTCCCCCACTACTCCTCTCCTTCAAAATGCCCACATAATGAAACAGGTTTTCCCACCCTTCCTCCACTAATTATCTCTATTGGCTGACCTAACCTTCTAATCAGGTTCCTCACTCCAACCTCTGCCACCTCGTTACCTCCATCACGAGACAGATAATAGGATGCTACCCATTACCCTCATGATTCCTCTAGACTGCTACAATATCCTTCAACCCAGGCCCCAGGAAACACACTCTCTGCCCTCTACTCCTATCCTTCAAGCAGATCCCTATCCAGACCTAACTTGGCTATCCCAACAACAACAATGTTGTTTACCTTCCATGTGGCGTCCGTCCTTCGTGATTGCTCCCAGTATTCGACTCACATCCGTCAGGTAGCATTACTCCACTTGTGGAATTCACAAGACGCTCTCGATGGTCCTCGTTGAGGGTTTCTAGGGATGTCTCACTCACGTCTGCCGAAGCCAATGCTTCCTTGGTGCTCGTTTTGAGGCATTCCCAGTAGAAACACTCACATTCGTCAGGTATCACGAGAATTGGTTGGAATTTCAGAAAGGGGGGGGTGGGGTATTTTTTTTTTTATTATAATAGGGGAATATATATTATATATATCATAAGTGGGGTATAACAGTAGTCTTCTGGTTTCTCGATGTGTTCTGCCTCTCCATCCATTTTCTGATCCTATCTTGGTTCCAGTGTGCCCGGCTTCTGACCAAGTTCCCCTCTTAACCGGGGACTCACAACAAAGATTACTTCGAATATTCTTGTTCTCCTCCGTTAATATCGACCGAATCGCCAGCTTAGCAACCTCTGGAGCTCTTCTCTCAGCTTCTGGAAAGTTGCTCAAGAGAGGGCATCATCCTATTTCAGATTCACAGAGAGCACACAAACAGGTCTTCACAAGGTAATACAAACACGTCACCACTGACAAAGTACACGTCACCATTGAGCTATACACGTCCACCACGGCTAAGTACACGTACACGTCACTACTCAAGCAGTACACGTCACCACTAAATGCTACACAAAAAAATAGCTCCTTACCCCATGACACCAAACAAACCCACGCCCTCGCCCCTCCACTCATATATTTGTCCAGCTTATTTCTTGGGTAGCTAGAAAAATTGGGTTGGGCAAAATTTTGTTAATGGAAGATTGTAAAAGGCCTGGCTAGTAAGGGCCAACAGACCTGCTAGCAGAGTTTCCTTTCTTATGTAAAGCTGCAGTAAGACCTCTGACTTAGTTTCTTTCACTTCTTGTTATAAATCCCAGAAATCTATTTGCCTTATTACGTATGCTTAGGCATTTGCTGTCTGGTTAAGGTGTGCGAAGTACAGCTTTGCTTGCAGGGGCCAAGCAAAGATGTACATCGCTGTACTATATACAAGCTTCTACTCTCGCTCATTGAATATTGGTGCACCGCGTTTAGCTCACTCTCCCGCATAGCAGCAAAGAGTGGAGTCGTAAAACTTCGGCGATAAATCTAGGCTTGGGGGGGCCCCCATCTGGACCAACACAGTATGTCTCAATCTGAGGCCCGGCTTCCTTCCTGGCTGTATAAGTAAAGATACAAAAGCCACAAAGTGTCCACGATTCAGCACAGCAGCAAGGTACCCCACTAAGGAGATGATATTGACAACCATGGCACAAATCCCACACCTTCACGGACTACTCTGGATTCGTTCGTTTGTGCTGCTGGGCCGAACTGCTGCCTATACAACTACTCCTTGAGAAGAGTTTGTGACTCCTACCTGTTCTGGGTACCATCCACCACCTCCCTGGCGCCCAGACCAGCCGAAGTTGCATCATTGCAGCTTAACCCTCTCTAACGTCTCTCAGGCAAGACACCCTCACAATCAATGCTGAGACAGAAGCATGGCACGGCAGAGGAGGCACAATGTGCGTGTATTTCACAGATGGTTTCTTGTCGACCCTGACAGGAAGAGAGCCAGCAGCTGGACAGTACCAACAATGGTCACACACAAAGGCTGGCGACTCCTCCCTGACCACGTGCACTATCCTTCAAGCTGAGCTGGTGGCGATTCACAGGCAATTGTCAACATGCCCTACGCATCGAACTCCGACCTGTCATACATATGTTGATTACCACCTCTGCAATCAATGCCCTCTCCCATCCTCAACCACAGACAATTTTCACCTCATCACTATCGATCCTGAGCATAAGACAGCCTTAGAAGTTCAGGTAACAGATCGACATGGAACTGGGATCGCCAGCCAAGCTGGCCATCCGTGGAAATGAATTAGCGGCAGATGAATGCGCCCAAGGCAGCAACAGACATCCACAAGTTGGGATTACTGTCCCAATCAGCCTACGACCGACAAGCTGGTGGCTGCCAGAGCAATGAAACTTCTGGGGGAGGTCTAGGTGATACCCCATCTCATCGAGTGGTACCGAGCAGCGACTCAGGGAGAACCCCCCGCCATATGATAGAAGACTGTTTCCAGAGCGCAGTGTATCCCCATCCCATCGGCTCGATTGACGTTCCCACATCCAAGAAGATGGTAGACAAGACTGAGGAGGAGAATGTCCAGTACTGTCAGCACGTTGTCCAGCGGCCCTCTAACACACTAACTTCTGATGTGCGAAGTTACTGAGACAACTCCGCACAGCGCTACTAGGAGTGATATTCCCTCCCGAAGAGTAACCAGAGATGACTGCGGCCACACTAGTTGTACCATGGAGTTAACGAAACAGAACAACTGTTACCGTGTATAACGACATATCCCTCCCTCCTCGCCTAATGTTCCATAAGTTCGGAGTAACATATGTGTTGTCGCTTATGAATGCACCAGTTGAACTGACCAGAAGATGCTTGAACAGCCTATGGCGCATTCATGTAGAAACTTCTCCTCGGAGCCAGAGAAAAACGGTCATCGCTAGATTGAGACCCGTGCCAGGACTACGGTCTGGCGAACATAATACATACAGGCATACAGACATCATACGGGAGTTCCTTACACATAAATCCTTGTAGTCATTCTTCACGTATTTCTCTAATGAAGTCTATGTCCATTCCCTGTAGGAAGGGACCAAAACTGACAGCATAATCTAAATGAGGCCTCACTTAGTGATGTATAGAGCTGTAAAATAACATTTGGACTTCTGTTACTTAGACTTCTTCAGATAAATACCAAGTAATCGGTTGGCCTTGTTGCGCACACTAAGGCACTGTGTCTTGGCTTTAACTTTCTGCTCACCTAAGGACCTCCCAAGCCTTTTCACATTCTGTATGATCAAGCTCTACTTATCACCTAGATTATTGGCTTCGCAATGTTTAATTTTTATTACCAAATGCTAGACCTTTACACTTATCGACATTGAACTTCATCCTGGCCATTTTTAAGACCAGACATTAATTTGTCCAGAATCGTCCGGGAGTTCATTGCTATCCTCCCCAAGAGAATCATACGGCCTTTCCTTTGTATCATCAGCAATTAATACCAATTGCTCTGTGAAACCCCTCAACAAGGTCATTAATGTAAATTATGAACAAGAGAAGGGCCTAAAACTGATCCTTGTGGAATGCCACTAGTGACTAATCCCCATTCAGATATTTCACTCCATATTGTAACTCTCTGCTTTCTATTGGTAAGGCCATGTCTCAATCCATACAGAACTTACCTCCATTCCATGAGCTGCCACTTTTTTCAGAGTCTACCTCCCTGGTGAGGTACTCAAATCGAAGGCTTTACTAAAATCCAAATAAACAATTCATATTCCTTTATCACTGTCAACGCCTCAAAGTGTTCTAACGAAGAAGGTCAGCAAGTTTGTCAGGCAGGATTGATCTCTCGTGCATCCAGCTGAGATTTCATTTATCAAGTTATGCTCTTCAACGTGACTCTAAGAATGTCAGCTATAATTGATTCTAATAACTGGGGCCCCGTATAGATGTCAGCTTATGTGGACGGTAATTAAGGAACGGACTTATCCCTGATTTGAATATAGAAACCACATTAAGCCAATCTTCCACAACTCTGCACAACACCGTAAGGATGGACGCATTAAATACACTCGATAATGGCAAGACTAAAGCTCCATCATGCATTCCTTAAGCACCCTGGGAAAACAACTCATCGGGTCCCGGGACTTATTTTGCTTCAGTTTAGCTATCTTTTTAATAACCATGTCCCTCTGACAGTACTATTATTTTAATTAAATTCATCAGAACTAAATAATTGTTTAATTACTGGGAAAATATCATTTACATCTCCTGTGTAAAAACTGACAAAAAATAGTCCATTAAATAAGGAATACAATTTTCCAGTTCGTTATCACGTCAGTTGTCCATTCCCAATTTTCAGAGTCCACTTTTTCCTTCAATCACCTTTGGATTAATTAGTCCTTCGATTCACTAGCACCTCTAATTTCATAGACACTTTAGCATTTATAATCCCCTTATTTAATTCTCTTTAAAGCTGAACATATTGTCAGTAAGGTTAACTCACGCCTCTTCTGAGTGAGTCCTATAAATTCCCCTTTTTCTCCCCTAACATATGCTTAACCTACAGTTAACGCCATTTTGGGATCGTTTATTATTAGACCTAATATCCTCCTCTGGGGAATGTAATTCTCTGGGCAACCGTGTACAATTTTTAAGAAAACAATCATAAAAGCAGATCCCTTTCAAATCATAAGTATGATCATCGCAATAAATCATTAGCTAGATTAACCCCAAATCAAGATTAGACAGATGTGTCCCTAAGTCCATTATAGTAGGCAGAAAAGGAACGTCAGGGATTTTTACTGCAGTTATCATTATCTGCTTCTTCCCAGTTAATGCTAAAGTGATGGACTTTGGATCACTTGCGCCAAGCTCTTCAGTGATCTCCAGATATTCACGAGTGTTTTCCTTATTTGATATCACACTCAGGTCCTACAAATTATTATCCTGCGGCTCTGCTTACGCTTTGCTCAAGAAAACAGTCCCTGAACTTGTTTCATAAAGTCTCAGGACTCTAGATTACCTGTCAATGAAACTCCAGCAATTGACTAAAGTAAAGTCCCCTACTTATGAATGTGTTATTGTGTCTAAAGCCCTAAACAATTTCGTCCCATAGAAGTCTCCCACTAATCGTGATCCAGCCCTGGAGGTCGGTATATTACACCTAGAATTAGTTTTTTGCCTTGACCCTTCACAAACACTACCCAAGCAGATTCTGTTACGCTACCAGCTATTTTTAGACCCTGCTTTTTATGCAACAATTAATATTTTCGCGAACATATAAATGCAACATCCTTCCCTCTTCCAATTACATCTATCCACATTGAATACTTTAAATCCCTGAATATTACACTCAGCAGTCATATCCCCGCCTCTTTTAAAATCGTACACTTTTCAGTTTAATGCATGATATCAAAGTTCCCAGCCCATGCTACCAACGTAGTTTTCCTTAAAAAATTATTTCTTGCACTTCGACTGTAGCATAAAATTCCATCATATTTTGTCTTCTGCACATTTTTCCTAGTTGATCTTTTGTTTTTTACACAATTTCTGAAATTTATCAATACCCAGAGGTTTACTCCATGACAGTTACTATTAAGATTCTTAATAGCAGAGCATAATTCAATGTATCCATACTCATTATTTATCCTTTCTAAACCCATACCTCTAACTAATCTAGTTTAAAGTCCTAACAACCCCTCAACTGATTTATCAAGAAAACCCACACCTCCCTGGATAATTGAACCCCATCTCCCTGGCATGTATGTCATTTGGCCATAGACTTGTCCCATATGTCAATGAATGTACTGCATTATCCTTACAGTGTGTATTCCTGACAACTATTAATACCAATGCTCTGGACCACCATTCATTACAACACCTTCTTCTTGGCCAAAATGCCCATATAAACAGGGCGCCCCACCCTTCTTCCTAATTAGTCTATATGCTGTTCCTGAACTTTCTAACTAAATCCTCACATCTACACATGCCTACATCATTGCCTCCGCCCCGAGGCAAATAATAGGATTGTCCCATTACCGTTCATGATGTTTGTCAAAGCCAGATAAACAATGTCCTCCATCTCCATCCCAGTCCCCAGGAAACAAACCCTCTGTCTCCTACAGCCCTGTCCCCATCAAGCAGAATGCCCTATCCATGAATCTAACCTGGCGATTCCCAACAACAATAATATTCTTACCTTCCTTGTTGTTGTTTGTCTGTGACGATCCCAGTAGTCGACACACATTCGTCGTGTATCACAGAGGAATGCGTTGGAGTTTCCATCAAGAGTTTCCACAGCAGTCTCTTTCTCTTCATCGTTTCTATCTGGCTTTCCATCTCGTCCTTGAGTGTCAACTTCGCTCCCTGCTGTCAGCCACGACCACGATCCCTTTTTGACCTGAGGACTCGAAACAGGAGGACTACTACGAATCCTCTTGTTTTCCTCGGTCAATCGCCGTATCTCCATCTTCTCTACCCTCAGTTCTTCCTTAAGCTGCTGGTAAAGTTGCTCGATGGAGGGCATCTTGATTCAGTCCATGGGGAACACACAAGACACTTCTTCACAGAGTTAAGTACAGGTCACCACTGAGTTAAGTACAGGTCACACTTAGTTCTTAACCCTTGAACTTATGTTCTTAACTTATGTTCTTATGTTCTTCGAACTTATGTTCTTAACCTTCGAACAAGGTACACAGTGCTATACCAATCTCACCACACTGGACAATACTTTGGTGTGCAGCTTGCACTAGACGTTGATTCAAGGCAGCCAGCTTTCAGGGAGAAGGCTTACAGCTTTTCATCTCATCCCCTGCATGCATCAGCCTTACTAGAGATTTTAACAATGCAAAGAATTCGCAAGAGCAGGCGAAATATACACAAACACTGAGCTCTGGCCGGAAGGAACCGAACCTACGAACCTTGAACAAGGTTACGCATGCTTTAACCATTCTCACCACACTGTGGACCAATGCGTCCAGCTTGCCTAGACCGTTGATCCCAGTACCAGCCTTTCAGGGAGAAGGCTAACAGCTTTTCATCTCACCCCTAGCATGCATCAACCTTACTAGAGATTTTAACAATGCAAGGAATTTGCAAGAGCAGGCGAAATATACACAATGCTGATCTCTGGTAGAAGGAGCTCTTGCGAATTCCTTGCCTAGTGAAAATCTCTAGTAAGGCTGATGCATGCAGGGGATGAGATGAAAAGCTGTGAGCCTTCTCCCTGAAAGCTGGCTGCCTTGGACCAACGTCTAGCACAAGGTGAACGCCAAGGTATTGTCCAGTGTGGTGAGAATGGTAAAGCACTGCATACCTTGTTCCAAGGTTCATAGGTTCGAGTCTCCTTCGGCGAGAGATCAGTGTTTGTGTATATTTTGCCTGCTCTTGCGAATTCCTTGCATATATAATCTATAAATAATCTATATATAATATATATATATATATAAATATATATAATAATATATATATATAATAAATACACACAACACACACACACACACACACACACCAATATATATATATATATATATATAAATATATATATATATATATATATAATATATACTATATATATATATATATTAATATATTTTTTATATTTGGCGATCTGGCTCATCCTGCCCTATAGGAACAAGCGAAAATGTGTGTATGTAATAATTTTTGCCAAAAACATTCGTGAACTTAACGAAAAAAATGTATTTCACAGTGTTTGTTAGCAATTAAATTATTGTAAACAAATCTAAAATACATTTAGTTGGATTAGGCTAAAATAAATTGCTCTTGTTATAATAAGGTTAGGTAAGTTTTTTAAGATTCTTTTGGTGCAAAATTAAAATTTTTTACATTAACATTAATGAAAAATACATAATCTTGTACACAATATAAGACATTGTCAAAAGGACAAGATTGGAGTCCAGACCCAAAAGTGCATTGACGGAGCCATGATCTGGGATAATCTAACGGGCTCTGAAACCAGACCTGCTCCCCCCAACATCTACAAACAATCTCACTGGAATGGTCCAATAGTGGAAAATATAGCCTCAGCAATGCTTCAGAGTGTGTCAGGGAAGGTATAGAACCCGCCTCCTGACAGTGAGAGCC
>NC_069474.1:29962648-29985872 GCF_026875155.1 Cherax quadricarinatus | reverse complement strand
GGTTTAAATTATTTGTGCAGAGTTTTAAAAAGCTCGCGAGTGTGAGTTTTCATCAGAGCTCCCTCCTGGTGTTATTACTGCAACATATTATTTGCTATATTCCTCCATTTTAGGTGCCTTAAGTTGAAACCCCCCAGAGCAAGATGTTGGGTGCAGGAGCGGGAAAGGGTTTTTCCCAGACAGTGGCCCATTTTAACAGCTGTTCCGGGAAATTGCTGGATGTTGCACCCGGGAGGCTTTGTAGACTACCACAATAACTAGGTTTTGGTTCTCGACCTTTACTTCTAAAATTCCACTACATCATTTGAGCATTTAGCAGTTCTGTGCAAACAATGACTCTGCAATGTACAGGCCAACCATCCCCTTTTGCCTTTCACACTGTCACATCTGTAGGTTGTAACCTGGATCCATATTTCGTTGTCCAAGTATCCTTTATGGGGTCCAGTGAAAGCCCGGAACATTGCCTTTGCCTCTGCAAGCAGTCCACGGATAAAGGTATTTGTTGTTTGTTGCTGGCTTTAGCCCCTGAAATATTTGAAAAGAAGAATGTTATCGGAATGTGGTATTGTTTGGTTACTGGGGGGGGGTTTTTTTCCGGCATTAGTATCTGTATCTGTTGGTTAGGAGTGGGGGCCATCGACTGTGGTTCCACTCCAGGATGACGGGTTTTTGTGTACATTTCTGCCATTTCCTGCCAGTTTTTTTCCTTCCTGGCACAAAAAAAACCTCTCCCTCTTGAGTGGCTGTGGCAAACCCAGGTTTTCCCATGGCCTGGATGTTTTGTATCTTTTTGTCCCCTTTAGATGGTATGCCTGGCAATTTAAGTTATAGCACAGTCTTTCCTGTACTGAAGAGGAAACACAGTTCAGGGTGAAAAAAGCTTACGGGAAGGGGAGTTTGCTTTTTTCCTGTTGTCATATGGGCATGGCATTTTCTAGGGTGGTCATAGTTGCACGTCCCCATCTGTTTTCCAGATTTCCCATGCCAGCAGATCGAGTGCAAAGTATGTGCACAGGTTTGTTTCCCGTTGCCTTGGGTTTCTGTGACTGTATTCCCTTGGTGCATGTTTCCCCCCGTCTTACTTCTATCCTCCCTAGCACCAACAATGGAGCTCCCCACCAGTTGTTTTTGGGAATATATCCTCACATTTCTAGTGGAGTCCTCTTGTTTGCTATTTCGCTGCGTGTATTTCTAGTTTGCAATATTGGTTTTATCTTATCTTTGACTACACTTGTTTCCCCTACATGGCTCCTGTCCCCTATGAGGTCATTTATATGTATTCCTTCCTGGTATAATTCCCGACTACCTGGACAAAATCTCCACTTTTACCATTACTGTCTCCCAGACAGCATCTCCCCGCTTCCCCATTACTGTCTCCCAGGACAGCATCTCCAGCTTCACCAGTACTGTCTCCCAGGACAGCACCTCCAGCTTCACCATTACTGTCTCCCAGACAGCCCTCCACTTCACCATTACTGTCTCCCAGGACAGCACTATCATCCCCCCATTACTGACTACCAGGACATCATCTCCAGCCTTACAGTTCTGACTGCCATTGTTTGCATATATTCTTGTTCTACCTGCATAGTTTTGCAGATATTCTTGTACTACCTGCATTGTTTGGCAGATTATTACTTGTACTACCTGAATTGTTTGCAGATATTCTGTACTATACCTGCATTGGTTGCAGATATTCTTGTACTACCTGCATTGTTTGCAGTTATTCTTGTACTACCTGCATTTTTGCCAGATATTCATGTACTACCTGCATGTTTTCAGATACGTATGACGTGTCGGTGATCTGTGGATCAATGGCTCCTGGTCATGTTCCTGTCGGCTGACTGAGGTCATGATCCGGGTCACCAAATCAGCATTCAATATGTCTGTTACCAGAGTATGTGACAATGTAATATCAGCTTAAATCCAAATAAAACAACAATAAATCAATTAGTTAATTTTTCATTTAATGTGGAAAGTTCATTACCTGGATTTACCTGGAGAGAGTTATCGCCGGGGGTCAACGCCCCTGCGGCCCGGTCTGTGAACCAGGCCTCCTGGTGGATCAGCGCCTGATCAACCAGCTGTTTGCTGCTGGCTGCACGCAAACCAACGTACGAGCCACACCCCGGCTGGTCAGGAACTGACTTTAGGTGCTTGTACCATGCCACTTTGAAGACTGCCAGGGTCTATGGAAATCCCCCTAATGTTGCTGGGAGGCAGTTGAACAGTCCTCGGCCCCTGACACTTATTGTAGGTCCACAAGATTCTCTCAAAGATTCTTGATCATGTTAAATAATACTTGCAACAACAGTCCTGGTAACAACTTCATCTAATTATAGGTAATTTTTTAATTATTGAAAATAAGTGATGATGAGTAATTAAAAGGCTATTCTCCACTGAGGTTATTTTACTAGGCATTTGCAATCATCATTTTAATTAATATGGTTATGGAAATGAACTTATGATTAGTAAGCAATGTTAGGTTGTCTTTGTTGTTACTGAACGATATTGAATTACTTGAAAGATGTTAAGAAGTCACGTAATTCTTTCGTGTACACACAAGCGTTTGAGAGATTATAGGCATATAACCCATAGTATAATTATAGGAATATAACCTCTTAGGTAATTATATGCATATAATCCTCAAGTACAATTATAGTAATATAACCTCAATGTATAATTTATGGTAGTTGAAGTGAGAAGATTGTGTTCCTTGTTTTATTTTCTGATGAAATTTATAATAAATCTCGAGTCAAACTTGTAGAATAAATATCTCGTAAAATATTTATTGTTTCCTCAGCAATTAAATAGTTGAAAAGTTCCTCCTGGATGACCCTGTATGGGAAGTTTGGCGTAAAGACTGTTTTCCTCTTTCCAGTTTCCTTTGTGTATCAAATCTATGAATTAATCAACTAATAAATTATATATATATGTATATATATTTATATAATATATATCAATAATAAATATATATATATATATATATATCTATATATATTATATATATATATATATATATATACATTATAGTATGGGGTCCACATCTGGTAAATTGTGGACCCCGTCCCACAATTTACAAGAATGAATATTGGATTTTCTTCCTGAAAGCCGTTTGAATATTCTACTTCCCCTACCCCACCCCATCTTTTCATATACTTTTTTACCAAAGGAATATTTTATTACATAATAATGCACAAAAGATTTAAGAATACATTGTTGATATAAAGGTTGGCATATACGGTCTGTTGTTACGTGTGTATCACCTATTATAAGGCTAAAATCTCATTCCAGCTCCTCAGAAGCTGGGGCGTGTGGCCCAAAATACAGCAGGCATTACCCCTTTGAACAGCCGCACTGAGCCGCTGAACAGAAAAACTAGCTGCCCAGGGATCCTAGTTACCCTGATGAGTCTTATTCCACTCCTTAAGGAATTAGATGCATTCTTTCCGCCATGAGCCAAAGGTCTCTGAGCCTATGGGAACCAAACATATAATGATGGGTAAGTTCTTTCACCTTATTTCTAGATTTTGGAACTCCTGAAGCTGGCAGCTGCCCCTCCATCCACCCTGGTGTATTGTAGGTAGTTATCAGCCAATGTAGATGCACAGATTCCCACACCACCTGCTTCCCATCTGTCAGCTTGAAGGGTGATACACCTGGACGCTTCGGGCTGCCATCAATCAGCATAGCTGCGTAGCTCCCTTACGGCTGGCATCCAGCTGTTTGTGAGGCTCCTCGTGATAATGTTAATAACCTCCTCAGTCTTGCAATCTTTCCCTCGATTTTAACGGCACACAAGACAGTAGTACCCACCCGCAACGACTGCTGCTTCACTGCCACACATACACCTGTGTTCGCGAGAAATAGGGGTGGCAAGTCCGAAAAAGGCCCACCCCGATACGGATGGTCTGTGGGTCGAGGCGTGAGCCAAGGCTGAGAAGGGAACAGCCAACAGAAAATCCCCTGCATGCGGGGCTCTCACTGCCAGGGGGGGGGAAGGCGGTTCTATCCTATCCCAGACCACACTCTGAAGCATTGCTGGAGGCTATATTTTCCACTATTGGAGCCCATTCCAGTGAGATGGTTTTAGTTGTTGGGGGGAGCATGTCTGGGTATTCAGATCCCGTTAGATTATCCCAGCTCAATGGCTCCGTCAATGAACTTTTGGTCCTGGACTCCAATCTTGTCCTTTCTGAAAATGTCTTTATATGTTTAAAGATATGTATTTTTCATTAATGTTAATGTAAAAATTTTAATTTTGCACCAAAAGAATCTTAAAAAACTTACCTAACCTTATTATAACAAAGCAATTTATTTTAGCCTACCCAACTAAATATATTTTAGATTTGTTTACAATAATTTAATGCTAAACAAACACTGTGAAATATATTTTTTTCGTTAAGTTCAGAATGATTTTGGCAAAATTATTACATACACAAATTTTCGCTTGTCCTATATGGCAAGATGAGCCAAGATCGCAAATATAAATATTATATATATATATATATATATATATATATATATAATATATATAATATATATATATATATATATATCTTTATATATAATATATATATATATAAATATTTTTTTTTTATCACGACTGGCCGATTCCCACCAAGGCAGGGTGGCCCGAAAAAAGAAAAACTTTCCACCATCATTCACCCAAAACACAGGTCCTTGCCAGAAGGTGCTTTAAACTCTACGTTTTTTAAACTGCAACATTAACACTCCTCCTTCAGAGTGCAGCACTGTACTTCCCATCTCCGGCTCAAGTCCGACCTGCCGGTTCCTCCCTGAACCCCTTCATAAAAGTTACATTGCTCACACTCCAACAGCAAGTCAAGTATTAAAAACCATTTGTCCCATTCACTCCTATCAACACGCTCAACGCATGCTGCCCTGGAAGTCAAGCCCCTCGCACACAAAACCTCCTTAAACCCTCCCCCCCACCTCCAACCCTTCCTAGGCCGACTCCCGTACCCCGCCTTCCTTCCACTACAGACTGATACACTCTGAAGCATTCAGTTTCGGCTCCATTCTCTCTACATTTCCGAAACCACCTCAACAACCCTTCCTCAGCCCTCTGGACAACAGTTTTTGGTAATCCCATCCCCACCTCCTCCTAACTTCCAAACTACGGAATTTCTCTGCATATATTCAGCACACACATGTTGCCCTCAGTCATGACAACTCCACTGCCTCAGCCTTCTCCTCGCTGCAACATTCATCAACCCCGCTTCACACACCCATATACGTGCGTTGGTAAAACTATAACCTCCATACGATTCCACCTCTTTGCCTCTAAGGACAAATTTCTTTGGTCTCCACAGACTCCTAAGTGCACCACTCACTCTTTTCCCTCCTCATTCTATGATTCACCTCATCTTTCATAGACCCATCCGCTGAACACGTCCACTCCCAAATATCGAATCCGTTTTCCCCTCCTCCATACTCTCTCCCTCCATCTGATATACATTCTTTCAACCATCCTAATCTTTTTGTTTTCCTCATAACCTTACTCTTTCCTGTATACACCTTTAATTTTCTTCTTATTCACACCCGAACAAATTCATTCCACCAATCTCTGCAGCTTCTCCTCAGAATCTCCCCAACAGCACAGTGTCATCAGCAAAGAGCAGCTGTGACCAACTCCCACTTTGTGTGTGATTTCTTTTATCTTATAAACGCCACGCCTCCTTGCCAAACCCTCGCAATTTACTTCTCTACAACCCCAACTATAAATATATGAACAAGAACCACGGTGAAATCAACATCCTTGTCTAGGCCTACTTTTACTGGGAAAAAATTTCCCTCTTTCCTACATACTCTAACTGAGCCCTCATATCCTCGTAAAAACTCTTCACGTGCCTTTCAGTAACCTATACCCCTCCCCCCTCTACACCATACACACACACACACACACATTATATATATATATATCATAATATATATATATATATATATGATATATAATATATATATATATGTGTTGTGTGTGTGTGTGTATATTTATATATATATATATATATATGCAAGGATTTCGCAAGAGCAGGCAAAATATACAAAACAACTGATCCGGGCCGAAGGAGACTCGAACCTACGAACCTTGAACAAGTATGCAGTCTTTTAATACCTACCATTCCTCACCACACTGGACAATACCTTGGCGTTCACCTTGTGCTAGACGTTGGTCCAAGGCAGCCAGCTTTCAGGGAGAAGGCTTACAGCTTTTCATCTCATCCCCTGCATGCATCAGCCTTACTAGAGATTTTCACTAGGCAAGGAATTCGCAAGAGCTCCTTCTGCCAGAGATCAGCGTTGTGTATATTTCGCCTGCTCTTGCGAATTCCTTGCATTGTTAAAATCTCTAGTAAGGTTGATGCATGCAGGGGATGAGATGAAAAGCTGTAAGCCTTCTCCCTGAAGAGCTGCTGCCTTGGATCAACGTCTAGCAACAAGCTGGACGCCATTGGTCCCAGAGAATGTGGGTGGGAGAATGGTAAAAGCAACTGCCGTACCTGTTCCAAGGATCATAGGTTTCGAGTCTCCTTCGGCCATAGATCATGTTGTTATATTTTCGCCTGCTTTTGCGAATTCTTTTGCATAGTTAAAATCTCTAAGTAAGGCTGATGCATGCAGGGGATGAGATGAAAAGCTGTAAGCCTTCTCCCTGAAAGAAAGCTGCTGCCTTGGATCACGTCTAGTGCAAGCTGCACACCAAAGTATTGTCCAGTGTGGTGAGATTGGTATAGCACTGTGTACCTTGTTCGAAGGTTAAGAACATAAGTTCGAAGAACATAAGAACATAAGTTTTAAGAACATAGGGGAGTTCAAGGGTTAAGAACTAAGTGGGACCTGTACATAACTCGTGTGACCTGTACTTAACTCTGTGAAGAAGTGTCTTTGTGTGTTTCCATGGACTGAATCAAGATGCCCTCCATCGAGCAACTTTACCAGCAGCTTAAGGAAGAACTGAGGGTAGAGAAGATGGAGATACGGCGATTGACCGAGGAAAACAAGAAGATTCGTAGTAGTCCTCCTGTTTCGAGTCCTCAGGTCAAAAAGGGACGTTGGCGTCAGTAGCGGACAGCAGGACGAAGTTGACGATCAAGAAGACGAATGGAAAGCCAGAAAAAGATGAAGAAAGAAAGAGACTGCTGTGGAAACTCCTTGTGGAAACCTCCAACGCATTCTCTGTGCTACCCGACGAATGTGAGTCGACTACTGGGATCGTCACGACAAACAACAACAAGGAAGGTAAGAATATTATTGTTGTTGGGAATAGCCAGGTTAGATACATGGATAGGACATTCTGCTTGAAGGACAGGAGTAGGAGACAGAGGGTTTGCTTTCCTGGGACTGGGATGGAGGACATTGTTAGCCGGCTTGACAACATCATGAACGGTAATGGGATCAATCCTATTATTTGCCTCAGTGCTGGAGGCAATGATGTAGGCAAGTGTAGAAGTGAGGATTTAGTTAGAAAGTTCAGGACAGCTATAGACATAATTAGGAAGAAGGGGGGCGCCCTGTTATATGTGGCATTTGGCCAAGAAGAGGTGTTGGTAATGAATGGTTGTCCAGAGCAATTGGTATTAATTGTTGTCAGGATAAACACTGTAAGGATAATGCAGTACCATTCATTGACAACTGGGACAACTTCTATGGCCGAAATGACATACATGCCAGGGATGGGGTTCACTTATCCAGGGAAGGTGTGGGTTTTCTTGCTAACTCAGTTGAGGGGATTGTTAGGACTTTAAACTAGGATTAGTTAGAGGTATGGGTTTAGAAATGATAAATAATGAGAATGGATACATTGACTTATGCTCTGATATTAAGAATCTTAATAGTAACTGTCATGGAGTAACTCTGGGTATTGATAATTTCAGAAATTGTGTAAAAACAAAGATCAATAGGAAAAATGTGCAGAAGAAAAAACATATGATGGAATTTTATGCTAACAGTCGAAGTGCAAGAAATAAAATTAATGAACTACGTTTGGTAGCATGTGCTGGGAACTTTGATATCATTGCATTAACTGAAACGTGGTATGATTTAAAGAGTCGGGATATGACTGCTGAGTGTAATATTCAGGGATTTAAGTTATTCAATGTGGATAGATGTAATTGGAAGAGGGAAGGAGTTGCATTATATGTTCGAGAAAATATTAATTGTTGCATAAAAACAGGTATAAAAATAGATGGAGCAGTAACAGAATCTGCTTGGGTAGAGTTTGTAGAGGGTCAAGAAAAACTAATTCTAGGTGTAATATACCGACCTCCAGGCTTGGATCACGATAGAGGGAGACTTCTTTGGGACGAAATTGTTAGGGCTTCTAGACACAATAACACAGTCATAGTAGGGGACTTTAACTTTAGTCAAATTGACTGGAGTTCTTTGACAGGTAATCTAGAGTCCAGTGACTTTATGGAAACAGTTCAGGACTGTTTTCTGAAGCAAAGCGTAACAGAGCCTATCAGGGGTAATAATTTGCTAGACCTAGTCTTCTCAAATAAGGAAACACTCGTAAATAATCTGGAGATCATGAAGGCTTGGCGCAAGTGATCACAAATCATAAACTTTAGCATTAACGGGGGGAATTTGCAAGAATAATGATAATACAGTAAAAATCCCTGATTTTCTTTCTGCGTATTATAATGGACTTAGGGAACATCTGTCTAATCTTGATTGGGGTTATCTAGCTAATGATTTTATTGGCGATGATCATACTTATGATTATGAAGGGATCTGCTTTTATGATTGTTTTCTTAATAATGTACACGGTGCCCAGAGTATATACATTCCCCAGAGAGATATTAGGTCTAATAATAACGATCCCAAATGGGTTAACAGTAGGTTAAAGCATATGTTAGGGGAGAAAAGGGGAATTTATAGGCACATCAGAAGAGGAGAGGTTAACCTTACTGACCAATATGTTCAGCTTAAAAGAGAAGTAAAAAAGGGGATTATAAATGCTAAACGTGACTATGAAATTAGAGGTGCTAGTGAATCGAAGACTAATTAATCCAAAGGTGAAGGAAAAAGTAGGACCTCTGAAAATTGGGAATGGACAACTGACGGATAACGAACTGGAAATGTATTCCTTATTTAATGACTATTTTTTGTCAGTTTTTACACAGGAAGATGTAAATGATATTCCAGTAATTAACAATTATTTAGTTCCTGATGAATTTAAATTAACTAATATTACTGTCACGAGGGACATGGTTATTAAACAGATAGATAAACTGAAGCAAAATAAGTCCCCGGGACCCGATGAGTTGTTTTCCAGGGTGCTTAAGGAATGCAAGATGGAGCTTAGTCTGCCATTAACGAGTGTATTTAATGCGTCCATCCTTACCGGTGTTGTGCCAGAGTTGTGGAAGATGGCTAATGTGGTTTCTATATTCAAATCAGGGGATAAGTCCGTTCCTTCAATTACCGTCCAATAAGCCTGACATCTATAGTGGGCAAGTTATTAGAATCAATTATAGCTGACATTATTAGAAGTCACGTTGAAGAGCATAACTTGATAAATGAATCTCAGCATGGATTCACGAGAGATCATTCCTGCCTGACAAACTTGCTGACCTTCTTCAATAGAACATTTGAGGCAGTTGACAGTGATAAGGAATATGATATTGTTTATTTGGATTTTAGTAAAGCCTTCGATAGAGTACCTCACAGGAGACTCTTGAAAAAAGTGGCAGCTCATGGAATAGGAGGTAAAGTTCTAGTATGGATAGAGACATGGCTTACCAATAGAAAGCAGAGAGTTACCATTAATGGAGTGAAATCTGAATGGGGATTAGTCACTAGTGGCATTCCACAAGGATCAGTTTTAGGCCCTCTCTTGTTCATAATTTACATTAATGACCTTGATGAGGGGATTACGAGCAATTGGTATTAATTGCTGATGATACAAAGATAGGCCGTATGATTCACTCTGGGGAGGATAGCAATGAACTCCAGGACGATTTGGACAAATTAATGTCCTGGTCTTAAAAATGGCAGATGAAGTTCAATGTCGATAAGTGTAAGGTACTAGCATTTGGTAATAAAAATAACCTTCGAAGCAATAATCTAGGTGAAGTAGAGCTTGATCATACAGAATGTGAAAAGGACTTGGGAGTCATAGTGAGCAGAAATCTAAAGCCAAGACAGCAGTGCCTTAGTGTGCGCAACAAGGCCAACAGATTACTTGGATTTATCTGAAGAAGTATAAGTAACAGAAGTCCAAAAGTTATTTTACAGCTCTATACATCACTAGTGAGGCCTCATTTAGATTATGCTGCTCAGTTTTGGTCCCCTTACTACAGGATGGACATAGACTCATTAGAGAACATACAGAGAAGAATGACTAAAATGATTTACTGTGTAAGGAACCTCCCGTATGAAGTATGTATGTATGTATAATGTTCGCCAAGACCGTAGTCCTGGCAGGGGTTTCTCAATCTTGCGATGACCCGTCTCGGGGCTCCCGAGGGAGAAAGGTTTCTACAATGATGCGACATATGCTGTTCAAGCACTCTTCTGGTCAGTTAAACTGGTGCATCTTCATAAGCGACAACACCATATGTACTCCGAACTATGGACATTAGCGAGGAGGAGGATATGTCGTTATCACAGGAAACAGCTTGTCGGTTTCGTTAACTCCATGGTACACTAGTGTGGCCGCAGTCATCTCTGGTTCCTTCGGGAGGGAATATCATTTCCTAGTTGCCTGCGGAGTGTCTCAGTACTTCGCACCCCAGAAGATAGTGTGTTGGGGGCCCGCTGGACAACGTGCTGACAGTACTGGCACATCTCCTCCTCAGCTTGTTACCATCATCTTGGCTGTGGGAAAGGCCAAACGAAGCCGAGGGGATGGCGGTACACTGCGCTCGGGACCAGCTTCTATCATATGGGGGGGGTTTCTCCCTGAGTCGCTGCTCCGGTACCACTGATGAGATGGGGTATCACCTAAGACCCCCCCATAAGTTTCATTGCTCTGGCAGCCACCAGCTTGGTCTGTCGTAGGCTGATTGGGACAGTAATCCAACATGGGGAAATAGTCTGTTGCTGCCTTGGCTGAAATCATCTGCCGCTCATTTCCCGGATGCCAGCATGGCTGGCGATCCAGTTCAATGCGACCCTGTTACCCTGACTTCTAAGGCTGTCATTATGCTCGGGAAATCGATGTGATGAGGTGAACATTGTCCTGTGGTTGAGGATGGGAGAGGGCATTGATTGCAGAGGTGGAATCAACATGTATGACAGGTCGGAGTCGATGGTCGTAGGGCATGTGACAATGCCTGCTGAATCGCCACCAGCTCAGCTTGAAGGATCGTGCAGTGGTCAGGGAGCGTCCACCCTTGGGGTGTGACCATTGTGGTACAGTCCAGCTGCTGCTCTCTTCCTGTCAGGGTCGACAAAACCCATCTGTGAAATACACTGCACATGGGGCCTCCCTCTGCCAGTGCCATGCTTTGTCTCAGCATGATTGCTGAGGGTTCTTGCTGCAGAGACGCTTAGAGATGGGTAGCTGCTGATGCAAACATCGGCTGGATCTGGGCCCAGGGAGGTGGTGGATGGTCCCCAGCCACACGGGAAGGTCACAACTCTTCTCAAGGAGTAGTTGTATAGGCAGCAGTTTTGGGCCCAGCAGCACAAAACGAACGAATCCAGGAGTAGTCCGTGAAGAGTGTGGGATCTTGTGCCATGGTTGTCAATATCCATCTCCTTAGTGGGGTACCTTGCTGCCTGTGCAGAATCGTGGCCACTTTGCAGGCGTTTATGTATCTTACTCTGTCAGCCAAGGAAGGAAGCCAGGCCTCAGATCTGAGACATACTGTGTTGGTCCAGATGGGGGCCCCAAGCATAGTTCTTATCGCCTGAGTTTTACGACTTCCACTCTTTGCCTGCTCTGCGGGAAGAGATGAGCTAACGCCGGTGCACCGTAGTCAATGAGCGAGCGTATAGCTTGTATATAGTACAAGCGAAGTACATCTTTGCTTGCCCCTGCAAGCAAAGATGTACTTCGCAACCTTAAACCAAGACAGCAATGCCTAAGCATACGTAATAAGGCAAATAGATTACTGGGATTTATATCAAGAAGTGAAAGCAACAGAAGTCCAGAGGTCATACTGCAGCTTTACATAAGAAAGGAAACTGGCAGCAGGTCTGTTGGCCCATACTAGGCAGGTCCTTTACAATTCATCCCATTAACAAAACATTTGCCCAACCCAATTTTCTATGCTACCCAAGAAATAAGCTGGACAAATATATGAGTGGGAGGGGCTGGGTTTGTTTGGTTCATGGGTACGGGAGCTATTTTTTGGGTAGTTTTTGTGGTGACGTGTACTTAGCTTGAGTATTTGACGTGTACTTAGCTCAGTGGTGACGTGTACTTAGCTCATGGTGACGTGTACTTAGCTCAGTGGTGACGGTACTTACCTCTGTGAAAAACCTGTTGTGTGCTCTCTGTGAATCTGAATCAGGATGCCCTCTCTTGAGCAACTTTACCAGCAGCTGAGAGAAGAGCTCAGAGTTGCTAAGCTGGAGATACGGCGATTAACGGAGGAGAACAAGAATATTCGAAGTAATCCTTCTGTTGTGAGTCCCCAGGTTAAGAGGGGAACTTGGTCAGTGGCCGGGCAACATGGAACCAAGCTGAGGATCAAGAAAATGGTTGGAGAGGCAGAAACATCGAGAAACCAGAAGACTACTGTGGAAACTTCCAACCAATTCTCCGTGCTACCTGACGAATGTGAGTGTTCTACTGGGAATGCCACAACGAGCACCAAGGAAGCATTGGCAGACGTGAGTGAGACATCCCTAGAAACCCCAACGACGACCATCGAGAGCGTCTTGATGAATTCCACAAGTGGTGTAATGCTACCTGACGAATGTGAGTCGACTACTGGGAGCATCACGAAGGACGACGCCAAGGAAGGTAAAAACATTGTTGTTGTTGGGGATAGCCAAGTTAGGTACATGGATAGGGCATTCTGCTTGAAGGATAGGAGTAGGAGGCAGAGAGTGGTTTTCCTGGGGCTGGGATGAAGGATATTGTTAGCTGTCTAGATGACATCATGAGAGGTAATGGGAGCAATCCTATTATCTGTCTCAGTGCTGGAGGTAACGATGTTGGCAGAGGTAGGAGTGAGGACCTGATTAGCAGGTATAGGTCAGCAATAGAGATAATTAGGAGGAAGGGTGAAACCTGTCTATGTGGCATTTTGCCAAGGAGAGGAGTTGGAAATGAATGGTTGTCCAGAGCAATTGGTGTCAATTGCTGGCTGGACAAATACTGTAAGGAAAATGCGATAACATTCAATTATGACTGGGACCTCTTCTATGGCAAAATGACATGTATGCCAGGGATGGGTTCACTTATCTAGGTGTGGGTTGCGAGCACTGGCCAACGCAGTGGAGGGAGCTGTTAGGTCTTTAAACTAGGAATAGTTAGTGGTATGGGTTTTGGCGGGAAAAAAAGTGAAGTCACAGGGAAGTAATATTAGTACTAGGAGAACTAATAATAGGCAAAATGAGGTGGGTATTGGAAAAACCCGTGGCACTAATTGACAAGGACAGTAATAGGTTTAGGTATAACAGAAAGGAGCAGGAAGGGTAAAGAGAGAGGAGGGTCCTTTAAAAAATTTATTACCACAAACAGTCGCAGTGCTAGGAATAAGATGGACGAGTTGAGACTAGTTGCTAGTGCAGGTAACATTGATGTATTTGCCATTACTGAGACGTGGTTTAATTCAAAAAATCGGGACATGCCTGCAGAATGTCACATTCAGGTTTTAAATTGTTCCAAGTAGATAGAAGTGTCGTTTAAGGGGGGTTGGGGGGCATTGTAAAGTTCCGAGATCGCTTGAACTGGGTTTCATAAAAACGGGTATTAAGTCTGAAGCAACACATACAGAGTCTATTTGGATAGAATTTTTTAGAGGGGCATAAAAAATTAATTTAGGTGTGATATACCGTCCCCAAATTTAGATAGGGACCAGGGGGGACTGCTATGGGAGGAAATTGTTAGGGCCACAAGGCACGATAATGTAGTAATTCTAGGAGACTTTAACTTTAGTCATATTGATTGGAAAATTTCTTGACTGGGAATTTGAATCATACAACTTCTTAGAAGTAGTTCAAGATTGTTTTTTGAAGCAGTTTGTGACTGAACCTACAAGGGGTAATAAACCTGCTTGCCTTAGTTCTGGCAAACAATGAATCCCTTGTTAATAATTTAGAAGTTTCAGAGGAACTGGGTGCTAGCGACCACAAATCAATTACATTTAGCATTTAATGGAAGTATGATAGTAGGGATAACTCAGTAAAAACCCAAGAATTTTTTGCCTAGCAGATTACGATGGGCTAGAGAACACTTATCATCTGTTGACTGGTGTAACGAAGAGAGCTATCAAATGACAGTTTCTTTAAAACTATACATGCTGCTCAAAGAACGTTTATCCCTTATAAAGAAATCAGATCAATAGAAATGACCCCAAATGGATGAATAAAAAGGCGAAATATCTACTAGGGCATAAGAAAGGAATTTATAGGCGTACAAAAAGAGGGGAGGGTCATCTTATGAATCAGTACAAATTTACCCTTAAAGGGACATTAAAAAGGGGATAAGAAAAGCTAAAAGGGACTATGAAATTAAAGTTGCTAGGGGTTCTAAAACTAACCCAAAAAGTTTTTTCCAGGTATATAGAACAAAAGTTAGAGATAAGATAGGTCCCTTAAAAATACTATGGGCATCTTACTGACAAAAAAATGAAATGTGCTCGATTTTAAATAATTATTTTCTCTTTGGGTTTTACACAGGAAGACACTAATAATATTCCGGGAATTAATTTTTATAGAGGCCCAGAAGAAGATAAATTATGTAACATCACAGTCACTAGGGAAATGGTTGTGAAGCAGATAGACCGACTGAAGCAAAATAAGTCACCGGGTCCTGATGAGGTTTTTTCAAGGGGTTTTTAAAGGGAAAGCAAAATGGAACTCTGTGAACCATTAACTAATATTTTTAATTTATCTCTTCAAACAGGTGTAGTGTCTGATATGTGTAAGATGGTAATGTATTCCTATTTTTAAAAAAGGGGACAAGTCGTTACCGTCAAATTACCGCCCAATAAGCCTGACCTCAATTGTAGGCAAATTACTAGAGTCAAATTTTAGCTGAGATTATAAGAAGCCATCTCGATAAGCATAGCTTGTTAATGATACTCAGCATGGATTCACAAAAAGGCCGGTCTTGTTAACAATTTATTAACTTTCTTCAGTAAAGCTTTTGAGGCTGTTGACCACGATAAAGAATTTGAATATTTATTCGATTTTAGTAAAGCTTTGATAGAGAACCCAACTTATGCCTAGAACAGATTAACTCGGTGGCACTCGATGTTGCACCCAAAGGGTTATTCCTCTAAGAAAAAGGAGGAGTAGATGTAAAATAGAAAGAGACAGGCGCTCCCTTTACAGGCGACGAAAAAGAAAACAGAGCGGCTAAAAGAGGTCAATATATCTGAAATGCGTAGGGAGACACTGGTCAGAGAAATAGCAAGCATCGAACTTAAGCTAAAAGAATCCTTTAGGAGTCAGGAATCGCGGGAAGAACTAAAAGCCATAAATGAAATCGAAAGAAACCCAAAGTATTTCTTCTCCTATGCCAAATCAAAATCGAGAACAACGTCCAGTATTGGGCCCCTACTTAAACAAGATGAGTCCTACACAGATGACAGCAAGGAAATGAGTGAGCTACTCAAGTCCCAATATGACTCAGTTTTAGCAAGCCGCTAACCAGACTGAGAGTCGAAGATCAAAATGAATTTTTTATGAGAGAGCCACAAAATTTGATTAACACAAGCCTATCCGATGTTATCCTGACGCCAAATGACTTCGAACAGGCGATAAATGACATGCCCATGCACTCTGCCCCAGGGCCAGACTCATGGAACTCTGTGTTCATCAAGAACTGCAAGAAGCCCCTATCACGAGCCTTTTCCATCCTATGGAGAGGGAGCATGGACACGGGGGTCGTCCCACAGTTACTAAAAACAACAGACATAGCCCCACTCCACAAAGGGGGTAGTAAAGCAACAGCAAAGAACTACAGACCAATAGCACTAACATCCCATATCATAAAAATCTTTGAAAGGGTCCTAAGAAGCAAGATCACCACCCATCTAGAAACCCATCAGTTACACAACCCAGGGCAACATGGGTTTAGAACAGGTCGCTCCTGTCTGTCTCAACTATTGGATCACTACGTCAAGGTCCTAAATGCACTAGAAGACAAAAAGAATGCAGATGTAATATATACAGACTTTGGAAAAGCCTTCGACAAGTGTGACCATGGCGTAATAGCGCACAAAATGCGTGCTAAAGGAATAACAGGAAAAGTCGGTCGATGAATCTATAATTTCCTCACTAACAGAACACAGAGAGTAGTCGTCAACAGAGTAAAGTCCGAGGCAGCTACGGTGAAAAGCTCTGTTCCACAAGGCACAGTACTCGCTCCCATCTTGTTCCTCATCCTCATATCCGACATAGACAAGGATGTCAGCCACAGCACCGTGTCTTCCTTTGCAGATGACACCCGAATCTGCATGACAGTGTCTTCCATTGCAGACACTGCAAAGCTCCAGGTGGACATCAACCAAATCTTTCAGTGGGCTGCAGAAAAGAATATGAAGTTCAACGATGAGAAATTTCAATTATTCAGATATGCTAAACATGAGGAAATTAAATCTTCGTCAGAGTACAAAACAAATTCTGGCCACAAAATAGAGCGAAACACCAACGTCAAAGACCTGGGAGTGATCATGTCGGAGGATCTCACCTTCAAGGACCATAACATTGTATCAATCGCATCTGCTAGAAAAATGACAGGATGGATAATGAGAACCTTCAAAACTAGGGAGGCCAAGCCCATGATGACACTCTTCAGGTCACTTGTTCTATCTAGGCTGGAGTATTGCTGCACACTAACAGCAACTTTCAAGGCAGGTGAAATTGCCGACCTAGAAAATGTACAGAGAACTTTCACGGCGCGCATAACGGAGATAAAACACCTCAATTACTGGGAGCGCTTGAGGTTCCTGAACCTGTATTCCCTGGAACGCAGGAGGGAGAGATACATGATTATATACACCTGGAAAATCCTAGAGGGACTAGTACCGAACTTGCACACGAAAATCACTCACTACGAAAGCAAAAGACATGGCAGACGATGCACCATCCCCCCAATGAAAAGCAGGGGTGTCACTAGCATGTTAAGAGACCATACAATAACTGTCAGGGGCCCGAGACTGTTCAACTGCCTCCCAGCACACGTAAGGGGGATTACCAACAGACCCCTGGCAGTCTTCAAGCTGGCACTGGACAAGCACCTAAAGTCAGTTCCTGATCAGCCGAGCTGTGGCTCGTACGTTGGTTTGCGTGCAGCCAGCAGCAACAGCCTGGTTGATCAGGCTCTGATCCACCAGGAGGCCTGGTCACAGACCGGGCCGCTGGGGCGTTGACCCCCGGAACTCTCTCCAGGTAAACTCCAGGTAAACCAAAGACTGTTGAAGAAAGTAGCAGCTCATGGCATTGGGGGAAGGGTGCTCTCGTGGATCGAATCATGGCTCACTGACAGGAAGCAGAGAGTGTCCATAAATGGGGTTAAATCGAAGTGGGGATCAGTAACAAGTGGCGTTCCACAGGGATCAGTCTTGGGCCCGTTGTTGTTTATAATATATATCAATGATCTTGATGAAGGAATTACTAGTGATATGAGCAAATTCGCCGATGACACGAAGATAGGTAGGATAATTGATTCAAACGTAGATGTTAGGGAACTTCAGGAGGATTTAGACAAACTCTATTCTTGGTCAGAAAAGTGGCAGATGCAGTTCAATGTAGATAAATGCAAGGTTCTGAAGCTCGGGAGTGTCCATAACCCTAGCACTTATAAGTTAAATAATGTAAAACTTAGCCATACAGATTGCGAAAAGGACTTGGGGGTTATGGTAAGCAGCAACCTTAAACCAAGACAGCAATGCCTAAGCATACGTAATAACGCAAATAGATTACTGGGATTTATATCTAGAAGTGTAAGCAACAGAAATCCAGAGGTCATACTGCAGCTTTATACATCATTGGTAAGGCCTCACCTAGATTATGCAGCTCAGTTCTGGTCTCCATATTACAGAATGGACATAAATTCGTTAGAAAACATTCAGCGTAGGATGACTAAATTAATACATAGCATTAGAAATCTTCCTTATGAAGAAAGATTAAAGACTCTTAAGTTACATTCACTTGTTAGACGAAGAATAAGGGGAGACCTGATCGAAGTGTATAAGTGGAAGAAAGGTATTAATAAAGGGGATATTAACAAGGTCTTGAGGATATCTCTCCAAGAGAGAACCCGCAGTAATGGATTTAAATTAGATAAGTTTAGATTTAGAAAGGACATTGGAAAGTAATGGTTTGGAAATAGGGTAGCTGATGAGTGGAACAGTCTACCTAGTTGGGTTATTGAGGCTAGGACTTTGGGTAGTTTCAAATTTAGGTTGGATAAGTGGTAACCTGTACTTAACTCGACAGCAGGGGACGACGAAGTTGACGATCAAGAAGACGAATGGAAAGCCAGAATCGATGAAGAAGAAAGAGACTGCTGTGGAAACTCTTGTGGAAACCTCGAACGCATTCTCGGTGCTACCCGACGAATGTGAGTCGACTACTGGGACCGTCACGACGAACGACAGCAAGGAAGGTAAGAATATTGTTGTAGTTGGTGATAGCCAGGTTAGATACATGGATAGGGCATTCTGCTTGAAGGACAGGAGTAGGAGACAAAGGGTTTGCTTTCCTGGGGCTGGGATGGAGGACATTGTTAGGCGGCTTGACAACATGATGAACGGTAATGGGATCAATCCTATTATTTGCCTCAGTGCTGAGGCAATGATGAAGGCAAGCGTAGAAGTGAGGATTTAGTTAGAAAGTTCAGGACAGCTATAGACATAATTAGGAAGAAGGGGGCCCCGGGGCGCCCTGTTATATGTGGCATTTTGCCAAGAAGAGGTGTTGGTAATGAATGGTTGTCCAGAGCAATTGGTATTAATTGTTGGCTGGATAAACACTGTAAGGATATTGCAGTACCATTCATTGACAACTGGGACATCTTCTATGGTCGAAATGACATGTATGCCAGGGATGGGGTTCACTTATCCAGGGCAGGTGTGAGTTTTCTTGCTAAATCAGTTGAGGGGGTTGTTAGGACTTTAAACTAGGATTAGTTAGAGGTATGGGTTTAGAAATGATAAATAATGAGTATGGATATATTGACTTATGCTCTGATATTAAGAATCTTAATAGTAACTGTCATGGAGTAACTCTGGGCAAAGATAATTTCAGAAATTGTGTAAAAACAAAGATGAATAGGAAAAATGTGCAGAAGAAAAAACATATGATGGTATTTTATGCTAACAGTCGAAGTGCAAGAAATAAAATTAATGAACTACGTTTGGTAGCATGTGCTGGGAACTTTGATATCATTGCATTAACTGAAACGTGGTATGATTTAAAGAGTCCGGATATGACTGCTGAGTGTAATATTCAGGGATTTAAGTTGTTCAATGTGGGTAGATGTAATGGGAAGGGGGGAGGAGTTGCATTGTATGTTCGAGAAAATATTGATTGTTGCATAAAAACAGGTATAAAAATAGATGGAGCAGTAACAGAGTCTGTTTGGGTAGAGTTCGTGGAGGGTCAAGAAAAACTAATTCTGGGTGTAATATACCGACCTCCAGGCTTGGATCACGATAGAGGGAGACTTCTTTGGGACGAAATTGTTAGGGCTTCTAGACACAATAACATAGTCATAGTAGGGGACTTTAACTTTAGTCAAATTGACTGGAATTCTTTGACAGGTAATCTAGAGTCCAGTGACTTTATGGAAACAGTTCAGGACTGTTTTCTGAAACAGAGCATAACTGAGCCTACCAGGGGTAATAATTTGCTAGACCTAGTCTTGTCAAATAAGGAAACACTCGTGAATAATCTGGAGATCACTGAAGAGCTTGGCGCAAGTGATCACAAATCCATCACTTTTAGTATTAATTGGGAATGCAAGAATAATGATAATACAGTAAAAATCCCTGATTTTCGTTCTGCTGATTATAATGGACTTAGGGAACATCTATCTAATCTTGCTTGGGGTTATCTAGCTAATGATTTTATTGACGATAATCATACTTATGAATATGAAGGGATCTGCTTTTATGATTGTTTTCTTAATAATGTACACAGTGCCCAGAGTATATACATTCCCCAGAGAGAAATTAGGTCTAATAATAACGATCCCAAATGACAGGGCAATGAACAGGCAGACACTGCTGTGCGGTCAGCAGTACATGACCTACCAATTTCATACAGAGGTGTTCCATTTCTGGACTATTTTGCTGCAATAGCTACCCACCTTCACACCCGTTGGCAACAACGTTGGTCAACTCTGCTCGGTAACAAACTTCATTCTATTAAACCGAGCATAGGTTACTGGCCGTCTTCTTGTCATCAGTGCCGAGGTTGGGAGACCACTCTCTCCCGCCTTCGCATTGGTCACACTCGTCTTACTCATGGGTATCTCATGGAGAGGCACCCTGTTCCTCTCTGTGAGCAGTGTCAAGTTCCAGTATCGATTAGCCACATTCTGTTAGACTGCCCTCTCTATCAACGAGCACGCAGAATTTACCTCCAACGTCGTCTTCGTTCTACTACTCTCTCTTTACCTTCCCTTCTTGCTGATGGACCCTCCTTTAATCCTGACTCTCTCATTGACTTCTTGACAACGACTGATTTACTCCACAAACTCTGATGATACTTTTCGCACTCCCCTCAGCCCTTTCTAGTTCAGTCTCTTGCTGCCCTTTACCCTTTCACCATCCACTGCTCCGCTGTTATATGTAACCTATTACTCATCAATCTCCCTTTTGCCACCTGATTATTATTATTATAATAAAAAGAAGCGCTAAGCCACAAGGGCTATACAGCGCTGCAGGGTAGGGAAGGAAGCAAGGGAATTGGATGGCAGAAGGGAGGGGGGATGATCAGGTTACAGAAAACAGCGGGGCAGGGGATAGTACGGGGGTAGAGGGTAGCAAGAGATTGAAGTAGAAAGGGCTGAAGGTATCAGAATTTGTGAAGTAAGTCAGTTGTTGTCAAAAAGTCAATGAGAGAGTCCGGATGAAAGGTGGGTCCATCAGCGAGAAGGGAAGGTAAAGAGAGAGCAGCGGAGCGAAGATGACGACAGAGGTAAATTCTGCGTGCTCGTTGATAAAGTGGGCAGTCCAACATAATGTGGCTGACTGATAATGGAGCTTGGCAATTCTCACAGAGAGGAGCAAGACGCCTCTCCAAGAGATATCCATGAGTAAGACGAGTATGGCCAATGCGAAGACGGGAGAGAGTAGTCTCCCAACCTCGACACTGGTGATAAGAAGACGGCCAGTAACCTATACTCAGTTTAATAGATTGAAGTTAGTTGCCGAGCATAGTAGACCAACGTTGTTGCCAACGGGTGTGAAGGTGGGAAGATATTGCAGTAAAATTGTCCGTAAATGGAATACCTCTATAAGAAACTGGTAGGTCATGTACTGCTGACCGCGCAGCAGTGTCTGCCTGTTCATTGCCGTGTACGTCAACATGACCAGGGACCCAACAAAAAACAATATCTTTATGCTTGGCAAAGATGCGGCGTAGCCAAAGTTGGATACGGAGGACTAAGGGGTGAGGTGTATCAAATTTTTGTATAGCCTGTAAAGCACTAAGGGAGTCTGAGACAACCACAAATGGTGACACAGGCATAGATGCAATACGGATAAGTGCTGTAAGGACGGCATATAATTCAGCAGTAAAAATACTAGCCGAAGATAGTAAATGCCCTTGTACGATGCTGTCCGGAAACACTGCTGCGAATCCTACGCCGTCAGAAGACTTAGAGCCATCTGTGTACACAGCAATGGCATGAGAATGAGAGTGAAAGTGGTCAAGAAAAAGAGAGCGGGAAGCGACCGTAGACAGTTGGGCTTTCGAGCAAGGGAGGGAGAAAGAACAGACTCGAACAGCTGGAACTTCCCAGGGGGGTAGGGAAAAGTGAGATGCTACATGTACATAGAAAGGTGGTAGTTGAAGAGAAGACAAGAGCGAATGAAGGCGAAGAGAGAAGGGACGGAGTAAACAGGGGCGGCGAACAAATAAAGAATGTCTACTAATATCAGTGACCATTCTATAAATGGAAGGATTGCGGAGATCATGAGAGTGTACATAGTAGCGCAGGCAATGGGAATCACGGCGATCGGATAAGGATGGAACGTTCGCTTCTGCATAGAGGCTCTCGACAGGGGAAGAGCGAAACGCACCAAGGCATAAACGTAATCCTTGGTGATGAATGGGGTTAAGGCTAGAGAGAGTAGCAGGAGATGCCGCTGAATAGATCTGGTCACCATAATCAAGTTTCGATAAAATAAGGGTGGAATGTAGGCGAAGGAGGGTTCGACGATCAGCTCCCCATGAAAGATGAGCAAGGGTTTTAAGAAGGTTCAGCCGGCGGTGACAAATTGCCTTCAGAGAGGTAATGTGAGGTTTCCAGGATAACCTACGATCAAAGAGGAGGCCCAGTAACTTGACTGTATCACGTTCAGGGATACGGGAGCCATAGAGGTACAAAGAATGATCGGAGATGACAGAGCGTCTAGTGAAAGTGATTTGGTGGGTTTTAGTGCTGGAAAATTTAAACCCATGTGTGGTGGCCCAAGTGGAAACACGGTCGACTGCATGTTGGAGAGAAACTGTAATGAGGTGACAGTCAGCGCCTGCACAGGCAATAGCGAAGTCATCAACATAGAGTAATGACCAAATATTTGATGGAAGACTAGAGGCCAAATCATTAATAGCAAGGAGAAAAAGTGTTGTGCTCAGAACACATCCCTGGGGGACACCTTCAGCTTGGATAAAGTCCGGGGAGAGCACATTATTATCCCGAACACGGAAATGCCTGTCAGTTAAAAAGTTCTTAAGGAAGGATGGTAGATTGCCTCGAAGGCCTAAGGAGTGGCTTGGCTAAAATATTATACCTCCAAGTTGTGTCATATGCCTTCTCAAGGTCAAAAAATATGGCAATAACTGAGTGGTTATTCGCAAAGGCATTTTTGAACATACGTATCCAAGCGTTTGTAAGGGG
>NC_069474.1:29940421-29962148 GCF_026875155.1 Cherax quadricarinatus | reverse complement strand
TTTTTTTTCTTAATAATGTACACAGTGCCAAGAGTATATACATTCCCCAGAGAGAAATTAGGTCTAATAATAACGATCCCAAATGACAGGGCAATGAACAGGCAGACACTGCTGCGCGGTCAGCAGTACATGACCTACCAATTTCATACAGAGGTGTTCCATTTCTGGACTATTTTGCTGCAATAGCTACCCACCTTCACACCCGTTGGGAACAACGTTGGTTTACCTGGAGAGAGTTCCGGGGGTCAACGCCCCCGCGGCCCGGTCTGTGACCAGGCCTCCTGGTGGATCAGAGCCTGATCAACCAGGCTGTTGCTGCTGGCTGCACGCAAACCAACGTACGAGCCACAGCCCGGCTGATCCGGAACTGACTTTAAGTGCTTGTCCAGTGCCAGCTTGAAGACTGCCAGGGGTCTGTTGGTAATCCCCCTTATGTGTGCTGGGAGGCAGTTGAACAGTCTCGGGCCCCTGACACTTATTGTATGGTCTCTTAACGTGCTAGTGACACCCCTGCTTTTCATTGGGGGGATGGTGCATCGTCTGCCAAGTCTTTTGCTTTCGTAGTGAGTGATTTTCGTGTGCAAGTTCGGTACTAGTCCCTCTAGGATTTTCCAGGTGTATATAATCATATATCTCTCCCTCCTGCGTTCCAGGGAATACAGGTTTAGGAACCTCAAGTGCTCCCAATAATTGAGGTGTTTTATCTCCGTTATGCGCGCCGTGAAAGTTCTCTGTACATTTTCTAGGTCGGCAATTTCACCTGCCTTGAAAGGTGCTGTTAGTGTGCAGCAATATTCCAGCCTAGATAGAACAAGTGACCTGAAGAGCGTCATCATGGGCTTGGCCTCCCTAGTTTTGAAGGTTCTCATTATCCATCCTGTCATTTTTCTAGCAGATGTGATTGATACAATGTTATGGTCCTTGAAGTTGAGATCCTCCGACATGATCACTCCCGAATCTGCATGACAGTGTCTTCCATTGCAGACACTGCAAGGCTCCAGGCGGACATCAACCAAATCTTTCAGTGGGCTGCAGATAACAATATGAAGTTCAACGATGAGAAATTTCAATTACTCAGATATGGTAAACATGAGGAAATTAAATCTTCATCAGAGTACAAAACAAATTCTGGCCACGAAATAGAGCGAAACACCAACGTCAAAGACCTGGGAGTGATTATGTCGGAGGATCTCACCTTCAAGGACCATAACACTGTATCAATCGCATCTGCTAGAAAAATGACAGGATGGATAATGAGAACCTTCAAAACTTGGGAGGCCAAGCCCATGATGACACTCTTCAGGTCACTTGTTCTATCTAGGCTGGAATATTGCTGCACTCTAACAGCACCTTTCAAGGCAGGTGAAATTGCCGACCTAGAAAATGTAACAGAGAACTTTCACGGCGCGCATAACGGAGATAAAACACCTCAATTACTGGGAGCGCTTGAGGTTTCTAAACCTGTATTCCCTGGAACGCAGGAGGGAGAGATACATGATTATATACACCTGGAAAATCCTAGAGGGACTAGTACCGAACTTGCACACGAAAATCACTCACTACGAAAGCAAAAGACTTGGCAGACGATGCACCATCCCCCCAATGAAAAGCAGGGGTGTCACTAGCACGTTAAGAGACCATACAATAAGTGTCAGGGGCCCGAGACTGTTCAACTGCCTCCCAGCACACATAAGGGGGATTACCAAAAGACCCCTGGCAGTCTTCAAGCTGGCACTGGACAAGCACCTAAAGTCAGTTCCTGATCAGCCGGGCTGTGGCTCGTACGTTGGTTTGCGTGCAGCCAGCAGCAACAGCCTGGTTGATCAGGCACTGATCCACCAGGAGGCCTGGTCACAGACCGGGCCACGGGGGCATTGACCCCCGAAACTCAGTCCAGGTAATCTCCAGGTCTTTGACGTTGGTGTTTCGCTCTATTTTGTGGCCAGAATTTGTTTTGTACTCTGATGAAGATTTAATATCCTCATGTTTACCATATCTGAGTAATTGAAATTTCTCATCGTTGAACTTCATATTGTTTCCTGCAGCCCACTGAGAGATTTGGTTGATGTCTGCCTGGAGCTTTGCAGTGTCTGCAATGGAAGACACTGTCATGCAGATTCGGGTGTCATCTGCAAAGGAAGACACGGTGCTGTGGCTGACATCCTTGTCTATGTCGGATATAAGGATGAGGAACAAGATGGGAGCGAGTACTGTGCCTTGTGGAACAGAGCTTTTCACCGTAGCTGCCTCGGACTTTACTCTGTTGACGACTACTCTCTGTGTTCTGTTAGCACGCATTTTGTGCGCTATTACGCCATGGTCACACTTGTCGAAGGCTTTTGCAAAGTCTGTATATATTACATCTGCATTCTTTTTGTCTTCTAGTGCATTTAGGACCTTGTCGTAGTGGTCCAATAGTTGAGACAGACAGGAGCGACCTGTTCTAAACCCATGTTGCCCTGGGTTGTGTAACTGATGGGTTTCTAGATGGGTGGAGATCTTGCTTCTTAGGACCCTTTCAAAGATTTTATGATATGGGATGTTAGTGCTATTGGTCTGTAGTTCTTTGCTGTTGCTTTACTGCCCCCTTTGTGGAGTGGGGCTATGTCTGTTGTTTTTAGTAACTGTGGGACGACCCCCGTGTCCATGCTCCCTCTCCATAGGATGGAAAAGGCTCGTGATAGGGGCTTCTTGCAGTTCTTGATGAACACAGAGTTCCAAGAGTCTGGCCCTGGGGCAGAGTGCATGGGCATGTCATTTATCGCCTGTTCGAAGTCATTTGGCGTCAGGATTACATCGGATAGGCTTGTGTTAAACAAATTTTGTGGCTCTCTCATAAAAAATTCATTTTGATCTTCGACTCTCAGTCTGGTTAGCGGCTTGCTAAAAACTGAGTCATATTGGGACTTGAGTAGCTCACTCATTTCCTTGCTGTCATCTGTGTAGGACCCATCTTGTTTAAGTAGGGGCCCAATACTGGACGTTGTTCTCGATTTTGATTTGGCATAGGAGAAGAAATACTTTGGGTTTCTTTCGATTTCATTTATGGCTTTTAGTTCTTCCCGCGATTCCTGACTCCTAAAGGATTCTTTTAGCTTAAGTTCGATGCTTGCTATTTCTCTGACCAGTGTCTCCCTACGCATTTCAGATATACTGACCTCTTTTAGCCGCTCTGTTATTCTTTTCCGTCGCCTGTAAAGGGAGCGCCTGTCTCTTTCTGTTTTACATCTACTCCTCCTTTTTTATTTATTTATTTATTTATTTAAAAATTTGTGCACACATACAGAGGTACAAAAAATACAGAAAAGAGCAGTATGCCAAAGCCACTTATACTATGCATAGCATTACGGGCTGGCTTAAAATTAACTTAAGATGAACTAAGCAATGATGACATCGGTGATAAAACTTTAATGTAAACAGATTACTATAAAGCACAAGTGAGTATTACAAAGACAGGTCATATGGTTGTATGCATTGTTGTACATTCAGTAGAATGGAGTATTCTGTTAGGTAGTGTATTTAAAAAAATAATAAAGTTAGATTGGGTTTTAGGTTTAACATTTATGTGATATAATTGTGAGAAACATTTAAGATATACAATTTAAAAGGTTCAGTTATTCAGTATTTATTTGGTTTTGGGGGGAGTAAGTGATCTTTGAGAAGAGACTTGAATTTATAAACAGTAGTGTTTTCTTTATATTTACAGGTAATGAGTTCCATTTTTTAAAGGGCCCTTTTATGTGCATTGAGTTTTTGCATAGTGTGAGAGGGACACGGAACATCAAAGAGTGATCTGTGCCTTGTGTTATGGTCATGTGTTCTGTTGAGGTTGGCAAGGAGATGTTTGAGGGGAGGGTTAATATCAGAGTTAAGTGTTCTATTGTATGTAATAGGTGCGTAATAAGTATGAATGTTTTGTATGGTGAATAGGTTTAGTGTATTGAAAAATTGGTGGAGTGTGCTGCCTATAGTGAGAATTTGTTATCATTCTAACTGCAGCCTTTTGTTGGGTAATTAGTGGTCTGAGATGGTTACTTGTTGTTGAGCCCCATGCACAAATTCCATAGGTGAGATAGGGGTAAATAAGAGAGTCTATAGGGCCAGGAGGGCTGACTGTGGAGCATAGTACCGTATCTTCGTTTGTATGCCTACAGTCTTGGAAATTTTTCTTAGAAATTTGTTGTATATGTGTATGAAATTTGAGTCTATTATCAAGGTGGATTCCTAAGAATTTTCCCTCTGTTAGCTTTGTGATAGGTGATCCTTTTATCATTATGTTAAGAGGGACATCTGTAGCTCTGTTACCAAACTGAATGAAGTAGGTTTTGTCAATGTTTAGTGTAAGTTTGTTAGTCCTCATCCAGGTAGATATTTTCTGTAATTGTATTTACAGTATTGGCTAGCGTGACTGGCTCGGGTGGGAGAAGACGTATGTAGTGTCATCTGCAAATAGTGTGAGTTTGAGTAATTGCGAAGCATTTGGTAGGCCCATTTTGTATAGGAGAAAGAAAAAGAGGGCCAAGGACATTTCCCCCTGTGGGAACCAACTTAATTGGTTGTGCAGAAGAGTTTCCCCCCATTTGCATACACATATTGGCTTCTGTTGCTGAGGTATGACTTGAGGTAGTTGGGGGAGTGCCCTCTTATACCATAGTGTGAAAATTTACGTGGAGCAAGTCATGGTTAACTGTATCAAAAGCTTTACGTAAGTCAATGAAGATCCCCAGTGGGACTTCTTTTTTCTCTATTGCAGTGTATATATGTTCTAGCATGTGTATAATAGCATCATTAGTATTTTTAATTTGGCCTGAATCCAAATTGGCGGGGGTTGAGTATGTTTTGGGAGAAAAGGGTTTAGGAGTAGATTCGTTTATGAATTAATTTTCGAAGATTTTTGAGAGAGGGTGTAAGTTGGATATTGGCCTATGTTATTAAACTCTGTTTGGTCTCCTCCTTTGTGGATCGGGGTGACCCTTGCTATTTTGGAGTACTGTGGGGAAGGTGGAGGATTCAATGGATTTGTTAAAGAGTGTTGCAATGATTGGTGATAGCACTTGTGACACTTTTTTGTATATAAAGGGTGGTAAGGTTTTTTAAATCTCCTGCCTTGTTTTTTAGCGTGTTGATAATAAGGGAGACTTCGTATGGGTTAGTCGGAGCTAGGAACAGTGTGTTCGGGTAGTTGCCAGTGAGGTAGTCATTTGGGGGGGTATCTGAGCTTGGGATTTTATTGGCAAGGTTTTGTCCTATAGTGGAGAAGAAGTCTTTGAGTCTGTTTGCTGTTTCTGTTGGTGGGAGTTGGGGTTCATCTGATTTTGCTAATTTTATTTCGCTATTTCGTGATATCTTTTTTGTTCCTAGAATTTCTGATGGGGTTTTCCAGGTTTCTTTATATCACCTCGTAAGTTGGATAATCTGTTCTCATAATACAATTTTTTTGCCCTTCTTATCAGGCTGGTTGGGATTGACGAGTAACGTTTTGTTTGGTCTCGGGTTATGTGACCCATTCTGAAACTTTTTTTTCATATTGGTGTTTTGTATTTATGGATTTGAGAATGCTGGGTGTTAACCGGGACTGTTCAGTCTCTTAGGGTGTCAAACTGTTTAGTTTTTTTTAGGCAGTGCTTGTTATAGAGGTATTGGGTCTTTTTAGAAAATTTTTAATACATTCGTCAATATCTGTATAGATTTCTAGCTCAGTGTGCCAGGGCAATGTTTGCTACTGCTGTTGTGAAGTTATTAATGGCTGCCTCATTGTGAAGTCTGAAGGTGACTTTAGTAGTGTCTTGGGGTAATTTACCAAGAGTTGTTAAAGAGAAAAGTAGGGTAGTGGTCTGTGGTATTTTTCTGTAATTATGCCTGATTTTAAAGGGGATATGGTGTTGGTCCAGATGTGGTCAAGTAGGGAAACACTAGTCTCTGTAACTCTTGTAGGTTTTGTTACTGTTGGTACAACATACAGTTACTCATTGTGTTTGTGAATTCAGTAACGTGTGGGTCCTGGTCTTGCAGGAGATTAATTTTTGAAGCACCTGAGAGTAGTAAGTGATCTTTGTTCATGCGTGCATCAGTTATCATACTTCCTAGGTTTTGACTAAATTGGCTAATGTTTGACTGTGGAACTCTGTAAATGTTTATCAATGTGAGAGGTTTTTGTAGGTATTTGGATTTGAATTTGGCTATTATATATTCCCCATGTTCAAACCCTTGTGCAAGTATTAGTGATACTTCTAGTTGGTCTGAGTAGTATATGGCTGTGCCACCCCCCTTGTTGGTCTGCCTACAGTTGTGTATGGCTGTGTAACCAGGAATGGCATAGACATCTGTACTATCAGGCTTTAGCCAGGTTTCAGTTAGTGTATGATGGACATATTGGCATGTAAGGAATTTTGTAATGCTATGAGTCATCGTAATGCTTGCTTAAAAATCTGATTTTTGTAGTTAAAAATAGTTTTTGTTGTTGTTGGCACTGAGAAGTGCCTTTGATTGTTCTGCAGTGTAGTAAATACCGTAACTGTTTGAATCATTAAGTCATTAAATAAGAGGTTGGGATCAGGATCAATGCTTGTAATCATAGGATTTGTAGTGATCTATAGTTAGAATTAAGTATAAAACAAATAAATATCTTAAGCTTTAAAAAAAAGCACCTGAATTATTTAACAAATGTAAAATAATGAGCTAAGGGAGTTTTGGAATATAATGGCAAAGTTTTGAACTTATTCTACTTTAGCACCTGAGAATAGCACCTTGATTATTTTAAAAAATTGTGAATGTATAAACTAGGGTAGTTATATAAAGCTAAAATAAAGGAGAAAATATATGAGGGACTAAAATTAAGTAATGGTAAACAAAGTTAAAATGGACAGGTGGTCACTATGAAATAATATTGGTTTAGGAGTAAGATCTGATTTGTAATATTAAATAAATTGAGCAGTTTATTGCACAATAAAAGTAAAAAAAATGAGGGAGTTTGGGACTAGCTAGCAAAAGATAGTTTTTGGGACTTGCAAAAAAGTAATTGGAATATACACTAATTGCATACACAATTTAAAAAATGACTAAAAAAACAAGTAGTGATAAACAAAATTAAATGGACAAAGGGAAGAATAATGAATATTATTAATTTGGAGTAAGATTTTTGCTTGTATTTAAAATTATGAGCCCAAATTTATAGTATGTAAGAAAGAAGTATAGAGTATTGGAGGTTTTCATTAGCTAGTGATGAAAAATAATAAAAATAATAATGTACAATATAATAGTAACGTACACTATATGCACCACGTATATATGTATTAAGGGCACTTATCTAATCTGTTACAAAAATGTCAGCTTTTCTAAGGAAGGTAGAGAAATCGTTTTTCATTTGAGATAGTATATTGTTGTCCTGTTATGTTTTTCTTACTAGTATTTTCCCATCTCGCGTGAAACACTGAAAGTATTTTGTTTTCCCCGTTTAAGTTTTCTCAGCCCGAACAGAAGGTTTGACGTTTTTTTTTGTTAGACACTCATTTATGTACACTCCATTTTTCATTGTAATTGCTGATTTAATTAAGTCCTTTCTTTTATCATATGAATGAAGTCGGATCATTATACTGTGTTTACTTCCTGGTTTTCCTAGCAAACGTGTTTCTTTGATTTTATTGTTTTGCACGATGACTTGTACGTGGTTCTGTATTATCCTGATAGCAGTTTCTTTGCACTGTGCTTGTGTTATGTCACTAGGAATGTGTGGACTGTTTATTATAACTGCATCAGACAACTTATCTTGTTCAGTTTTGTCGTCTTGGAAATCAAGGTATTCATTTAGTCGAGTGTGCATGTTCTGATTCCAGTCCTTGATTGCTTCTTCAACCTTCAATTTATTGTTGTTATTTGCTCAGTGTGACTGGGTATAGCTGCTTTTAGAGTATTTCTGTGTCAACACTTCCCGATGTAATCTTCTCTTCAAGGTTTTTGGGTCTTATTCTCGAGGTTGGTTATCTTGGATTCTCGTCGCTCGAGTGTTGCTTTGATATCTTTTATTTCATTTTCTAGAGCAACGATGTAGTCCTTGATATTGTCAGGAATAATCATACCTGAGTTATCATGGGTGAATCCTTTGAAGGGAGTGGAGTTGGAGGGGAGTCAGCCATGTTTGTTGTTGTGTTGTTGTTGTTCCTTGGGTGGCGGCGGGGGTTGAGATACACTGGCGTCTGGGGTAGAAAGTGGTTCTGGTCCTTGCTGTTTTCTTTTATTACGGTGTTGATTCTTCTTTCTGCGTATTCTTTTATTTGTATCCTTGAAGTAGATACTGTGTAGCAATGGAGGAGAAGGCTTGTTTTCTCGGAGCTTGGGTTAAGTGATTGTCTGGCAGCGGAGGCAGTGTTTGGGTTAGCAGGGCTGTCTTCCTTAGATCTTCTAATTTTGTCAAGATTTGGGTTACATTCTTAGTATTCTTGGGTCATGTTGTGGTCTACGTGGGTTCATGTAGTTGAACTTTCACTTTAGGCCATCACAAGTTTTGTTTAGCGATGTTTTTTGAGAAAGAAGAGCTGGCAGGATACCGTTGCTGCCGCTGCCGCTGGAATAAGCCTTGTGCATACATCGAGTGCCACCGAGTTAATCTGTTCTAGGCATAAGTTGGGGTCTGTGTTGCTTAGTATATCTTCCCAGCTTATATTGGTTAGGACTTGGTTTACTTGGTCCCACTTTATGTTTTTGTTATTGAAGTTGAATTTGGTGAATGCTCCCTCGTGACTAGTCTCATTATGTCGGTCTGGGGCTCCGCGCATACATGACTGAACCTCAATTATGTTGTGATCTGAGTATATTGTTTTTGATATGGTGATATTTCTTATCAGATCATCATTGTTAGTGAAGATGAGGTCTAGTGTATTCTCCAGTCTAGTAGGCTCTATTATTTGCTGGTTTAAATTGAATTTTGTCCAGAGATTTAAAAGCTCGCGTGAGTGTGAATTTTCATCAGAGCTGCCTCCTGGTGTTATTACTGCAACAATATTATTTGCTATATTCCTCCATTTTAGGTGCCTTAAGTTGAAATCCCCCATGAGCAAGATGTTTGGTGCAGGAGCTGGAAGGTTTTCCAGACAGTGGTCAATTTTTAACAGCTGTTCCTGGAATTGCTGGGATGTTTCATCCGGAGGCTTGTAGACTATCACAATGACTAGGTTTTGGTTCTCGACCTTTACTGCTAAAACTTCCACTACATCATTTGAGGCATTTAGCAGTTCTGTGCAAACAAGTGACTCTGCAATGTACAGGCCAACCCCCCTCCTTTTGCCTGTTCACTCTGTCACATCTGTATAGGTTGTAACCTGGGATCCATATTTCGTTGTCCAAGTGATCCTTTATGTGGGTCTCAGTGACAGCCGCGAACATTGCCTTTGCCTCTGCAAGCAGTCCACAGATGAAAGGTATTTTGTTGTTTGTTGCTGGCTTTAGACCCTGTATATTTGCAAAGAAGAATGTTATCGGACTGGTGGTATTGTTGGTACTGGGGGGGGATTTTTTTTCCGGCATTAGTATCTGTATCTGTTGGTTTGGTCAACTCTGCTCAGTAACAAACTTCATTCTATTAAACTGAGCATAGGTTACTGGCCGTCTTCTTGTCATCAGTGCCGAGGTTGGGAGACCACTCTCTCCCGCCTTAGCATTGGTCACACTCGTCTTACTCATGGGTATCTCATGGAGAGGCACCCTGTTCATCTCTGTGAGCAGTGTCAAGTTCCAGTATCGATTAGCCACATTCTGTTAGACTGCCCTCTCTATCAACGAGCACGCAGAATTTACCTCCAACGTCGTCTTCGTTCTACTACTCTCTCTTTACCTTCCCTTCTTGCTGATGGACCCTCCTTTAATCCTGACTCTCTCATTGACTTCTTGACAACGACTGATTTACTCCACAAACTCTGATGATACTTTTCGCACTCCCCTCAGCCCTTTCTAGTTCAGTCTCTTGCTGCCCTTTACCCTTTCACCATCCACTGCCCCGCTGTTATCCGTAACCTATTACTCATCCATCTCCCTTTTGCCACCTGATTATTATTATTATAATCAAAAAGAAGCGCTAAGCCACAAGGGCTATACAGCACTGCAGGGTAGGGAAGGAAGCAAGGGAATTGGATGGCAGAAGGGAGGGGGGATGATCAGCAGGTTACAGAAAACAGAGGGGCAGGGGATAGTACGGGGGTAGAGGGTAGCAAGAGATTGAAGTAGAAAGGACTGAAGGTATCAGAATTTGTGAAGTAAGTCAGTTGTTGTCAAAAAGTCAATGAGAGAGTCCGGATGAAAGGTGGGTCCATCAGCGAGAAGGGAACGTAAAGAGAGAGCAGTGTAGCGAAGACGACGACAGAGGTAAATTCTGCGTGCTCGTTGATAAAGTGGGCACTCCAACAGAATGTGGCTGACTGATAATGGAGCTTGGCAATTCTCACAGAGAGGAGCAAGATGCCTCTCCATGAGATATCCATGAGTAAGACGAGTATGGCCAATGCGAAGATGGGAGAGAGTAGTCTCCCAACCTCGACACTGGTGATAAGAAGACGGCCAGTAACCTATACTCGGTTTAATAGATTGAAGTTTGTTGTCGAGCATAGTAGACCAACGTTGTTGCCAACGGGTGTGAAGGTGGGAAGATATTGCAGTAAAATAGTCCGTAAATGGAATACCTCTATAAGAAACTGGTAGGTCATGAACAGGCAGCAGTGTCTGCCTGTTCATTGCCCTGTACGTCAACATGACCAGGGACCCAACAAAAAACAATATCTTTATGCTTGGTAAAGATGCGGCGTAGCCAAAGTTGGATACGGAGGACTAAGGGGTGAGGTGTATCAAATTTTTGTATAGCCTGTAAAGCACTAAGGGAGTCTGAGACAACCACAAATGATGACACAGGCATAGATGCAATACGGATAAGTGCTGTAAGGATGGCATATAATTCAGCAGTAAAAATACTAGCCGAAGATAGTAAATGCCCTTGTACGACGCTGTCCGGAAACACTGCTGCGAATCCTACGCCGTCAGAAGACTTAGAGCCATCTGTGTACACAGCAATGGCATGAGAATGAGAGTGAAAGTGGTCAAGAAAAAGAGAGCGGGAAGCGACCGTAGACAGTTGGGCTTTCGAGCAAGGGAGGGAGAAAAAACAGACTCGAACAGCTGGAACTTCCCAGGGGGATAGGGAAAAGTGAGATGCTACATGTACATATTATTATTATAATCAAGGGGGAAGCGCTAAACCCGGAGGATTATACAGCGCCTGGGGGGGGATATGTGGAAGGCATTCAGGCTTAATTCGGGGAACTGGAGCACAGATCCAATTCCCTAAATCAAGAGCCCCTCACCAACATCAAGGAACCTTCCTTGAGGGGTACATGTACATAGAAAGGTGGTAGTTGAAGAGAAGACAAGAGCGAATGAAGGCGAAGAGAGAAGGGATGGAGTAAACAGGGGCGGCGAACAAATAAAGAATGTCTTCTAATATCAGTGACCATTCTATAAATGGAAGGATTGCGGAGATCATGAGAGCGTACATAGTAGCGCAGGCAATGGGCATCACGGCGATCGGATAAGGATGGAACGTTCGCTTCTGCATAGAGGCTCTCGACAGGGGAAGAGCGAAAAGCACCAAGGCATAAACGTAATCCTTGGTGATGAATGGGGTTAAGGCTAGAGAGAGTAGCAGGAGATGCCGCTGAATAGATCTGGTCACCATAATCAAGTTTCGATAAAATAAGGGTGGAATGTAGGCGAAGGAAGGTTCGACGATCAGCTCCCCATGAAAGATGAGCAAGGGTTTTAAGAAGGTTCAGCCAGCTGTGACAAGTTGCCTTAAGAGAGGTAATGTGAGGTTTCCAGGATAACCTACGATCAAAGAGGAGGCCCAGAAACTTGACTGTATCACGTTCAGGGATATGGGAGCCATAGAGGTACAAAGGATGATCGGAGATGACAGAGCGTCTAGTGAAAGTGATTTGGTGGGTTTTAGTGCTGGAAAATTTAAACCCACGTGTGGTGGCCCAATTGGAAACACGGTCGACTGCATGTTGGAGAGAAACTGTAATGAGGTGACAGTCAGCACCTGCACAGGCAATAGCGAAGTCATCAACATAGAGTGATGACCAAATATTTGATGGAAGACTAGAGGCCAAATCATTAATAGCAAGGAGAAAAAGTGTTGTGCTCAGAACACATCCCTGGGGGACACCTTCAGCTTGGATAAAGTCCGGGGAGAGCACATTATTAACCCAAACACGGAAATGCCTGTCAGTTAAAAAGTTCTTAAGGAAGGATGGTAGATTGCCTCGAAGGCCTAAGGAGTGGGCTTGGGCTAAAATATTATACCTCCAAGTTGTGTCATATGCCTTCTCAAGGTCAAAAAATATGGCAATAACTGAGTGGTTATTCGCAAAGGCATTACGAACATACGTATCCAAGCGTAGTAAGGGGTCTATGGTAGAACGTCCCTTACGAAAGCCATATTGACGAGTGGAGAGACTGTTGTGTGTCTCTAAATACCACACTAAACATCTATTTACTAGGTGTTCCATTACTTTGCAAACTGCACTGGTAAGAGCAATGGGACGATAATGGGAGGTTTCATGTCCCGTAGTGCCTGGTTTGCGGAAAGGGAGAACAATGGCGGATTTCCACAGCTGTGGAAGAACTCCTTGTGACCAAATAAGATTGTAAAGGCGTAATAGGACTGCAAGGGCTGACTGATGTAAATGTTGTAGCATACGAATATGAATGTTGTCGGGCCCAGCTGCCGATGATCGACAAGCTGAGAGTGTTGCCTCCAGTTCTTGAAGTGTAAAAGGCACATTATACTGTTCTTCTCTGAGAGAAGAAAAGTCCAAGGGTGCTAACTCTCTGGCAGACTTTGAGGAAAGAAATGAGGGGCATAGATGGAGCCCGGGAGAAATGGGAAACCAAAATGTTTGGGCCAATTTCATTGGAAACCCATCTAGTGGGTTTGCTAAAATAAAACACCGGCAACCCGCAGAACAGGACCCGGGGTTTCAGGAAAAAATTTTTACCATCAGTTTTTTTGCATTTTTTTTTTCCAAAAGGAAACTCAAAGGGAAAGCAGGGGTTGAGGGTTGGAGACAAAACTCACCACAAGTGCGTTTAGCATAAACGGAGGGACAAGGGGGAGCGATCGCCCCCGTTTTCTTTTTAAAAAATCAAGGAGTTTTCTGGGGGTTTTTATTGTACCGGTACCCCCCCCATGCAGTGCATTTCAAACGTACCGCACGAGAAACAAGCAGGAGCCCAAACCAAGCAAAACCATTTCTGAGAATCCCTCCCCGGGAAATTTTGGGGGTATAGAAGGGGAAGCCCCGGGGGAAAACGGAGGACGAGATGACGTGAAAAAAGTTAAAGGGATGGAGGACGAAAAAGGGAAACCCTTTTTAAAAACATTTAAAGGAGGGGGGTAAAAGGGTTTCCCAAATTTGCCCGTTTAAAAATTTGCCAGCGTGGGTGTGAAGGGGTGCAATAAAAAGGGGAAAGAAAGAATAAAGGGGAAAAATGATCACTGTCATTAAGCCCCGGGAAAAACCCGCCAAAGTGAAGTCAAATGCGGGGGAGGAAAGCAGACTGAGAGATCGTGCAAAAAGAGATATGAGCCCCGAAAATCAAAATGGGTGTGATACCTTATTTAAAACATGGGGGGGTGGGTGGAAAAAAACCCCTAACAAAATTTCCAGGGGAATCACAGGAACCCCCCCATGGGAGGAAATGGGGGCTTTAAAAATCCCCAAAGGGTAACAGAATCGTGGCGGTAAGGACAAAACAAGGAAGGCAAAATCCGGAATAGTTTAATGCCCGAAAAGGAGAGAGATATAAAGAACAGAGCATATACCATTTTAAAAAAATTGGATACGGGCGCGTGAAAAGCAGCGAATATGAACAAATAGCGAGGGAAAGGGAATATCAGTCGTAGAAAAAGGGGCATTTTCATTAAAGGCCCCAATCAGGAAAAGATCTGAAGAAACAATAAATTATAGCCGAGAGGGTGAGAAATAAAAAAAGCAAAAATTGAAATTTTGGTTCCTTAAGCAAAACACCAACAGGGGCAAACTGGGAGAGAAACCCTCTGAAGTTTCCCCCTTTAAATTACCCGGGGGGCCGGATATTCCACTGTAAATAGGCCATAAAGGGAAATGAAAAAAATACTTAAAACTGCAGGTAATTTTTTTCCTACGGACAAAGGGGGTTGAAAATTCCACATGCGGAGGCAGTAGAAAACTTTAAAGCAGCAAAGGGAAGGGTGCGCTGAAAAAGAAAGGATTTTTGGCGAGAGGGGAGCAAAAGGGGGAAAAAAAGGGGGAAAGGGGATCAGTGTTCATTGAGGGTTTGGGTCTCTGCAATATTTTTCAGAGATTGTTTTAAAGGTTTTTTGGGAATTTCCCAGAGACGCGTATGGGAAAAACAATATTGGGAAGGGGTAGGGGGAGGTTTAAAAGAAAAGTTTGGAAAACTGTATGGGGAAGAAAACCAAGGTGGGGGGGGGGGGGGGCAAAAGGGTGGAGAGAACGGGAAGAAGCGGGGCAGGGGACGAAGAGGCAGGAACCTGGGAGGTGGCAGAAGAGGAAGAAACTTGGGGAAAAAAAAAGGGGAAAGGGAAGGAAAGTACGAGGGGGAGGGTGAACCTCTACCCCTTGTAACTGAGCCATGAGGGGGGAAGAACCAGGGACTAAAACAGGGAGGGGAAAAAATGAGGAGGGGAAAAGAGGGGTAGGAGGTGTTAACGGCCCTTTTTTTGACTTTTGAAAAGGGAAAGGGGGGACGTTTGGGGAAAGGGGGTTTTTCCGTACGAGGTCTCGTGTTTACTGAGGCTTGTGAGAAAAAACTCGAAGAAGCGAAAATTAGCCCTGAGGCTTAAGGGAAAGGGACGTCTAAAAAAAAGCCGAGGCCCGAAAAAAAGGTTTAGATACAGGGAGTAAATTATGAGAGAGGTAACCACAGAGGTGGGTGTAGAAGATGGGATCCCCAAAGGGGGGGGGACGTTTTGAAAACCAGGGGAAAAGAAACACGGGGGAGTCTCCCTTGGAGGCGAAAATGAGAAACTCCCAGGGCATAAGGAAGACCTTCGGGCTTTTGGGTAACGGATTTCCCGCTCTTTTAAATAGACTTGACAACGGCGAGAGAAACGAAGGTGAGCCTCATGACAGTTTAAGGCAAGGGGGGAACGATTGCAAGACGAAATTAGAATGGCCCATAAAGGCACCCCCAGACGGGGGCTTTCGGCGAAAAGACCCTCAATTTTTCCCCCTGGAGGGCCCAAAATCCCAGAAATTTCTACCCCTGTTTTTGGTGTAGGACCCCTTTTTCCGAATTTGTAACCGGATGTCCTGCTATAAAAACTGGGAGGGGGATTTCCCTTGGGCTGCCCAAAAGAAAACGAGCCACTTTGGGCTAGGGAAATCGTCTCCCCCACGGGCGGGAAGAACGTAAGTTTTCTCCCTTAAAGGATTGGGAGATTTTTGGAGTTCCAGCTGTTCAAAAATTTGCCCAGTGCCCTGTCTGGAAATTTTTTTTGAACAGGGTAGGGGGAAAAAAGAATACGGTAACACTACAAGAATTGGGGGGAATTTTGTTTTTAAAGATGACAGGAACAAAATCGATAGGGGAAAAAAACCGAAGAGTTTAAACAGCCGGGGTAGCATTCTTTTCGGTAATGAGCCGTACCACTCTTAAGGGGCATGAAAAGAAATTTTCTTACCAACCCTTTGGGGTAGGGGTGCCTTGCCAATACTATGTCAGAAAGATGGCATAAAGGAAGTCGGTCGTAAAGTGAAGAATTTAGCCATTGTTCAATCCCGAAACTGAGCGTGGGGAAAGGGAGTGAAGGACGTTTGATTTTTCTGAGAAGAACAGAAGGGGAGAAATATCATCAGCAGGGAATTTTTTGTTGCCGTTTTTGGGGTTGGGGCCAAATTGGGTCCGACGTGGAACGGGTTTGGGCGATTTGAAAATTTCCGGACCGTAGAGGGAGAGGGCCGGGAACAATCAGAGGGGAGCGAAGGTCCCCATAAAAAACGAAAGGGGTCAGTCAGGTCTCAGTACCTTGGGAATGGGTGAGGGAAAAATCACCCCGGGAATAGGTTTCGAGGCATGAGGAATGTCGGAAAAAGTGGTCCAAAAACGAGGGGGTCAGAACGGGGTGCGGGATCAAAAAAGGGGCCCCGGGGTATTTGGTTATGGGCTAGGGTTGCCATGGTTTTTGGGTTTCTTCTTTCTTTTGGTTTTTTTAAAAAAAAAAATGAGAGAAGAAAAGAAAATAAAAAAAAAAAAAAAGAATAAAAAAAGGGGGACCGGGGGGGGATAAAATTCCTAGGAGGAATGAAAGGGCCCGAAATCTCCCTTTCCCTTCCCAAGAGGACCCAGCCCGCAAGTACGCAGATGCAAGCATGGAACCCGTGCCCTAAACCCCCCATCCCTGCTAGAAAACTAACAACTGGGATACAACCTCACATCGCTGACTAAACCCCGGTGGACAAAAGAAAAGGGGGGCCGGAAAATCCGCCACAAAGCACCCCCTCCTTTTGCCACCACCCCCAAAAACCAAAGGTGGCTTCCCCCGAGATACACCCCGTCGCCCAAAGACAACCCCAAAACTTCTCCCCGGGGTGCCGGAGAGGGAAACCGGCATCCCCCGACGATCCAGATTCCACTGCAAAAATACGCCACCGCTAAGAACCCAAAGGAATGGGGGGTTTGGGCCCCCCCCTTTCCTTTTTCCCCCACCTAAGGGAAAATAGTGCGCCTGTGGGAGAAAAACCCCAAAAAGGGCAAAAAGAAGAAGGGCAAAAAAGGGGGGGGTTTGGGGAGGAGGAGGAAAGGAAAAAGGGGAAAGGGTGGGGAGGATGGGAAAAGGGGAAAGGGGGGATTGGGGGGTTTAAATTTGGGGTTTGGTCGAGGAAGAAGACCGCAGGCTAATTCCCAGCCAAAAGCCTCTTCACCACGCCAAGGAGCCCCCCTTGAAGAGGAAAATTTCCTTACTAAAAAACTAATAAATAATATAAAATTCCTTTTAAACGTGGGCCCCCCCCCAAAACCTCAAAAACTTTTCGAAGAAAATTAATAAAATTTTAAAATTAAACAAGGAAGGGGGGGGGGGGGGGGGGGGGTTGGGGGGGGGGGGAAAAAAAGGGGGGGGGGGGGGGGGGTTTTGGGTTGGGGGGGGGGGGGGGGGGGGCCCGGGGGGGGTGGCTTTTGGGGGAAATTTTTTAACGCTTTTTCCCCTTTTTAAAAATGGTTCCATTTGAAACTTACTATCGTAAACCCGTTTAAAAATAATTTTAAAAAAATTTGGGGGTTAAGGCCACAGGTTCCAATTTTTTGGGTTCACTTTTGGAAACCCCTTTTAAAAAACCCCTAGAATTATATTTTTGCCAGGTTTTTTGGGGGGGCCAAACCCTTTTTGGGGGGCGGGGTTACAAAAATTTCCTTTTTGGGGGGGGGAAAAAATTAATTTAAAAATTTAAGTTTTTGGTTAAAAAGAGTTAATTTTTTTTGGCAATTTCCTCTTTGAGAAATCCCAAAAAAACCTATCAAACCCTGACTTTTTTTCTTTAATGGAAAATTTTTTGGGTTCTGTTTTTTAAACCCTTTTTTTAAAAATTTCATAGTTCCCTTTTTACTTTTTTAAACCCCCTTTTTTGGCCCCTTTAAAAAATTAATTAAAAAGGAAAAATTAAAATGTCTCCCCCCTTTTTAAAAACCCCAAAAAATTTTTTTAAAATTTTAGCCATTTATTCTCCTTTGGGGCATTTTTTGATCCCCCAAATTTTTTTTAAAGGGGGTAAACTTTCTTGACGCTTATACCTGGAAAAAAACTTTTTGGGGTTTGTTTTTGAACCCAAATAACTTTAATTTCCTTAAAACCCCTTTTAAGGGGTTTTTTACCCCTTTTTATTCCCTCTTTTGTCAATTACTGATTCAAAGAAGGGGGCCCTTTTGCCTCTTTTGAAAACCCCCCCAAATTTTCCTTTCTTTTTTCCCAGAAATAATTTAAACCTTTATTACCCTTTTGGGGAATTTCATCAGAAAAACTTCCCTTTTAAAAAAAACCGTTCTTAAAAAAGCATGTTTTTTAGTGTTCAAAAAAAACTGTCCCCCCTTTTGGGGAAAACTCTCCCTTGTTTACCCCCTCAACAGAGAAAGGGGTTCCCCTTAAACCCCCTTGGGAACAGCTAAGCCAAAATCGGTTTTCTGAGTTTCCCTACAAAAAAACTTCCCTTTTAAATTTTCTAAAATTTTTAAAATGATTTGTTTTCGAAGGGCCCCCTTTCCTTAAAATTCCTTCTTTATTAAAAAGGGAAAAATTTTTCCAAATTTAAGCAAAAAACCCTTATTTACCCGTTTTAATTTTTTTTCAAAACGCCCCAAAAAAAAATTTTTTACTTCTAAGAAGTCGTATGATTCTAAATTCCCAGTCAAGAAATTCCAATCAATATGAAAAGCTGTAAGCCTCCTGCTGGAAAGCTGGCTGCCTTGGATCAATATCTAGCTCATGCTAGACGCAAAGGTGTTGGACCAGTGTAGCTAGGTTGGTAAAGCACTGCATACCTTGTTCCAAGGTTCATAGGTTTGAGTCTCCTTCAGCCAGAGATCAGTGTTTGTGAATATTTTGCCTATTCTTGCAAATTCCTAGCATATATATGTTTATGTATTACAGGAAGGCCCCGCTTTACGGCGTTTCACTTTACGGCGTTCTGCTAATACGGACATTTCAAATTATGACCAAAACGCGCTATACGGCTCCCCCCACCTGACTTTCTAATACGGTCACCGCGCCCCACCCTGTTTGTTTACATTCTCCATGAGCTCAGTAAGCACTAAGTCTCTCCATTTTGTCTGGAAACTCCAAAATTTCAAATGTTTTTAAAAGTTATTTCATGGAACTCATGGAACTCATGGAACTCTGTCTTCATCAAGAACTGCAAGAAGCCCCTATCACGAGCCATTTCCATCCTATGGAGAGGGAGCATGGACACGGGGGTCGTCCCACAGTTACTAAAAACAACAGACATAGCCCCACTCCACAAAGGGGGCAGTAAAGCAACAGCAAAGAACTACAGACCAATAGCACTAACATCCCATATCATAAAAATCTTTGAAAGGGTCCTAAGAAGCAAGATCACCACCCATCTAGAAACCCATCAGTTACACAACCCAGGGCAACATGGGTTTAGAACAGGTCGCTCCTGTCTGTCTCAACTATTGGATCACTACGACAAGGTCCTAAATGCACTAGAAGACAAAAAGAATGCAGATGTAATATATACAGACTTTGCAAAAGCCTTCGACAAGTGTGACCATGGCGTAATAGCGCACAAAATGCGTGCTAAAGGAATAAAAAGGAAAAGTCGGTCGATGGATCTATAATTTCCTCACTAACAGAACACAGAGAGAAAGTCGTCAACAAGGCAGCTACGGTAAAAAAGCTCTGTTCAAACAAGGCACAGTACTCGCTTCCCATCTTGTTCCTCATCCTCATATCCGACATAGACAAGGATGTCAGCCACAGCCCCTGTCTTCCTTTGCAGATGACACCCGAATCTGCATGACAGTGTCTTCCATTGCAGACACTGCAAAGCTCCAGGCGGACATCAACCAAATCTTTCAGTGGGCTGCAGAAAACAATATGAAGTTCAACGATGAGAAATTTCAATTACTCAGATATGGTAAACATGAGGAAATTAAATTTTCATCAGAGTACAAAAATTCTGGCCAAAAAATAGAGCGAAAAAACCAACGTCAAAGACCTGGGAGTGATCATGTCGGAGGATCTCACCTTCAAGGACCATAACATTGTATCAATCGCATCTGCTAGAAAAATGACAGGATGGATAATGAGAACCTTCAAAACAGGGGAGGCCAAGCCCATGATGACACTCTTCAGGTCACTTGTTCTATCTAGGCTGGAATATTGCTGCACACTAACAGGACCTTTCAAGGCAGGTGAAATTGCCGACCTAGAAAATGTACAGAGAACTTTCACGGCGTGCATAACGGAGATATAACATCTCAATTATTGGGAGCGCTTGAGGTTCCTAAACCTGTATTCCCTGGAATGCAGGAGGGAGAGATACATGATTATATACACCTGGAAAATCCTAGAGGGACTAGTACCGAACTTGCACACGAAAATCACTCACTACGAAAGCAAAAGACTTGGCAGACGATGCACCATCCCCCCAATGAAAAGCAGGGGTGTCACTAGCACGTTAAGAGACCATACAATAAGTGTCAGGGGCCCGAGACTGTTCAACTGCCTCCCAGCACACATAAGGGGGATTACCAACAGACCCCTGGCAGTCTTCAAGCTGGCACTGGACAAGCACCTAAAGTCAGTTCCTGATCAGCCGGGCTGTGGCTCGTACGTTGGTTTGCGTGCAGCCAGCAGCAACAGCCTGGTTGATCAGGCTCTGATCCACCAGGAGGCCTGGTCACAGACCGGGCAGCGGGGGCGTTGACCCCCGGAACTCTCTCCAGGTAAACTCCAGGTACTCTGATAATTATACTTATGTATACCTGTACCTAAATAAACTTACATACTGTGCTGGCATGCAGGTACACATTAAAATTGGTAAGTGTCTTCTGTCTCCAGACGTCATATTAGTAATGATAATAATAATCATCGAGTCATTTAAATGTCGTATATTACGTTAATATACACATTTTCATTAATCCATCCATGATATTTTTTTCAAAATTATATAATAAACACGATGCATAACATATAAATAAGATAAATACATCCCACAGTAGAATAAATAAACATAAATGTGAGATGTGGTAGCAGACGACTTGCACAAGTGACGCCATATTAGAAATGATAATAATAATAACAATACTCACCGAGTCTCATTAAATGTCGTATATTACGTTAATATACACATTTTCATTAATCCATCCATGATATTTTTTTCAAAATTATATAATAAACACGATACATAACATAAAAAGATGATAAATACACCCCACAATAGAATAAATAAACATAAATATAAGATGTGGGAGCCAGATAACTTGTACAAGTGATGCCAAGAATAACATTTTCTCTAATCTAACATAAGAGAAAATGTGTTACTGGGGGTAACTGTAGAAAATTATTCCTTTCGTATGTATGTAAGTTTATTCAGGTATACACAAATACAGTTACATAGATTATCATACATAACAACATATGTGTAGAGAACCTAGGATAACCCAAAAAAGTCAGTGTGACTTATTTCCATTGCCTTCACTCAGAGCTTCTTTTCTTCTCAAAATGATGCTACATGAGAATGGGAGTGTTCTTCTTTATTAATTCTACCGTATCAATGTAGAGACAACCTGTACACAATGTAACTTGTACACAAACCAGACGTGTACACTTCGTTTGTTTACAAAACTTACGTTCGCCTGGTTTGTTTACATAACTCTGCGCCTGTCCCCTCTCATGTACTCATTCTTTCTCTCTCTCATTTATTTGTTTTATCTCATTTACTTACTCCTGACCCTACATTAAGACTACAAATATTTTAAGGTAAGTAATGAGTGAACTGTATATACATTTTATCGTTCTGGGATGCTTAAATATCATAGAATAGTATGTGCGGGTGGGGTGGCCTGGTATGGTAGCCTGGCTATTACCATACATACCACACTTGATTTCTTACAATAAATACACTTGTTCTCACCCTAGATTAAGACTATAAAAATTTTAAGGTAA